>JAVYIG010002654.1:0-234610 GCA_035222895.1 Strongylocentrotus droebachiensis | reverse complement strand
CCCCTCCTCTTCCTACTGCGCGAAGCGCGGAAGCTTTGAAGTTTCATTAAACTATTAAAGAAAGAAAACGATTCGTTGTACCGTTTTCGACTCTTCATCTTCGTCTGAATTCAGGTCCCCCCCTCCCCATCCCGCGCGAAGCGCGGAAGCTTTTAAGTTTCATAAGATTATGAGAGAAAGAAGACGATTGGCTGAACAGTTCTCGACTCTTAATCCTCGTCTGAATTCAGGTTCCCCGGAAGCTCAGGGGTTTTAGGCGTTTAATTAAGGTCAGATTAGCATTTTGTTTATACCTTATTATTTTGTGACACTTGCAGGTCACTATTTGGCGTGGGGTCCAGGGGCGGAGCCCCCAAAAATCAGGGGTTTAAGGCATTAAATTACCGTCAGATGAGCATCTAAGGGCCCGCCGTAGGGCCCTAGGTAGAATCCAGGGGGCAGAGCCCCCAGAAGCTTAGGGGTTTTAGGCATTTAATCACGGTCAGATGAGCATATTTTGATACCTCATTATTTTTTAACACTGGCAGTTAACTATTCTTTCTTTCTTGCTCTCATTCTATTTCATTTCTCTTTAATATGCTTTTTGTGGGGGGGGGGGAGGGAGCTCGAGGCTCCCGATCCCCGCCGTACCTCGGGCCCTGACATGTAGGAATCTCAAGAATCATATTTCTTGCCTGGCTGTACATTTAAGAATTTGTCATTTTCCAATAAACACATACAAACGTATAATTTACTAAAAAGTGAGGAAAAATCTCGGAAATTATGTCATTTCAGCATTATTTGTAATCCACCGTTGTGGAATTAGAAATAAACCACGTTTGAATTTGATTTCCCCCAAGCCCCCCCCCCCCCTACCAGTACGCCAGTATCTCCTCTTTTCCTTTTTTCTTTCCCTTTCCTTCCTTCTCTCTTATTTTTTTTGATTGGGGGGAGGGCAAACTGCCTGGGAGGCAAGGCCCTTTCTTTCCCTTTCTCTCCTCTTTCCTTTTCCCTTCTTTTCCTTTGTTCTCTCTTTTTTTTTTTTTTTTTTTTGCGGGGGGGGGGGGCAAGGCCCGCTCGGCCCCCCCCCCCCCCCTGGATCCGCGCCTGGGCTATTCGGGGTCATTTGGGACATGTACTGGTTTATTGATGTCGCTCTCTTGTTGGCTGTCTTATGACTCGACTATTACATCTAATTGCCCCTTTTCTTCTTCTATCTCTCTTTTTTTATATTGTAGCCCCCTAGATCTACAAAGATTTTTTTAAAATATATATATATATATATTTTTATGTGACATTATTTTTCCACCTCTTCCTTTCCTCTCTTTTTTGTCGGTCCATATTGCATTCTCTCTCCTTCTCTATTTCCAAATATATTACCCTTTCCCGCTTTAACAGTTCCCTTCTCCCTCCCCCTTTTCACATTAACATACATGTCTAGGTTAACTTATAACAGATGATTTTTCTCAATCGTTTACACGTCAATGGTGTTTATTTTCTCGTTCTGTATCATTCACTATACTACAGGGATTATTCATAGCAATATTCTATGGAGTCTGCAATCCCGAGGTAAGTTTGTAAAACTTTTTTTCAAGAAAAATGTGTGAGAATCAAACTACACTGTCGCTCATAAAGTTGGAATATTTTTGTTTTACCCCAATTCATGGAATTATTTTAAAAATAATTTAAAAATAATAGATATAGATAATAGTATACATTCTCAGATTTTATTGAATACTAATTTGACAATGTGTGTTTTGCGTGACTGCTAATAATAATATTATTGCTTATATAGCGCTTAATACATCGGGAATATCCGAGTATATCTAAGCGCTTTACATTATTATGCTAAAGCATGTGTATGCTACTGTGCTTTTCAACTAGGGTACCTATACGCCCTTAAGTCATAAATGACAGTAATGAGGATTAATGTTCCACAAAAGAGCACTAATATAGCACATCGACACGGTTTTGATCCTGGGGCCTCACAGTTACAAGACCATTGCTTTGTCACTGAACCACGACTGTACGCAGCGGGGGCTAGGGTAGGGGGCAGTTTCCACAAATAAAAAAAAACAAAGAAAATGCAATAAATTTTCAATAATTTATTGCATTTTACCCCGGTCCCCAACATAAAAAAATCCTCTGTGTGCCCATGCCTTGAGCCATAATGCATGGCCATCCAGAGGATTTGTTTATGTTGGGGACCGGGGTAAAATGCAATAAATTATTGAAAATATATTGCATTTTCTG
Organism: Strongylocentrotus droebachiensis; assembly: GCA_035222895.1. Taxonomy (NCBI): domain Eukaryota; kingdom Metazoa; phylum Echinodermata; class Echinoidea; order Camarodonta; family Strongylocentrotidae; genus Strongylocentrotus; species Strongylocentrotus droebachiensis. The sequence continues at coordinate 232,378 of JAVYIG010002654.1, read as the reverse complement.
TTTGTTTTTTTATTTATGGAAACTGCCCCCTACCCTAGCCCCCGCTGCGTACAGTCATGGTTCAGTGACAAAGCAATGGCCTTGTAACCGTGAGGCCCCAGGATTAAAACCGTGTCGATGTGCTATATTAGTGCCCTTCTGTGCGGCATTAATCCTCATTACTGTCATTTATGACTTAAGGGCGTAGGTCCCCAATTTGATAAGCATTATAGCATACACATGCTCTAGCAGTCACGCAAAACACACATTGGCAAATTATTATTCAATAAAATCTGAGAATGTATACTATTATCTATATCTATTATGTTTTAATTATTTTAAAAATAATTCCATAAATTGGGGTAAAACAAAAATATTCCAACTATATGAGCGACAGTGTATATTCAGATTTGAAATCCATGTTTAGTATTATTCTCATTATATATATTGTTTTCATTATAATCGAGGCAGCGCCACAACATGACGGACATGTGTGCTATATAAGAAGCCAACATTATTATATATTATCATTATAAAGTTCTAATAGATAATAAATGGTCTGTACTTGGGAGATATATTCCCTGAAAGAAAGTAAACAATTTTATTTATTTTTCCATTTTTATCTTCCCTCTGCTGACAGTACATTAATTTAACATTTCCTCCCAAATGGGAGACCCAGGTTAATTGTTACCTTGATAAAAAAAAAAAAAAGACATTTCACAGCATAGTCGGTATATTGAGTGAATATATTAACGTGGATCCTATCTTGATAAGCTTTATAAAACATTTGTTGACGCTATATCAAAGTTGACAATCTAATCGTGTGTGCGCGTTGTTTTCTCTCTCTCTCTCTCTCTCTCTCTCTCTCTCTCTCTCTCTCTCTCATACAGGTACGACTAGCCTTCATGGGGTACGACTTACAATTGGAATTCTCAAAAGTGCAAGAAGTGTCAACTGTAAGTTGGTTTGTTCATATAGTACTGCTAATATGCGGATGGTTGATCCATTGATATTAAACTGGATATAATTACATGTACTTGTAGATTAGAGGATCAATCATAATTTTCTTTCAAGGAAAGTTAGGTAATGGTATGCGGGTGGTTGATCCATCGATATCATTTCATTTGTTAAGGATATATACATTGTTGATTAGTGGATCGATGTTAAGTTTCTTTTAGATTAGTTAAAGGAAACTTAAATATTTAACATATCTGTTATCACCTTTTCCCCCTCTTATAGACACCAGAACCAGAGGAAATTGAGATGGAGTCAGCTGCTAAGCCATCATGTAAGTATTCATTTACCTTTAATAATGCCTTCATTTTCCATTGTGGCAGTTTCTTCTTGGGTATAAACAGTGGGTTGGATGTACGTGGTCCTGCGACGATCACTCCAAGATCAATTTTCTATATTAACCAAATCCCCGACTTTAACCCTAGCCCAAACACTATTAATGCTACCCCTTTTTCCTGAACCTAGCCTCACACACTATATCCTAATCCCAGCCCTTATTTTTAAAGTGCAGAGCAAATGTCCGAAATAGTATCGTGCTTTCCTTTCATAACTTTACCATCATGCATCCAGGCGCGTACGCAGGATTTTTTCAAGGGGGGGTTAACATTTTTAAATCGGGCCGAAAAAATCGCAACGACTCAGCCGACCGCTGAATAAGCGAGGGGGGGGGGGGGGGAGGGGGCGGGGGGGGGGGGGCGGGGTAAGAGGACACTTTTTTCTTTTTTGGGGGTCTAGAAATTTGAAAATTTGACATTTTTCTCCGTTGTGGAGGGGGGGGGGGGGGGGTAAGGTCAACTTTTTTAGGTCAGCAATGGGGGTAATTTTTTTTTTTTTTTTTTAATTAAAAAAAAAAAACCCCAAAGGTGGGTGTTTTAGGGGGGTTTTCACACAAAAAAATACCAAAGGGGGGGTTCAACCCCAAACCCCCCCCCCCCCCCCTGCGTACGCGCCTGCATGCATCCATGTACATTTAGCTATTCATGTTCATTTTAAATTTTCTCAACTTTTTCATTGAATATCTCAATTAGTAATATACACTTTTTATAAATATGTATCCATTTGATAAATGATGGCATTTTTTTTTAAATCCCTTTTCTTCTTCTTCAAGGTATGACTTATTTTTTGATGAACACTTTTTTTTAAGATAATCAATAGCTTAACAAGATATCTCCTTCATTTCCTATTACCGCTGCCCCCCTTACAGATAAGGCATAGCACTCTCTTTGTCATTCTTGCATCCAATCGGACCCCTGTTTCTTGGAAACTGAGGAAAAAAAGATCGTCCTCTGAGATTTTAAAGGACTCTCACGATCTTCAATCTCATCACTACTTGCGTATGTCATCCAATGAAGTCCGATGTATATTCATGGTTTGGTTCATTTACAAATGCCTTCCATATTTGTTCAGTATCATTTTGTTTTCTTCAATTCGTAGTCATTCTAGTTTGGCTGTATGACCATAAATAGGCCTACAGATATATATGCAACATAGACAGATATAAAACATTATTTCTTTACTAGGTATATGAGCATGCAGCCACCAATTTTCAAATTGTTTTTTAAAATAGATACATGTAGTTTTGAGTCTACATTATTTATACAGTATATGAACATTGTTACTAGGTACCGAGCATACAGCATTTATCAAATTGCTACCATTATGGAATGTATTATAATAAAACTACATAATAACATTTTTGTATTATTTAACTGTAGATATATGAAAGTGCCAATAAATAATATTGATAACTTATTAATATGTATGTACAAAAGATAGACATATTTAACATTCTAAAAAGTGTGTAAATCATGTAGTTATGTAGTTATGTAGAAGGACAAAACTGAATAATTGATTCTTTCAATTGGTAGTCTATATTTTCTAATAATTCAATTCTTTAAAAAGTTTAACACTTGTTTTGATGAAAGCTACATGAAGATTGAGAGCATGGATTATTTGAATGTTCTTCTTGTAAATTAGGGAATGATACAAAACAATAATTATTTTAATGAATAGTCTCTAAATAAATGTATCAATCTGAAAAAAAAACTTCTTGCGTTGCATTTAGTCATTGGCGAACTGCAGTATATTTTTGAAGTTGAAAAATCACTCATACCATGAGATGATAAAGAATGTGGAAGAGAAATGGATGTAAGAGAAAGACTGGTGATGAGGAGGAGTGATGAGGAGGAGGAGGATATTGAGAGATATTATGTGTAATAGTGTACACAATGAACTTGATACTGATACTGATGGTAATGATAAAGATGAAAACAATGTTCATGATATTACCATGATCATGAAAATAATGCTGAATACAAAATTAGTGATATTAATGGTGATATGGATAAATATGAAAATAAACAGACAAACTTTCAAAAGTAATAAAGTTCATAAATAGCATCTCATTTATTATTATTATACCTTGGACAGAATCGTCAAGTTTGAATACTTTTTACATTTAACATAGTACTGAGTCTACTATGACAATGGAAGCACAGTGTGTTTCTACAATGTTTACAATAATAAAATAAATACATGTACAAGTATATTAATTTTCCTCGAGCCATTCTTCAAAGAAATAACTACTATCCTCTCCCAATGCTATAATTCATTCACTTTCCCTTCAATACCTAATTAATGAAACCTGCTGTAATTGCATTTCATTACAGAGTACATTTTCCCCATTAAAAAACCCCCCTCTAGTTATGTGATAAAGGTACTGCTAATGCTATTATATTTTCAAGAGTGACTGGATAAAAGTCAATCTGATTGCTAAGATCAGTAAATTGTATAGAGACACCAAGACAATCTTGCTAAAAGTCACCAACACAAATATCAGCCTGATCTCTCTTTGCTCCCTACTTTGCAATTGCATGCTCTTATACTATGATTTTACAGATATTTTAGTTTTGAACATTCAGTGAATATTCGTTGAATAATATGAGAATTATGTTTTCATTACCAGAACAGAACACATTACTCAAAAAGTGATTTAGAATTAAATTCACCACTACTTCAAATGAGTTGCCTTGACAAAACAGTGAACTTTTATGATTCAGAAACATATGTAGGTACTCAAGCAAATATTTAGTAATGTAACATGAATATCAGCCTGGTTTACTACTACATCGAGAATTATGCACACTTGCATACAGTTTAACCCATTGCTAAATGGAACAGCGGGTTCACTCTGCATAACTCGAAGTCGCCCGAAACGTGTGTTACCGTATCTAAACTTCCCAAGTCATATTTAGCATAAGTCTAAATATTTTTACAGGCTCAACAGATTCAGCTTATGCAGAGTTAACTGTACATGTGTAACCTAGAAGTTCTGACAACTTCCAGCAGTACTTTATCACCCAATAATGAAATTTGGCACAATAGAAACAAAACATAAGATGAGTCTCATCCTAGCATCTAAGATTCTAGCCAGTCCGCCACGATGACAACAATTCAGTATGATTTTTTTTTCTCCATGATGTGGTCATTACGTAAAATCATTTTACTCATCAAAAGTGAATAAAATTACATTTCTCTACATAACTTATGCAGATAAGTATAAGGTCTATAAAAAGCATTTTTGATATTCAATGTGTTGATAAATTAGGGGACATTCACTTTTTCACTGTGATCAAACTGATACCATTTGAATTTTGAAATTACAAATATGATCCATCTTCTTTTAAAAGAATTAAAATATCATTATTAATAAACATTATCTGTATAAGGCTGATCACATTTATATCATTTTCTTTGGTTTATTAAATACTGTAAACAATTTCATGAATAATTGTGGTTAAGACTAATTGCATAGACTTCAATATTCAAAAAGTGTACTAAGTATGATCCATATGGGAGACTAATCAAAATATTAGACACAGATTCAAATATTTCATAGGTATTTTTGCATAAATAGTACTACAACAAATTATAATAAATAATAATTCAACACACAATGTTTCATTGACTCCATGTAACAAAATCAATGTTAGATGCAAAATGGTGTAAAAATTATGTTATGCAATAGTTACCCTGTACTAAATGTTAATAATATAAAAATGAATACTAGTTGCATAGTTAAAACAATACTTATTTATTAAATATCAGCCTCATATTCATGGATGTGCATCAGCCATAATTGTTGAACAAAGTAGAAAAATGGAAGTGTATCGAGATGTCATGAGCACGTATTAATTACATTTGTATGATTTGGAATAATAAAAGTATTCTAAATATAGAATCGTTTAATGCTTGTTCACAATGCTACCCTAAAGTCATAAGAACTTGCAAATGAACAATACTGAAGTGATACTGCAATTATTTTCATTAAATATATTATGCATTTTGCTAATACTTGGAGAGAGAAGGAAATACATTTGATTATCATGGCCAACAAAATTTGTCATAAAACGATTGCTTATTATAAATATTCTGTTAATTTTACATGAATAAATTATTAAAAATCCATGATTACATACATTTCATATTGATTGGATAAAGATGATAGCGCATGGCATTAAGTATTAAGGGACAAATGAAATACCTGAAAAATAAATTATATACAGTGTAGATAAGACTACAACACTGTTGTTTGAAATTATCTATACAAAACCAGTTCCAATAATACACAATAGAAGTTTTGTCATCCATCTGCCTTTTTTCTAAATATGGCAATATCTTTGATTCTGATTGTTCAAAACTTTTAATGCTGTGATAGATTAAACACACACATTTCATGTTATGCAATGGGACTTTCCTCTCTGTTTAATCAAAACATTAGGCACAATTCTGTGGTATATGTGAGAAATAATGACTTTCATCAACTTTCTAGGAATAATTCAATTCAGAATTTTGCTAAATAATGAAGTGCGGTGAAAGGCAATTTTGGTAGTTCTCATAACTATCTTATTGCTTACAGCAGTTTATCTGCATGATGCCCCTTGAAATCCAATATATCTCTGGAATATATATATATCTAGCCATTGAGGATGAGAAGTTTTCATGTCTCTCTTGTATTTAACAGAATTCACCTGTGTGCCAATGTCTGTTTGATTCACTACCCCTCTGGATGCATATCTAGCCATGGATAAAAAGTAGTTGTCACGACTACATGTATCTGGTTGCTTTAATACAAGACTTCATCTGTGTTTCTTCCATTGAGATCCGTGCCTTGTCCATCAAGATTTGAATCACCCCTGGAATGCATACCTAGCCATAGTCATAGACGGTGAGTAGTCGTCATGACTATCTTGTCGCTTACAAGACTTCATCTGTGTTTCATCTATCGAGATCCGTGTGTTGCCCATCAAGATTTGAATCACCCCTGGAATGCATACCTAGCCACAGTCATAGACGGTGAGTTGTTGTCACAACTATCTTGTTGCTTACAAGAGTTCATCTGTGTTTCATCTATCGAGGTCCGTGTGTTGTCCATCGATATCTTAATCACCTCTGGAATGCATACCTAGCCACGGAGGGAGAGTAGTTGTCATGACTACCTTGTTGCTTACCCGAGTTCATCTGAGTGATGGCCGTAAGGATCTGATTCCTGGGCTCCTTGTGTCGGATACCCATCTCTTTCAGATCAGAGTCATTCAATGCTAGAAAGGCCTCCATGTCAACCTAATTAGACAGAAATGTAGCATAAATTAAAAATTAAATCAATTTGTGTAATAAGCGTTAAGAAACATGATAAGAATTAATGATGCAGGTGCCATTAAAGCAAGCTTAACGGAAACCAAAACTAACATCTCTTAGTCCAAAATAAGGCCATACTTTGCACATTTGGAAAGCAACAGATTCCATCCTATCTTGCAGATAATAAGTACTGTGAACACGGTCCCATTTTAGGTGAATATATGTATGGAGCACTTTATAAACATCAATATTATCATCACTATTATTCGATAGGCAAGCCCTGGAGGCATGGGAAATTAGAATAACAAAGTGGAAGACAGTACAAACATGTCATTTTCCTTTCAAATCTTCATGTTGGATTGAATTGTCCAGTCATTCATTATGTATTCTAACATATAACAGCCCTACTACGTTTTTCTGCCAATTACAGCCAGTGAGTGCAAAACTTACGGACAAATGAGATGATCATACATACCTCTTGTTCTTCAAATATTGGTGCATATTTCTCTAAGGACAGTTTCCTCAACAAGTTGGATAGCTCATCTGCAATGTAAAAGAAAGTCATAAGAGTAAAAACTTTGAAACAGAAGAAGTAGAATTTAACATTGTCGGCAGAGCAGTGATGAGTGGCCAATTGCCTTGGAAATAGTTACACAAATTAGGGATTTTGTAGAAATGCAATGTTTTCTATTACCGTAGCGATGTGTATTTACTAAATGAATAGTAAGCGGGAATTTTAAAAAAGGTGTTGTGCGCACAAATGAGACTTATCTGTGTGTTATGATATATAAACGTGAAGTGCAGTACGCTTAATGTAAATTAGGCTTTACAAACCCCTGCAGTTTACCACGGAATATGGGAACAAGCCTTTAAATGTGCAAACCCATTTGCGTTTTATGTATCTATTAAACAAGGGAAACGCTCTCGGCGGTCTCGCCTGCATAACGCAATTCAATATGATAAACCAGAATTAGCATAGATAATGAATTTCACGATTCTGTGTACAAGTTTTAAATCCCCCTCCTAGCCCTATCATATGAAACAATCAGAATCAAAATCGGTTGAAAAATAAGGAAGCATTTTGAAAATCTTGATGATGATGCCACAACATAGTCCAAGTCTGTTGACCTGAAATGACCTTTGACCTTGACTTTGTGATCTGAAATTCTACTCACATGATTGGGGATACTTGATTACCCTATAGTCCAAGTTTCATTGACTCAGAACTTATACTTTAAAAATTATATCAAAAATTCAAAAACTTAACCTTAGGTTAAGTTTTCGATGATGATGCTACAACATAGTCCAAGTCTGTTGACCTGAAATGACCTTTGACCTTGACTTTGTGATCTGAAATTCTACTCACATGATTGGGGATACTTGATTACCCTATAATCCAAGTTTCATTGACTAAGAACCTATACTTTAAAAATTATATCAAAAATTCAAAAACTTAACCTTAGGTTAAGTTTTTGATGTTGACGCCGTCGCCGCCGCCGTCACCGGAAAAGCGGCGCCTATGTCTCGCTTTTTGCTACGCAGGCGAGACAAAAAATGAGGCTGAATAATATTAGATATAGGCGCTCCAACATTACCCCAGCTCTGCTAGGCAGCCGATTTCAGCTGATTTCGACTTACAGCCATAGGAAAAGTGGAGCTGTGAGCATTTAGTTGATTTCCAAACAGTCCAGCAAACTTTAAAATAAATACACAGAGAGTCACATTTTTTTACTTGTAGAGATAAGCTGAGTTGTGAAATACACTGTATCTTACCTTCTTCACTGATACTGCTACTACCAGCACTGGTCTTCCTAGCACTGTGAAAGGCCCCGCCCTCTCTCTGCACCCCTCCAGCACTCCCTCCTCCTCCTCCTCCTCCTCCACTGTGACTGGACCCTCCTGCACTCATCCTCCCTCTCCCCATGGGGGTGGGGGACGGCGAGGGGGTGAGGGTGGATGAGGTCCTGGTAGAGGCACTCCCGCTGTGAGACCGCGCCTTTGGGCGGTGGAGGGAGGAGCTGGAGCCGGTGTTTGTAGTGGTGAGGTTAGCCGAGTGACGTCGGTTAGGGGCACTAGAGGTAGGGGTGTGAGATTCGTTGCTAGGCTGGGATGTGGGCGAGGATGGTATCCTTCATAGAAGAAAAAGAAGGAAAACAAAAGATATATTACAGGTACATGAGAAGAGAGAAAATAAACCAATTACTTGAATATTTAAAAAAAATATATTAATATATCTTGCCACTCACTTAAAAGAATGTATAAATGTGTACATTAAAAAGTTAAACAAACAATCTTTGCGCAACAAGATAGGTTTATTATATTTTTTGATAGATGGAGGCACGTCCAACTTATCTAAATACTAGAATCTTATTTATTATTGTACCTTTCTTTGTCAAATGTTTGTACCCATCATTGTGTACATTTGCTAATACTGTTTTATGCTTTGAGAAAAATTAAATTCAGACTTTATTTGAAGACTACACTTTGAAAGGACAAATTGTACTTCAAAGAAAAAAAGCTTGTATCTGAAATATTTTCATGATTTTTTAAATAAGAAGGTGCCTTACTGTGCTAGAGATGGGACTGATGATGCAGAAGGATATCTCTTCCTTGTTCCAAGTTGGTCTTCCACTGGGGCAATAGATCCATAGCTATCACCTGCAGTCCATGTAGAAATATGAATAATGAATGAATGACAAAACTTCATGGAAAGGTTGATGATCTCACTCTCAGAATGGCAGTTAATGAAAGACAAATTAAGAAAGGCTTGTGCTAAAATCAGTCCAATGTTCATCTGCTTTACCCTCCAAGAGCTTCCAAGTTAAAGCTAATTGAATTTTCATTCACATTAAAGTGAATTCTTTCTATTCTGAGTCAAAACAAGTACTAGAAAATAAATTAGGAAAATCTCCAAAAGAAATATATATGTATCACAATAAAGACTACCTTTCTTGAGACCAAAATTGGCACATATACACATGTATAGTATCATTTACCACGATAAGCAACAACAGCACTTTTGGCAAGAGACTACCATTATTAATAATCAATCAACATCATACAGAACTACAGCCACGTGATCTACATGTAGACCAACTCTGTCCTGGGGGGTGTTTCACAAAGATCCTAAGTTGGACTTAACAATTATGGAAAGCCATTAGCTTCCTTGACAATATTTTGTAAAAGTTAGTTTAGAAGGCATGAAATGTTGCTTCAAATCATTCATATTTTCTATTATCATGGGAGATTTCATGTTCTTGAGGTGAAAAGTCTAAAATACTTGAATTTTTGCTTTTGAATATATTTCAAAATAAGGCTACAAATGGCTCGCCATAATATTTAAGTAAAATTTAGAGTTAAGTTCGACTTTGAATCTTTGTGAAACACCCCCCAGCTTCGTAACAAGCAATGTAAAGCTGCATGTCTTCACTACCTGCTCTGCTCAGGGACGACCCATGAAGCACCCTGCTCGACAGCACGACGGAGGACGTTGAATACCCTTGTTTCCGTGCCGACAGCAGCCCCCTGCTCAGCGCCGACGCCTCCCCAGAGGAGCTGGGACTGATGGTGCTGGTGAAGTGGGCGGAGTTGGAGGGGCTGATGCCGGTACTCCCGGGGCGGCGGGTGGTGAACATGGGGCGGTGCAAGCTACTGGTGCTGGTGGTAGAGGCAGCGGTGGTGGTGGTGGTTGGGGTGGTGTTGGTGGTATTGCTTGATAATGTGGTGCTTGGCCTACCAGGACCCATGCCCTAAGGAAAGGCAAAATAAATTCCAGATGCGTTATAATAAAATCTAACTTGTAAGAGAAATCCGAGCCAAATTCAAAGTCTACAGGTTATGAATTACATATGGCTTATCAAAATTGGAAATGTGACTTGTATACATCTTTCATATTGAATTTGATTTCTCCTTATGCATCTGTATTAATGCTAAGGAAGAAAATTGGAGGGGTTGAATGGGGATATTGAGAAAAAAAATGAAAGCACTTGCGAAAGCTCAGTTAGGTGGCATCTACATAACAAGAAGGAATTACTGAAGCCCCCTACGATATGATCCAATTGCAATCTGGTCCTGGAAAAAATTGCTGTACCAGATAAATTCAAACATAGAAAACTGTCCTGACAGCTTCGTACCGTTACCTAAATTTAAAATGTACCGTGGATCTTCACGTCAAAGGAACCAACTGGCTCTTACCAAACAGCAAACTCCAAGCAATACCATATCTCTCTTTTCCTATCTAACAATATTGCAATTATATTCAATCGGATGAAAGTCAGATCCCACATACCTGTGCTTTAGAGTGAGATCTCCGAGACTTGTCAGCGTTATGAAGCTCGAAACTTGGAGGTGGTAGGAAGGGCGGGATCACAGGTAGAAGTTTGTCACTCGTCTTGGAGTGAGGTGCTTGCATGTCCTGATTATTAAAAAGGAGAAACAAAACATGTGGAATACAGGAAACCACACTTCCACACTTCCTTTGCATGTACATGTACAAAGTCAAAAGCAACATGTACATGTGTGTTTGACGAAATGAGTGCATGCTACTGTGTGCAGTCAATGAGTGATTTGCGATTTTCTGTTAATGCTTACGCATGTCAAGTATTCTAGAGATAATGATGAGTTGAGCATTTGAACCGGAATAATATTGTCAGAAAAACTGCCTCTTGCTAATTTTGAATTCCGATCATGCAATAAATGAGAATAAATGCAAATGTATACATAAGGACGTTGGGACCAGCAAAATATCTGACTTCTTATTTTGTTTTACCATACTCCCGCCCCTCGTTTTAAGTTGAACTCCCATTTCATCTTATGATATCTAATCATAAATTTTTTATTTTTTATTTTAGTGGCTATCAGACAATAGTACCGGTAATACATACACGATACATCTCAAAGAACATGATAAAAGTTTTTGGAAACCCAAACTTGTAGACCCAAAATACAGTGATTATTTTATCTTTTTATCAAGACCATTGAGCATATCTTCAGGGGAAACAACATGATGTGCACGGTTGGCAGTTCAAATGAAATAAATGAGTACAAATAATTAAGGAAATGCAAAAGTGTTTTTAATGATTATTGATACATGGAACATTACACAAATTCATGGTACTACATATAGAAGAAACCCCAAAGAAGAATGTTAATCAATTATTTACAACTACTCACCAATGTCTGAACAGCATCTGGTTCTGTTTTGGAAACAGAACAGGGAACATGAAAGAAAATAATACCAAATTCATTAGAATACCACAAAACTAAAAAATATCCCTCAGAAGTTAATGCAGATAGTACAAGTAGTTTCAGCGTATGGAATGTTATAAAGAGAAATCATTTTCACAATAAAAAAGTAAAGTTTACTTGCACAAGCAATGAGATAATATTTAGGAAGTTTAATACACCAAACCCAACGGTTTAACAATTAGAGTGATCATGTAGAATTTACACTACTGTATAGGAAACCTATAGCATTGTCCCAAAGATCAAGAGAGAAGTCAGTTGTATTGTTACATATGATAAAAATGATTAAAATATTGACTGATTGCCATAAAACACTAACCAACAACAAAAACAACATAACCAAAACCACAAAAAGCAAGAAAAATGAACAACTTCACAAACAGGCTCCTAAATTCTACCCGCACAGTCAAGATCACACCCCCATTGAAGAAAAGAGGGAAAACCCCTTATACCAAACTTGACAAATATCATTACATGTACTTACTGATGCTTGCCTTCCCAAAGGAAACCCGGGATCCTTCTTTCGATTTCCTCCTCTGACTGGGCTTACCCCCATCCCTGCTGCTGGCTGAAGATGGTTCTCCTCCTCCGTTCAGGTAGGAACTGCTGCCCATGCTCTTCAGGGTCTCGTCTGGGAAGGGGCTGAGCTTGGTGGTGGAACCGAGCCCTCCCCGCAACGTGCGGGTCAGCTTCAGGTTGCGGAATCGGTTGGACATGCGAGACCACCATGCCTGACCGCCGTAAGAGAAGTGAGAGTATAGTTGTTACTATGCATGAATTATCAACATTATCTACAAGACTGTCTGGGAAGGGGGTGAGCTTAGTGGTTGACCCGAGCCCTCCCCGCAACGTGCGGATCAGCTTCAGGTTGCGGAATTGGTTGGACATGCGAGACCACCATGCCTGACCGCCGTAAGAGAAGTGAGAGTATAGTTGTTACTATGCATGAAATATCAACTTTATCTACAAGACTGTCTGGGAAGGGCGTGAGCTTAGTGGTTGACCCGAGCCCTCCCCGCAACGTGCGGGTCAGCTTCAGGTTGCGGAATCGGTTGGACATGCGAGACCACCATGCCTGACCGCCGTAAGAGAAGTGAGAGTATAGTTGTTACTATGCATGAATTATCAACATTATCTACAAGACTGTCTGGGAAGGGGGTGAGCTTAGTGGTTGACCCGAGCCCTCTCCGCAACGTGCGGGTCAGCTTCAGGTTGCGGAATCGGTTGGACATGCGAGACCACCATGCCTGACCGCTGTAAGAGAAGTGAGAGTATAGTTGGTACAATGCATGCATCATCAATGTTATCAACAAGACTGTCCTTAATTGCCTTTTGATCAAAGATAAAGCTTATGTTTTCAGCATAGCTAGCCTGTCAAATTGTTTTGTCTCCATGCAAAGCAACTCCTTTACTCATTGAGAGACATTTACACCCTGCCTATATTTTTTGCCCATGGCCTTGTCTTACAAAGAGTTGATATCAATCGCAACTATGTACATAAGAGATAGGAGACTGCAAACTTAGGATTGATTTGGATCAATCGTAAGTCTTTGTAAGACAGGGCCCTGGACCCCGTCTTACAAAGAGTTGTGATTGATATCAATCGCAAATAAGTTACGATTGATATCAACTTTTTGTAAGACGGGGCCCAGGGCAAAAATTATAGGCCTATTATTTAACAGTGAATACATATTATTTCACTTTCTTTCTTTTAAAATCTTTATAACCCATCATTGATTTCCTCCAAAATCAGCTCATAATTGTTATAAGTTGTCTCTAACATCTTCCTCTGTTATTTCCCAAGAGCTAAATGGACGTTTAAGGACATTTTTTAGTGAATGTCCACAAAACCCCAAGCAGATGATATGCACTGGGCTGTAGCCATCTGATGATGACCGGAGCATCACTAGCATTGGATGTTTTTGACCGTTGACCTCACCTTGAGACCAGACTGTTTAGCAGCCTCCTGGTCTTCTATCTGGTCCACACTATTCAGCCTTGTTGACCACATCTGGCTGTCTGACCCTTGGGATTTGACCTGTCCAGCAGGTTGACCGTTGCCAATAGACAGTATCGTGATAGGAGCAAGCAGACGGGTCAGCTCACTACCCACTTTGTCCGTTTCATCTTAGGAGAAAAAAAATGTAAATGAAGATAGTACAGTCATGTACATGTAGATAGATAAAACAGTCTTCATCAAGTCTGAGTCAAATTATATTCTTTTAAAAATATGTATCAGAAGGCTACAAATTTATGGTACTTGTACATTTACAAAGCAACATGAAGCAAAAATAAAAACTGTTGTCTATTAATGACATGCTAAATCCAATTCCAATAGCACATATCAGGTGTGAAATATACAAGCAGGTACATTCTCCAACAAACATGAGTACAGCCATTTGAAAAATATTCAATATTTCATTGTAACTGAAGTGTGCTAAACTGTTTTCATAAAATAAATATGTTGTACCTATAACTGTACAACAGAATGCCGATTCATACTTTAAGGCTCAAATTTTAAAGTCAACTTTGTAAAAATTTAAAATTTAAAAAAAATTAAAGTATTGGTTAATAGGCCTAGGAGTTGGCTCAATTATGTTGGATATTATATGCATATGCGTATGCTTAGAAATTGTAATTGTCATGATTGATATAAATATGCAACCCACTGATTGAGCTGTCGGACATACCTGATACAATGACCAGAGCAAGATCGAGAGCCTTGCAGCCGTCCCGGGCCTGCATGTTGAGATCACCTCCAGCTTGGATCAGGTACTTCACCACATCTTTTCTCCTGAAAGAAAAACAAATAGAGACAAGCATGGAAATTATGTAACACCCTATATCAGAGCTGCCAACCTCCACAACAGAAAATCAGTAATCACAAGGCTCAAAATCAGTAATTTCCTAAGCGGCGCTATGAATCTATAAAAAAACCGGCATGCCAACACTTCACGGACGCATGCGCACATGATTGTTTGAAACTCTCCGATCTTACTTTATTATCTTTAGGGGCACAAAAGACGTCCATCCATCTTCCAAAATGACCTACACTTTACCTGTGGAAGGTGGCCTGCATGAGGGCCGTCCATCCGCTCTTAACGTCCTGTCGATTGACCTCTGCTCCTCGCTGGACCAAGGTCTCAGCGATGTCCCTCCGTCCAAGCATGGCGGCTATCATGAGGGGTGTGGCACCGTCCACAGAGGTGTAGTTGCTCTGCATAGGATCCTTATCAAGAATACGCTGGACTAGCTTCAGGTCTCCTTAAAGTTTTGAAATGGAATGATGATGAGATTTGACATGAAATTGACATGAAAGAAACTCACCTACAGAACATGCGTATCTACAGCAAGGTCTCTTTAAGCCCCTCTGCACTAGTTTGGCCAGGGGGATTAGACCTCCCTGCAAGGTTACTGACAGGTGGTTATCTCATCAAATCAGCTCTCAATTAACGTAAGGAAAAGGGGATTATGGGGGACCAACAGGCACCAATTAGGCATTGTTTGCTATAAAGAGGGCGCAAGTAGCTATAAGGAGTGCAGTGGGGCTTTAGTTTAAAAATGGAATGATGAAATTTGACATGAAATTGGCATTAAAGAAACTTGCCTACAGAACATGTGTATAGATCTACAGCCTATTCAGAGCATTACTTGCGAATCTGCATTTTAACACCAACCCATTCGATTTCTAAGGAATAGAGGTACCGACATAAACTTGTAATTTCAAATTTAAGAAAAAATCTGAATTAAACACCAATATCCTCAACAAACTATCGTCAGCACAATTTGGAATTTAAAATTAAAGTTGTGTAGTTTCAATCAAGCACACACCATACTTTATTGTGTCTGGTCCATACATGTACAGTATGATCATTATACATGTATGTACAAAACTTTATTGAGTATATCACAAAGTATTGTTATAACAACAACAACAACAATAATCTGGTTGAATACTAACCTTGTTCAGTAGCTTCAATAATTTGAGACTCAGAACTATCATCCCCTATATAAAGAAAAACAGAATAAACAAAATTATGTTAGAAATAGCAAAAAAAGAGAAAAAATGCATATGCATGTACATGTTTGTATCTGATCAGTTTGTCTTGTAAAAACCTCTTTGTCACATAAGAGTTGTGTATCAATGCCAACTTGGAATTGAAAATCTCTTCTAAACAATTTGCTGTATAAACTACTTTGATACTAGTTACATGATCTACATCATCTGCCTCTGTGGATAATGTTTAAACAGGAACAGCTGTTATGGTTTAAATCTTCAGTAACCTTAAATTGCTGGATTCGAATCTGCAAAGTGATTTTGTATCAAAACTGTTACCGATATATATTTTAACACAGCATCTAAAGATGTGCGCTTGCTTGATGACAATAAAAGACACAACATTGCTTTTTGTAGAAATTTAAAAAAGACATAATTCTATTTACCTGCTGTTGGCCTGCTGATTGTCTTCTTTTCCAGGATCTCTCTGACTTTCTTGTTTTTACACACAGCGGAAATGTCACATGCTGTCATGTTATTGATATTCAAGGCATTTGGATTGCATCCTGAATCAACCAAGTACTGCACTGCGGCAACATGTCCACTCAGTGCAGCGACCATAAGCAAGGTCCAACCGGTTCCATGATCCGTGAAGAACTGGTCACTGCCCCTGTCCATGAGTTGGCGCAGGATGGCCTGATGACCCTTCATGATGGCTGCCATCGCAGGGGTCAAGACCTGTCCATAAATATCCCCTATCTGATGGTCATTGGCGTCCACTCCCGATAGGTCTAGGAATATATTTACTATGTCCGAGTGTCCTTTAAAGGCAGTGAGTGTCAGGGCCGTTGCGCCCATCTTGTTCCTCATGGACGGATTGGCTTTGTTCTGTAGAAGTAGGACAACGATGTTGGTGTAGCCATGGTAGGCTGCCTGCATGAGGGCTGTCCAGCCATAGCTGTTTTGGGTGTCCAGTCCGGCACCACGCATGAGCAGCAGGCGAACGATGCTCTCGTGTCCGTTGGCTGCCGCGATCTGGAGAGGGGTGAAGCCTTCCCCTCCATCGCAGTCGACCTCGATGGCAGCTGCCTCATCATCTAGAAGCTGTTGGACGGTGTCGATGTCCCCGCATTCACATGCGGAGATTAACTGCCTGGGCAGGTCATGGTAATCCCCATCCACCATACTTGGTGTTTCTTCTCATTCTCAGTTTCCTAGGGTTCTTCTCACTTGAAATCCTAGGGTTTGAGTACATGTACCTACTAAAAATTGATCCATGTGTAGATACACGTAAAGCAGTGCCATTTCCAGTCTATTAAAACGTCTACAATCTGTAACGGACAAAACAACAAAATATAAATGTAGATTATTACAAGATAAAAAAGTGAAACAGTAATAACATGTAAATATGCGCTACTCAAAGATTTGAAATTTCATGTCATGAAATTGCTGAAGTAATGTTTAGTTTTTTTTTAAAGGGATCCAGTAACTTTGTCTTAGATCCTTTTAAAAAATCCTTGATTTAGCTCATGCTTCAATGATTATAAACCTTTAGGTCAGTCAGGAAACCCATGACTTTTACAAGCCGATTGCCTGTCTGATTATCAAGATATTTATGATTGAAAATCAAAATCTAATTTTGCATTTGCCAAACGATTTTCATAACACTACAGACTATTGGGGAAAACGAGTGTGGTAAAACCGGTCACTCAAAGGTTTTTACTTTTTTGAGGCACTTCTTGATCATTTTGAAGCGCAATATTTGTAGGGCTTCAATATAACACCATATCACATACACTGATAACACAAAGGGCCGTGCATCTCAGATTTAACATTGTTAAACAATCCCTTTAACAACGAGTAATATACACATTTTTGTAATACCGGTAAACAAAAATTTGTAATGACAAAGTTTCACCTGCTAATCTGCTATTATCCTTTGTACTAAATTTGTCAGAAAGCAAATTGCATAAATAAGTTTGATGCTGTTCTTGTGTGAAGGTTTCCCATAAATTACATTTATTTTTCAACTGCTATATTTTAGTATTTTTAAATAAATGAGTTACACTTGTTATATTTTTCACCAAATGTGAATTTTACCTTCTCAGTTTCTATTTTCCCTCATTGAAAAGAAAATGTTGATTTTTTTTTAAATTCAAAAGTATTTCAAACTAAAGCTTGGCGCATTCAGGGAGGCTGCTCTACCCTTCATTAGAATGATGCAGCCTCCTGTAGGCTTTCAAGCTCACATAGTTAAGTTTACTGGCATCTATTTTACTTGCACTGAACTTAGCATATATTCTACTGTAGATTGAAAAGTGCAGTTACTCGCAGTGATCTTGCAGTTACTTGCCTCACCCACACATAGCTGCATTACGGCACTGTTTTTTTAAAACTATGACCAAATAGCTTAATGACCCTTTGACAGCCTGAAACTTTACAAAAATAAAGAATTAGAAATCAGTTACAACTTTTTCTTGTAGCATGGACCTAGGTTAACCTCCCATAGCTTAACGAAAAAAATTCAGCATTGCTTTATGTGCATGAGGTATCCCTGAACAGCCAATTGTTTACGGAATTTTGTAACAAAATTGACATACCTTTTTTGTTGGAGCCGAAAAAAATATATACCCACAAGCAATATGTTTTTTTTCTATTGATGATTAATGAGCATGGGTGGATCTTAAAGAAAGTTAACAGTAATCTGAATTAACTCCTGTATTTTGATAGAACAGTGCAATTGAAAATGGTGTTTCGGACGTTACATTTTCCGTAAACAATGTAGGCCCTCATTTAACCCACTAGAACAATCATTTAATGAGATTGTTTATGGTTTGAATAAGCTTATTAGTTACTCCAAGTCATTAAATTAAAAGAAAATGTAATTTAATTGTAGTAGCGCTTATATTATAAATATACATGTATTCAAAATTTGAAAAAGTTGTCTCATTTTCCGCAAACAATTTTGTAACGTCCGAAACAACTTTCAATTTGAACTAGCAGAAAATAAATGAACTGCAGGACTTATCTTTCGTAACATTTTTTAAACATTTCATGGCGGCTACCCACCAAAAAAAAGAAATTTGCAATACATCATTACAATACTATTTTATAGTTAAAACCAATTTTCCGTTAACAGTTGTAACGTCCGAAACAAAAAATATCAAAAATGTGATGATAATCCATATTTGAGGGTATCTGGAGTGAATAAATCATTATGAAATAAGTTATTATAAGTCTTAACACAAGTCAAAACACAAATCAGGTCTTTCAAATCCAATAATTTTGTGTAAACTCAAGAAGGGTGTTTCGGACGTTACACTATTTGATTGTTAACACATAGTTTGCAAATTTCAACTAATTTTCTATCATACTATGTGCAAGTTACGATTTCACAATGCACACTCCTGTTAAAAACACTATTTTGATAATTTCATTTAGATCTAAATATACAAATATGAAGAAATATGATGCAAAAAATCAAATTTTCCGTAAAATATCTAAATTTTCTGCAAAATTGACATATAAAACATAAATATTGAAGCCACACTTTGTGGTGCGAGGCATTCCTGGCTGCTTTAGTATATCCTTAATTGTAATTTATCAGAAAAAATCTCAATAAAAGTGACTCATAAAAATTATTCAGCCATTTTAACAGCACTTTCTGTTATGCTGTTAGCACGTTTCGGATGTTACATTAAACTGTTAACAGACATTTTCATAATTTAACTGGTTCAAATGAGGGGCAAAGATAGATGCGAGAATAGCACATTTCAATTTTTCAACCTCTCCTCTTACTATTTACATTGCTGTGTGTTTGCAAATCATCACGTTGTCATTTTTACAGAGGTTGTTCCAAATTATGTCATATAACCAAAGATTGTATGGTCAATCTAAACTATTTGGTAGCTTACAAAAGCTCAAAATCACCCACTTAAGCAATACCCAGTGTACATGTACATGACACGGGTATGATACAGGTATATAAAGTTGATAATATCAAGCAAATTAAAATGTTTTTCTAAAAATGTATGGGAAATATGGATTTTCATTTGAAAATACCTTTTAAAAAGGGCACTCAGTACACGTAACTAATCTGTGTAGAAAGTAAATACATGTATAAAAGAAAAGGGCATTACCAGTAATACCTTATTTAATGATCCTAAACATATACATGCAGTATCTTCCTCAAATCTATGTATACATACAAAATGTATAAGCTAGTGTAGGGATTTATTTTGAACTTCTGAAAATCCCCTTCATATCCATGATTCATCCCTTTCATATTAATAGGTCATCCCTCATGCACATTCACCCTTTTCATCCACCATCCTTTCATCTGTCTATCTCTCTCTCTCTCATTGGTTTCAATGTTCACCTGATGCAGTCAAGCTTATATAGTATAATTTACATATACTATGAATATTCAATTATATACCCTTTGTTTATGTTTGAATATTCAAGAATACTTTGTGATGTTGATTTATACTTGTATGGGACTATATGAATATTTATTGATTTATTCTACTTTGCATGGAATGTATATGTGCAGGGCTCTGATCAAGGGCACAAAAGTGTTACATATGAGATGAATTTTAAAAGTCAATTATAGACTGTGGCAACATTATTTTTGTAATCTGCAAACATTATGCAACATATAGCTAAAAAATCAGACCTTAACAAATTGCCGTTAAGTGGCAATCAGTAGCTAAATATCACATCATCAAAAATGTTACGTACATAACTCGGTGTCCACTTCATGCTGATATTTCCCTTATAATTTTTTACTTTTTCTGACAAAGTACATTAGATGTTAAAACATACTGTAAACAAACCTTAAAACCATTGCCATATCAACTTTTTTCAATTTAGTTATTAGAATATGGCCAAAACAAATGTGGACACCAAGTTATGTACAGTACATCTTATTCTCTACATGCTTTCTCTTTGCCTCATTGTCAGATAAGGTTTTGCATTAGTCTGATAACGACTTCAATTGAAGGAATGATATGTTTCCTGAATGAAACATAATTTGCAATGTGTAAATAGTTTGTAAACTACTATTACAGGACTGAGATTTCTGTACTTAATCATACATAACTGTGGACACCAAAAGTAAGTAGTTTTACATTCAAATAATAACTTCTTGTTCCTTAAATTCAATAAATGTTTGTTTAAATGAAAATGCAGAAGGGTGCAATTCATGCTGTATGGAATAAATAAATTGATTTATGATAATTATTTCAAATTTTTGATTGGTAGTAAGTAACGTACATAACTCGTTGTCTTTTCATAAGTTTTGCATCCATTAGTAAAAATCTGGTAACCATTAGTGCATGTTTTGAATGTAACATTAAAAGTGCTGAAAATAGGCCTTTTTTCATCATAAAATTGCTCTAAAATCTTTAATTTGAACTCAATGAAGCTGAAACCTTGTTTTGAGCTTCCCCAAATGATACTTTGTAATATAAAAATGCTAATTTGTTTCTGGGTCTCATGGTTTTGGATAATTGAACAATTTCCCAGTGTTCAATCTAAGTGTACCCTTGATCTGAGCCTTGCACATATGGAATGCTACATATAATGCTGTAATGCTTTTACACATTAAAACCTGGTCAGTTAGCTAGTAATTATCAATCCTACAACATGTCTGCTGGGCTCCCTCTGTTTAAAGAGTGCTAGGAATTATCTGTTAGAACCGCAACCCTACACTAGTGTGAAATATAAATGGGCTGTCCGTTTTTTTTTTCCCTCTACAAAATGTCAAAGTTTGGGGTGCGGCGCTGCGGCCTTATCGCCGGCAAATACGGTACATTAAACCTACACTGTATATTGTTTGTCACCTGTAATATAGGCAAGCAAGAGTTAAGATCTATCAACCGACCAACCAATCAATCCATCCATTCATCAATCGGTCATCAATTAAATAAATAAATAAATAAATACTTATTTAAGAGCATTAAAACATATTGTCGTTTGAAACAGCCTCCTAATACAAATAGTGGTAAAGGACGATTGTTACTACAGTAGTATTTTAACCTAAAACATACACAATTTTAAAATACATCAAATATGTCTCATTCTCGAGATGTACATACATTAGGATTCACTTATTTCTTATTACCGTACTTACATGACTGGGGGTACTTTTTTATAGTTTTATTTTTTAAAAGATTTGTCAACGTTTCAGTGCTTACATACATGTATGTGTTAGTGATATTATTGAATGACACACTATATAGTTGAAGGCAAAGAACATTAGCAAGCTGATTAAACATCTATATTGTAGAGTTTGTAGAAATTGATGATCTCATTGAAATGTTAACACTGTGTAACATCCGAAACAAACCATAGTATACATTTCACACTGTTGTTCATAACATGCAATAAAGAGTATGTTTCTAAGTGAATTTTCTAAGGAGTTTTGATGACTACAATTGCTATTAGCTTCATATTTCACTCTGTTAGATCACATAAGCATTTTTAACTACCGGTACACGTTCTTGAAATGATCTTGATGTTGATGCCACAACAAAGTCTAAGTTTGTTGACCTTAAATGACCTTTGACCTTAACTTAGTGACCTGAAATTCTACTCACATGATTGGGGATACTTGATAACCCTATAGTCCAAGTTTCATTGACTAAGAACTTATACTTTCAAAATTATATCAAAAATTCAAAAACTTAACCTTAGGTTAAGTTTTCTATGATGATGCTACAACATAGTCCAAGTCTGTTGACCTGAAATGACCTTTGACCTTGACTTTGTGATCTGAAATTCTACTCACATGATTGGGGATACTTGATTACCCTATAGTCAAAGTTTCATTGACTAAGAACTTATACTATAAATACTATAAAAATTATATCAAAAATTCAAAAACTTAACCTTAGGTTAAGTTTTTGATGTTGACGCCGTCGCCCTCGCCGTCACCGGAAAAGCGGCGCCTATGTCTCGCTTTTTGCTACGCAGGCCAGACAAAAACCAGTGCCTTACTATCCTGGCTGTGTATTAAAAGCTGTTGTATTGATTCTCAACATTTCAAACACCACTTTACAAAACTCAACTGATTTCACACAAAATTGGTACTTTAGTGACAATTGATGACACCTGTGACCTAAATAGCAGTAAAAAAAAAAAATTAAACTTACCTGGTACTGATGTTAAAAAGAATAATTAAAAAATTCAAATTGTAAGCCTTCATGTAGTGTCAAATTTGCTGATCAGCCACATCGGTTCTATTGTGTGCAGTCTATGCAATAGTGGGTGGTGTGTGTATTTGTGTATTATACCTGCCCATCAACAATTATGCAGTGCTAGAGGTCAATACGCATTAGCATTGACTCTATGACTCTATGCTTTGCTGGTGTGGCCTCACCTACCCTCCCTGTAGGCCTATAGCTTCCTGAGTGAGCTACAATGTACCAAAGGGATAATTCCATCAACATGATCAAGTATGATACATGTACATCATATTATGTATATGTTCGCCTGGTATGTGTCACATTATCAAGAACATGGCTATGCCGTAAAGTAAAAGGCAAGAATATCTTCATCTATCATTGTCATGACTCTAATACACTTCTGAAAGGAAGCCTTAACTTTAGAATACCTCACCAATAGGGTTAATGTATGAAGGGGCGACCAAAGTTCGCGGACATTTTAGAACATATTACAAAATGTGATATTCGATCTATGACTTCTCATATTCTACACAAATTTATTTATTTCAATTATTACCAAATGGACGGCAAAGTTTTTTACTACAAATTTGTTCAAATAGAAAATTCATCGTCGAAGGATGTCGGAGATATCGCGATCTAAAAATTTGATGTCCGATCGTGCGTGCACGCTGCATCAAAAAAAGTCATAAAAACAACGAGACCCAAGTTCATGCACGGGGGTTTACAGTTGATTTATACAAAAAAGCGATCCATCAAAGATAAGGTAATATCATTCTTTGCAGTTGATCAGTTGATACCACTTTTTTCTTACAATTTTGAGGAAATCTGCTCACAAATTGAAGATTTTCAGGCCCTTATCGGTAAGTTGATGATTTTTCGGAACGGACACAAAAGATTGCAAAATTTGCCGATCTTTTGTCAATATTTTCACAATTTTGTACCCAATTCCAAAGAAAATTTCATTTCTGGGTAATTTTATGTTCCTCTTTCCATTGGTGATATCAGATTTTCAAAATCTTACTGATTTTTTGAGATAGCGAACTTAGGTCATGCGCGAACTTTGGTCACACGTCCATACATAAACGTCAAAGACTTAAGGTTAGGGTTAGGGTTAGGGTAAGGGTTAGGGTTAGGGTAAGAGTTAGGGTTAGGATTAGATTTAGTGTTACATAAAAATTCCTGAGATTTAGCTTCATTGGTGAAGTTTTTGGTAGAGTCTACCCTACAAACGTTTTGTCAATTTTAGTGGTGGGGTAGATCTATATTAAAGTTGTTCAGAAAGGAATATTGTGCATGAATTTCAAAAGGCAGGAAGAAAACTCATCTTTCAGCATACAGAAACTTATTCCCTTTAACACTGAAAGAAAACAACAATAAAACAAGAAGAATATGGAGTTAGGCAGCGTACGCGTACGCGTACACTTCACTTTCACCCCACCGAGTCGCTCCGAGCCCGGAGCTTCGGCATAGCAACCGCAGGTAAAGGTGATCGTGAGTGCGCAATCGTGCACCTGTCTCGCATACAGTGGTCGTGGCGCGGGCTGGCTGGGTCACCAATATTTCATTCACAAAATCACACTTTCACAATCAATGACACCAAACATGACAATCACATATCCTTACCTTTGGAATAAATATACAAGTTCCCAGTAAACAATAACAGGAACATGCATCAATTAAGGAAACAATGTATGGAGAAAGTACTTAAAAAGTAGCTCAGCGCTCGACCCCCTCTCTCTTAGTCTAGTTCTGGACCCTATATAGATTTTTGTAATTCGCCGACTATAAACGTTAAGCCGATTGATGGCGCGATCCTTATTGGCTGCGATATCCCCGAGAACCGCTCGCGCGGTTCTCGGGGATATCGCAGCCAATAAGGATCGCGCCATCAATCGGCTTAACGTTTATAGTCGGCGAATTACAAAAATCTATATAGGGTCCAGAACTAGACTACTCTCTCTCTGCGCTGGTATCTCTTTCAGATCAGCTGCGCTGGCCTGGAAGCGCATATTTTTTTTACACAACTGTTTAGCCATTTTCGCGAAAAAATTCCAAGAAGTGCTCTTGTGAAAGAGTCTAAGTCGTCAGCGTACTGTGGAAGCACGTACACCCAGGGAACAGGGAATAGATGATAGAAAGGGGAAAACAAGGATAGTTGAGAGGATGGAGAAGGAAAAACAGGGAAATAGGTCTACATAAGGAAAGAGAAGAGGATAAGTCAAAGGAAGAACATAGAAATACATAATTGAAGAGCTAAGATGATCATAGATCTATAGACTAAGGAAAAACAGGGAAATACATAAGGAAAGAGAAGAGGATAAGTCAAAGGAAGAACATATAAATACATAATTGAAGAGCTAAGAGGATCTAGACTAAGGAAAAACAGGGAAATACATAAAGAAGGAGAAAAGGAATCTATCAGTATCAGGCAAATAAATAGATGACGAAGGAGAAAAGGATAGATTGAAGGAGAAACAAAGAAATACATAAAACAAAAGAGAAGAGGATAGATTGAAGAAGAACACAGAAATACATAAAACAAAAGAGAAGAGGATAGATTGAAGGAGAACACAGAAATACATAAAACAAAAGAGAAGAGGATAGATTGAAGGAGAACACAGAAATACATAATGAAAGAGGAGAGAGGATAGATTTAAACCGAAACAAAAAACGAGTATGTACATGTATGGGACATAATGTATAGCACCAGCAATCCAACAAAACTGCTAAGGGTAATGCTAGACTCTGTCTCTAGTCGTTTGCACAGTATATTTGACTGAAGTGGCTAAACAGTTGTGTAAAAAAAATATGCGCGGCCTGGAAATCGGAATATCTAAAATGTGACATGAGATGGCGCACGCTACACAATCCGCTACAATCCTGCGGCACTGCACATTGCAGTCTGTCATAATCTAATCCTACCTCATTCAGTGGCATAATGAGCAAACAATTTTAGGGGAGGGGGGCAACAACAAAAATCCGCATCACCACCACTTTATACATGTTTCATTTATGCTCCCCCCCCCTCAGGGGCGAATTTAGGGGGTGTTTCGGCGGTTAACCCCCCCCCCCCCTTGGGCGGCCACACCCACAACAAAAAGTGAGTCACCCTTACTCAAATTGATGAGTCACTGGTTTGTCCGTACAGCGACACACTTGAAGGATCAGGTGAGTCACTATGACTCGATACAAATGAGTCTTAAAGACTCACTTGAAGTGAGTCTTAGATAAATAAGACTCATTTGTATCGAGTCATAGTGACTCACATGATCCTTCAAGTGTTTCGCTGTACGGACAAACCAGTGACTCATCAATTTGAGTAAGGGTGACTCACTTTTTGTTGTGGGTGCATCATGACATAGACCCCCCCTACTCCCTAGGCCTATCACACACATACCATACCATGCCAGAGTCACTGTCCACATTTGCAATGGAAAATATATCCTAAAATTACGGAAGCGTTAAAGTGCCATTCTACTTGACGACATGACGAGATATTTCATCTTGTCAAGTCAACTTAATATCCATATCATGTCGACATGTAAAGATATTTAACCTACCATGTCGACTTATCAACTTTTATTAGTCGACATGGCGACATAAATTATCTTGCCAAGTCGACTTCACAAAAAGTTCATGTCGTCATGGCGACATAAGTTATCTTACCAAGTCGACTTCTAAAAAAATACATGTCGTCATGGCGACATATATTATCTTACCAAGTCGACTACCCAAAAAGTAATGTCGACATGGCGAAATAAATTATCTTGCCAAGTCGACTTCACAAAAAGTTCATGTCGTCATGGCGACATGTATTATCTTGCCAAGTCGACTTCACAAAAAAGTTCATCTCGTAATAGCGACATAAATTATCTCACCAAGTCGACTTCCCAAAAAGTATATGTCGAGATATGTAGTGTGACGACTGTTTCATGCAGCGCGCGCATGTTTATCAGTTGATAAACTGAGTTTATCAGAAAAACTCAGTTTATTAATTGATAAACTGAGTTTATCTTTGATAAACTGAGTTTATCTTTGATAAACTTAGTTTTTCTTGATAAACTGAGTTTATCAACTGATAAACTCTGTTTTTCTCAGATAAACTCAGTTTATCAACAGATAAACACAGTTTATCAGAAAAACTCATGACGACGTGAACTTTTTGTGAAGTCGACTTGGCAAGATAATTTATGTCGCCATGTCGACTAATAACAGTTAATAAGTCGACAAGGTAGGTTAAATATCTTTACATGTCGACATGATATGGATATTATGTCGACTTGACAAGATGAAATATCTCGTCATGTCGTCAAGTAGAATGGCACTTTAACGCTTCCGTATTTATCTGATAAACTGAGTTTTTCTGGTTTTTACACAAAGGGCTTGCCATATGCGCGCGCTGCATGAAACAGTCGTCACACTACATATCTCGACATATACTTTTTGGGAAGTCGACTTGGTGAGATAATTTATGTCGCTATTACGAGATGAACTTTTTTGTGAAGTCGACTTGGCAAGATAATAGATGTCGCCATGACGACATGAACTTTTTGTGAAGTCGACTTGGCAAGATAATTTATTTCGCCATGTCGACATTACTTTTTGGGTAGTCGACTTGGTAAGATAATATATGTCGCCATGACGACATGTATTTTTTTAGAAGTCGACTTGGTAAGATAACTTATGTCGCCATGACGACATGAACTTGTTGTGAAGTCGACTTGGCAAGATAATTTATGTCGCCATGTCGACTAATAAAAGTTGATAAGTCGACATGGTAGGTTAAATATCTTTACATGTCGACATGATATGGATATTAAGTCGACTTGACAAGATGAAATATCTCGTCATGTCGTCAAGTAGAATGGCACTTTAACGCTTCCGTATAAAATATCACATTTTAGCGATGTAATCGGTGGTCCCGCTACCCGAATCTGAAAAATCTACTTTGTACGCACTAAATTAAGCCTTAACTTGAGATTTATTTGTCACCCATACTGTCACGAAACAATCTTGAATTAATTCGTTTTACATCAAATAACAAGGATCTAGGAGTTTCGTTGTATAGAACAATGATGCAAGATCATGCATGTTTTCATTCGACACGGCTTCGTGCGATACAGTAGACACTATGAACATGACAGACAATGAAAGCGGACAAAATATACAGTTCCTCAGGTAGACAAAGGGACATCCCTTCACTGCTATTATGTAAAAATGTGTAGAACAGGTGAAACATGCATATTCACCTGTTCTACACATTTTTACATAATAGCAGTGAAGGGATGTTCCTTTGTTTTCCTGAGGAACTGTATATTTTGTCCGCTTTCATTGTCTGTCATGTTCATAGTGAGAATCTATAGTTAAGTTACACACAGCCTCATCAACTCGAGTGCGGATATCGTAAAATGAACGCATGCATCATTTGTATAATAATCAGAAGATTCAGCCCACGAATCCAGTCATAAAAATCATCGTTTAAAACCATATGAATAATTATGCGTACCAATTTTTCACTAGCTGCAGTCAAAACTCTTCTGAATCCAAGATATAAGATGGCGACGTCGCGTCGTCGATCGGGAATTCAAATATGGCTCGAGAATGCGCATTTTGGATGACGTCTCGAAAGCATGCGCGCGCATGCATACAGCCTCACTTTCAAGTTGACTCACTTTTTTCTTCTAAAATGCTCTTATGTCGATCTTGACTCATTTTTTACGACCATGTGAGTCAGTCGAAGCATTTTGCAAATGCGTCAGCTCATGATTGACACACTGGTGAAATATAAATGAGTCAATAGAGACTCATTGGTTGTTACTAATGAGTCAATTTACACCTGACTCACGAAAATTATGCTTAAATGTGTCAAATGACTCACTTTTTGTTGTGGGTGCAAGTGAAAAAGAAAAGAAGTAAAACAGTAAAACGGCGCGATTTTTGGAAATTCACCCCCCCCCCCTTGGCAAAAAAGCTAGATCCGCCCCTGCCCCCACTCCGGGAACGAAGGATTTCACTTTCACTGGCCCAATGAATATTGGAATGCCCTTCCTGGCACATTTAAAGAAAAACCCTCATTAAGTGGTTTCAAAAATGCCCTCAAGCACTTTTTGTTGCAAAGGAATCAGAATAAGTAGTTCCCCTCCCCCTTTCTGTCTCTTTCTCTGTCTTCTTTTTCTCTTTCTGCATGTTCTCCCCCTTTTTACTATCTCATTCTTATTTTCTTCATTTATCATCACCATATTGTCATTCTGCTAATGTTTCTGATTTGTTTTTGTCTCGTTTAATTGTTTGTTTTTTAGTGTCTGTCATGTTTTTTTGATTCCGTAATTTTTTTTCAAAATTAAGTTATAAAAGTACAGGGGCGGCGATTTCTTTTCATGACCGGGGGGGGGACGAAATGTGAGGGACGAGGGAGCAGTGGCGTAATGACAAAAACGTTGGGGGGAGGAGAAAAAACCCGCATCACCACCACTCTCACATGTTACGCAGGCCCTGGCAACGTTTTTTTCAAAGTGGGGAGGGGGGGGGGGGGGCTAAGTATTTACGATCAGGTAGAGCAAAGCGAGCGAAGCAATGGAGCGTAAATTGGCGTGGGGTCCAGGGGCGGAGCCCCGTGAAACTCAGGGGATTTAGGCATCTAATTAAGGTTAGATGAGCATCAAGGGGGCAGAGCCCCTGGAAGTTCAGGGGTTTTAGGCATTTAATTACGGTCAGAGTAGCATATTTTGATACCTTATTTGTGACTTGCACTGACATGCAGGTCACTAATTGGAGTGGGGTACAGGGGGCGGTGCCTCCAGAAGCTCAGGGGTTTTAGGAATTTAATTACGATTAGATGAGCATCCAGGGACCGCCTTAGGGCATTTAATTGGTGGGGTCCAGGAGGCAGAGCCCCCGGAAGCTCAGGGAAAAATGCCATTTCAGCAACATTTGTAAATCACTGGTATCGAATTAGAAATAAACCATGTTTGAATTTAATTTGTTGAGGGGGAACTTCCCCCAACCTCCACCCCGACCCCCCCCCCCCCCCCCCCCATCTATACGCAAGTGCGAGGGAGCATAGTGAATGAGAGGGGTGAAGGTGACGGAAGTGACTATCCTTTGAAGTTTTGGTTGTATTAAAAAACTATATTCCGTAGCAAAACTATAATATAAAAACAAGCAATATACTTTTTTTCACACTTCACTTTTCTCGGTATTTAATTATACATTTTGAAGGATATTATGCGAGGGAGCGTAGCTGCCGAGCGAGAAATTTTTTGCATTTTTATTTGTCTAAACGCTACACTCTTGGGCCATCCAGAGCCTAAAAGTGTGTTGCAATCTTTAGTCAGTATTTGCTATACATTTTTTTTGGCACTTTTTTCAAATTTTGAGGGGGGAACGATCCCCCCCCCTAAAAAAATGAGGGGGGGGGGGCCCCGGGATCGCCGCCCCTGATAAAGTATAATTGTTATTGTGCGAACCTACATCTAACAAGCTTTGCTTCCAAGTAGGTTCCTTTTTTTTCTTCTTTCTGTAATTAAATCTTTTGCATTACAATGACCCCAAAACAATGTCAAAGATATTTCAATGCTCATTTCTGTTATATCATTACGTTTATTATTGTCTGTCGGCATTGTTTATATTATGTGAAAAGAAATGAAAAATAAATCCGCTCTGTATATAGAGCTACTACTACTGCACATCGGACTTATGCTGAAGGGGGGGGGGGTGCTGAAAAGGCTCGTATAATAAAAGTAAAAGATCTACCCATATTGACTTTACACAAGGGGGGTGCTGGAAACACGCACATGCGTACCCTAAATAAGTGAGGGGGGGGGGGGGGGAATCGATGCAGGCTTCGAGGAATGTTTTTAAAGGGGGAGGCTAAAGTATTTACGATCAGGTAGAACGTAGCGAGCGAAGCGAGCCTTCGAGCAAAATTGGCGCAAAATTGGGTCAAAGCCCCCGTGGGGTCAAGGGGCAACCCCCGGAGGTTTTAGGCATTTAAGTACTATCAGGTGAGCATTTTATTTGACACCTTATTTGTGACACTGGCAGGTCACTAATTGGCGTGGGGTCCAGGTGACGTATCCCCGAAAAGCTCTCGGGTTTTGGCAGATGAGCATCCAGGTGCCCGCCTCGGGGCCCTTGGTAGGGTCAGGCGCGGATCCAGGATTATTATTTTTTTTGCTCCCGAAAATTTGAAAATCGCGCCGGCCGAAAAGTCGCTCAGTGGGGGAGGGGGGGGGGGGGTAGTGAGCACATCTTTTTTTTTGGCCCCCCCCCCCTTGAGCGCCAGGGAGGGGGGGGGGCATCTCCAAAAATAGGAAGCACAGGGGTTTTAGGCATTATGTTACGGTCCGAGATGGGCATATTTTGATACCTCATTTGTGACACTGCATGGTAGGTCACTATATTTTCTTTCTTTCTTTCTATCTTTCTATTTCTCTTTAACATAGTTTTTCCAAAAAGTGAGGGGAGCTCGAGTCCCCGAGCCCCGCCGTTCCGTGGGCCCATTTTAATAAGCATTTTTTGTTTGCGTTACTGTATATTTGTTAATGTCATTTCAGCAACATTTGTAAATCACTGGTATCGAATTAGAAATTAACCACGTTTGAATTTTATTTGGGGGACAACTGCCCAGCCCCCCCCCCCCAACAGTTCGCCAGTGAGTCCTCATTGGACCTATACATTCATTTTCGAC
Source organism: Strongylocentrotus droebachiensis (assembly GCA_035222895.1). NCBI lineage: Eukaryota > Metazoa > Echinodermata > Echinoidea > Camarodonta > Strongylocentrotidae > Strongylocentrotus > Strongylocentrotus droebachiensis. The sequence continues at coordinate 200,631 of JAVYIG010002654.1, read as the reverse complement.
AGGGTGCGCTAAATACATTTGCGTTTGGAAGAGCATGAGTACTGCTAGCAGCATTATCTGTTATAATTGTATTTGTGTGAATACAACTAACGTTAAGGTTTAACAAAGGAGCATCACACAGGCCAAGCGTAACCCTGAGTTGGTAGACGTAACACGTAACATACATAGATTCCTGATGACTTCGGAAAGAATCTTGGACGTTATTGTTGTAGGAGCTGGAATCAGTGGTAAGAAATAGTATATCACTTTAACAGTAACCAGTGTATGCATGTTCCAGTTTGGGGGAGTGTGAGTTGCATGCAGAGAAAAGGCTTACTGCACCCTAGATCAAAGACTGTCTTGACTTTACATTGTTCTGAAATACTTGTGTAATTCTATATAGATTAAACAGAAGTTGGACCACCAGGGCGGATCTAGGATTTCGATTGTTTAAGGGGTAGGGGGTGTCCAGTTTAATATAAATGTTAAGGATTAAACCAATGGAAATGATGTGCTCTAACTCCACAATTCGAAAATATCATTGTAATCAATCAAAGAGTAATACGATAGTTCACAATTGTGTTATCTTGTTATTTTTGTTTACTTTAATCATTTGTTTTGTTATTGGGGATATCGCTCTGTACGGGTTTTACACATCTTCTGCTGCATCCCAAGACATATTTGATTTTTTTACTGAATCATAATGTCTAAATAAATACAGGCATTTATATTTCATTTCATTTATTTTCATATTTCTCATGTTACATATACATTTAAAAAAAAGTAGAAATTGTTTTTTCAATAATACATAAAAATAACAAAGATAAGTGGTAAATATGGAGTACTGATTTAACTAAGAGAAATGTGATGGGATCATGGGACCTACATGAAAGCAAGCTTGTAAAGATGTAGGCCCCCTATATGAATGAATGTAATTAATAACCGCGTGCATCAACTATTACAGAGTGACATCTACAAACATTTCGGCATCACTTTTTTTACTTTTACTATTTTCTACCTCTGTGATTATCAAAACGTAGACACATTTTGATCATGGCAATTAACAATGTACATATGCACTTCCATGGTACGTACTTAGTTTAATTTGAACAGTGCATCAAGACGATACCATATTATTGTTGAAATGACGGTTTATTTATTCAAAGCATGTTTGTTGAGTTTAGATTCAGTTAAAGCGTAAGAGCAAATAAGTATTATGAGAAGCTTGATTGAACAGATAACGGTAAAATAAAAGGAAGTGTAGTTTGATTCTAGCAAAGGGGTGGTGACAACGGTGACAACCGTGACAATAGGGACGTTTAGATTTGCGTGGACCAGGGGCATACGCAGGGGGGGGGGGGGGGGTGGTTTTGGGGTTCAAACCCCCCCCCCTTTGGTATTTTTATGTGTGTAAACCCCCCTAAAAAAACCTAACCCCCCCCCCTTTGGATTTTTTTTTTTTTTTTAATTATAAAAAAAAAAAAAAAAATATGCCCACGGCTGACCTAAAAAAGGCGACCTTACCCCCCCCCCAACGAAGAAATATGTCAAATTTTCAAATGTCCGCTTACCCCCCCCCCCCCCCCCCCCCCCCACTGAGCGACTTTTCGGCTGGCTGAGTCGTTGCGAATTTTTTTTGGACTCCAAAAAAAAAAAAAAAAAAGTGTCCAATGGGGCCAATCTGGACCAATTGAAACCAATTGGGGACCCATTAAAGCCTAATGGGGCCTAGGCCAATGAGGCCAATGGGGCCAATTTGTCCAATGGGGCCAATCTGGACCAATTGAAACCATCTGAAGTCCTATTAAAGTCCCATTGAAACTTGTTAAAACCTATTGAGACCAATTAAGACCAATTAAAACCAATTGAAACCAATTGAAACCAATTGAAATTTCAAAAAGTTGGTGTTCAATTGGTTTCAATTGGATTTTCGTCTTGGGTGCGCAGCCTCTATGGTTTAGAACCAGTGACCTGAACGAGAAGCGAATATGATGTTTGCACAAAGAAAAAAAATTCACTACAACTGATAATTAGAACAAATTACATATGGATGGAAAGATTTTCTCTTGAAAAACACGAATAATTTGCTGAGAAATCATATAGATATTATGGAAAGGCGTAAAATGCAATTTTTCAAGACCCTTCTAGTTCTTAGACCCCCGAACGCCCCTGAACGTAAACCAAACACACGAGCGTAGCGAGCTCTGAATAGTGACGTCACACACTGGACAAACAGCTCAGTACCGGAGTCGCGCGTGTATTAGTCTGCAGCTAGCCAGCCGTGTCCCGTGTGTGACGTCACGAATATTGACGCTCTACAAAGGACCGCTGAAGGCAGAAAATCTGGATCTCAAAACTAACATTTTTGAGAGTTGATTACTGCGGGCCCCAAACATATTTTGAAGAGAAGAGTTGTTGTATTTCATCAGTAAGGCTTCCCCTTCGCAATGATATGAGTTTTGCATCAATTCAAAACACTTTTGATTATTCGTGTATCTACTTTTAAATTAAAAGGCCATTATGTTCTTCAAGTAATCAGATTTAATGCACGCATTTTTGCTAAGTGCCTTGTTACAAATATTTATATTCAATTACGAATAATTGTATTTCAATAGTCAGAATGCGAATTGCAAACAGTCATTATCTGTTATTAGGTAGGATTAAGCCATACAAATTGTTCCCACCTAGCAAAACATTGATGTATACATTTCACATTCTGACTATTGAAATACAATTATTTGCAACAAGTGAATGAGCAAATTTGTTACATGGCATTTAAACAAAGATTTATTCATAAAATTTGATATTTTGATTACACTTTACAATAAAAAAAGTGTCAGATCATATATTGTGCGATTTGTACAACATGTGATAACGATACAGTATAGACGTGATACCCAGTGGGGGAAATCAATACTAGACCTTAGATATTGGATTCAATAGACCATTTTCGTAATGTAACCAAATTCAATGCACAAGTCTTTGTGAAGTGCCTCAATACAAATTATTTAATTCACCTGATAAGAATAATAGAAATTCAATAGTCAGAATGCAAACTGCATATATCAAGTGTTGCTAGGTAGGTCAAGCCATAATGTTTGTCCAACCTGGCAACAACTATGGTATGCAGTTTGGATTATGTCTATTGAAATACTATTATTCTTACCAGGTGAATGAAATAATTTGTATTGAGGCACTTCACAAAGACTTATGCAATAAATTTGGTTACATTACGAAAATGGCCTATTACAATAGACCATTTTCGTAATGTAATCAAATTTAATGCACATATTATATGTGCCTCGTTACAAATGATTTCATTCACCTGGCTGTTACGAATAATTGTATTTCAATAGTCAGAATGCGAACTTCATACATTAAAGAGAAGGTCGAACGTTATCATTCTTATTATGCAAGTGTGGAAAACCATCAGATAAGACATGTTTCCTGAAAAGCATGGCTCTTCAAATGCCTTCATATTCTAAATATGTCATGTAACATCGTAAAACTCGGGGGGTAGGATTTTTACGCCACGTGTTCGTGTAGTCCCATATACATCTTTCTGTGTACAGTGTTTGTAACTTTACCAAGACTTGGCCAAATTTCTTATAATTTTGATGATTCCAGAACCTTGCAATACACACAAATGTTTATATGCTAGATGATCAACCTTTTCTGTTCGATTCCACACTGTTTCTTTCACAATGCAATCGCATGATCAGAACTCAACTTCATCTTTAAATGTTGTTAGGTGTATAGGATAGTCAACAATAAATTGTTGTCCTACCTAGCAACAATTAATGTATTCAATGCGCATTCTGATCAATGAGTTGGCTCGACATGTGCCTAAGAAGACTGCGGACGATGTTTTGAGATTTCATGGGCGGATCGAGGCGACTTTCTTTTTTTCTTTTTTTTTTTTTTTTTTTGGGGGGGGGGGGGGTGCTATTTTGAACCCCCGTAAGTGATGTTTTCCTGGCATCTACTACCACAATAGAGACCATACAAAGTCTGGACATATAATGGCGTTTTTTCTATGCACATCACATTTTCACTTGGCAGCCCAAGGCCTAGGGCCGCGGTTAAACCCCTAACCCCCCCCCCCCCCCCCGTAGATCCGCCCTTGGATTTGTTTTTGAATTTGGTATATAAAAGATATATAGACTGCTTTAATAGTCGAAGCATAGCTGTTTATATAACAGACTGTCACTTAACTTAGATAAAACTAGTTACATGCTATTTAGTAATAAGGTTGCAACTTTGCCTAATTGTATAATTTTTGATGGTACTGTCATTCAAAGGGCCCGATCAACTAAATTGTTGGGGTCAGTTATTGATTAAAACTATCTTGGAAAGCGCACACTGACAATATCTGCAAAATCATTGCTCGCAACACTGGTATCCTTAACAAATTAAGACACTTCCTACCCCATTATATTATCTTATCCTTGTATTCTACGCTTAATCTTCCTTACTTGAATTACGTACTTATTGCCTGGGGCAGTGCAGCAACTTCCCAAATTAATAGACTCTTTATATTACAAAAAAGAGCGATTCGTATTATTAATAATGCAGATTTTCGGGCACACACGAATAATCTTTTTCTGAATAATAACATTTTGAAAACTAGAAATGCAATCGTGTCAGAACGATGTGCGTGCAATGACGCCGTGTTTCTACGTGTCAAACGAAAGAGCTTCTCTCGGACTATCCAGAGCAATTTGCACGAAGTCTGTAGCTTCTGTGATATTGGAGATAGGTAGGGCGAAAGAAAGGCATCAACAGTGACCTTGATGGGATGGTACTATGCCTATGAAGTTTGAAAGAAATTGGGATAGGGGAAAGAACCTAGAAAGGGCTCGCAAGCACTGCGTGCACAAACCAATGGGATTTGGTGCATGTTTGACATTGCAATCAAGTTCGTTCTGGGGGCCAAAAGCGTGAACCCGATATGCCCCATAGACAATGCGTGTAATGAATGGGCGGAAAACGTGCAGGATCTGTATTATGGCCGGAGTTAAATTGTTTTTTCTCTCTCTCTTTACGTCTCTTTATGGGCCGTATTTGGTATCATTAGAAAGAGAATTTCATGGTTGTTATTGTAAACCACTCTCTTTTTTTCTATGATAATCCTATCGAAACACGTGATGTAAAATAGATGTATAGGACAAAATGGCGTCTTAAATGGCCCCCTTGACCAATTTAAAAAATCCGGCCAAGAGGTGCCCTGCGTATTGGAACTCGACATGTCACTGCAAATTTTCAAGGAAAAAAAAGGACGTTTAAGGGGCGAAAAGCAGTCTGAAAAATGACGTCATAGCCGAAACGTGTTAGGTTCGGGCGGAAACTCGGCGGTATTCGTGTAGTGATCTTTGTTCAAATGCGATTTACTCACAATTTTCTGTGTGAACATATATAATACTTGGTATCATCCGAAAGGGCACTTCATTGCGGTCAGTTTGGCACCATTGTTAACTGCGCGCAATGTATTACGCGCATTGAACGCGCTATTACGTAATCCATAGTAAATTCATCATTTTTGGCGATAACTTTGCGCTGACATATTCGAATTTTACCAAACTTGGCAGACAGTTGTCACGTATATGGATACATATGTCTGCAAAGTTTCATTGATGTAGGTATAACGATCGCCATTTTAGAGCAAGTTGAAGTTATTTCTCAATTTTCTTGAAAATGGCGAATTTGGAGGGCAATTTTCTCAAATTTGGTCAGTGATAGGGTATATAATTTTGTATATGGCTGGAAAGGGCATATCTTCAAGTATCTAAATCCAAAAAAGGGTACGGGTTTGCCAAGCCATTATGGAGATACGGCCACAGACAGAAAGCCAATTCCCAGAACTTTAGAGGGCGCTATTTATGTTGTGCAAAGCCATTGGAGCATGGAATTTGGCATGGCTATGTGCAATTATGAGATAAAAATACTGTGAGATTTAAATACAAAACGGAATTTATATGAGAAAGTTATGGCAGTTTTAGATTATTTAGGGGTCCATTTTTCAAGAACTTGAGAGATTTTTGACGGAGTCGGTTTTAGATTTGAATTTCGAGTATGAAGATGGCATTTTGTAGGTCAAGTCATTTGTCGCAGATAAAAGAACATCGCTCAGACTATCTAGAGGAATTTGTTAGAAGTTTGTAGGATCTAGGATAGTGGAGATAGGAAGGAAGATATAAAGGCCTTAAAATGGACCAGAAACGGACAAAATGGCACCTGGACGGTCATGCATGAGTGATTTCCAAAATCGAAGAATGTAGTGACCTTGATGAGATGTTAGAGACTATGCCTATGAAATTTGAAAGGAAAAGGACATGAGGAAAGCACCTTACTAGGAATCACAAGCACTACGTGCAAAACGAATGCGATTTCCGGACGATAAGGATAAGGAAAAGGAGAATATTAATTGGGCAGAATGTGAACGAAAACAAGGCAATGACGAAGGTTCGTCATTGCAATTAAAGACTTGTATATTGTTCAGCTTGGACAGTTAATGTACAAGCTCAACACTAAACAATTACTTTTGCCTTTTAAAGATATGTTCGTAAGAAATGATTCGATTCAGAGTTACCTCACTCGCTAGGCGAGCTCTTTTCATCTACCATTAAATAGAACATCTTTTGCACAAAAGACATTTGTTTTTACAGGTCCAAAACTGTGGAATTCTCTTTCAAATGATATTATACAGTGTAATTCGATACAAATTTTCAAAAGGAGACTTAAAAGCTTTCTTCTGAATAGTTACTAGGCTATTGCATTCCCCAATCAAATATAATTTGTAGTGTGACTTTATGCAACTTTGATTGTTTCTTTTTATAAACATGTATGTATTTATAAATGTTTTGCGTTTAAAGGTGATTTTTTTGTATTACTGAATCAGTTATTGTTATTATTTTTTTCTTCTTATGAAATAATAATTCATAATAATTACCTTTACAGGGGGGCTTACACCCTACAAGCTCTGCTTTTTAGTCGGCCCTCCTTCCCTTTCAATTTCATGTTTATTTTTTTAATGTATTGTATTGTGCAAATTGATCTATATGTATATAAATATGTGAATATGTTAAAACGTACCATCATTGTAAATATGAACGATTGATAGAGGAAAAATAAATGAATTGAATATACTGGCTCTCGGGGACGCTACAAACAGCGATGCCTCTCATAGCAGTCAATATATCTATATTATGATGAATGCCAAAATAACAATATTGTAGGGTATTTTGTTTTTTTCTTCACATTGGGGGTGAACTGGGACACTTTGTCCCATTTCACACCAATTACATTTCATGTATGTTTATAAGCGTCCATTTTAACCAGTCATCCATAGACACAACACACAACATATTACATCAATCATATACTATAAGAATTGTTTTAAGCTAACATCAGTCAATTCCTGTTTACAGATTGCTAAAAAATTCTTCAGAAAAACTTGTGTTAACCCGAAAGAGGAAGTTTGTACTTTATGCTAAGGTTGTATTAAAGAGCAGCAATGGCGAACAATAATGTTGCTATAATTCACCCACAATCATTGCTAAGATTGCTTTTCCCTAAAACGAATAAAATTACTTGAGACAAAATGCTGTATTAAAGATATTTTGTCCCTTTTGCAGCCAACATCAAATTCAGTAGAACTTTGCAGGAATTATGAATATGTCATGTATGTCCTATCTGTGAAATTTAAACGTTAGCATTGTCCTAATATTCAAATTATGCAAGGAAACCCTTTTACTTGCTAGACTTCTCTGTCAGACATTATTGGGTGACTGACTGGGTTTTTTCTTCTTCTTTGGTAATAGCATACATAAAATGAGCTATAAAGGGTACATGAGCATTTGTCTACATCAATAACCCACTTCTTCTAATGGCCAAAATTAAACTGATTGAATCTTTGCGCAGCACAAAACGTACAACCATTCGGTACAATGGTCTGAAAATCAGGTTATTACTTACTGGCTCTATAGCTCTTAAGTCGATACGACAACTAATAATCGTTATTTTCCCACTTAAAGACATTTTTAAGCCCCCCCCCCTTTTTTTTTAGGGAAGTTCTATATTAGTATTATCTTTCAATTGCCGTCGGAATTTTTGTATAACCTTTTCATTTTTTGGGCCTGCAAATGGGACATTGTGCCTTTAACTTAAGCTCGACAAAAATTATATTTTCTTGAAAACATTAAGGAAACATTGGGAATAGAATGAATAAGACATAATGTGATCTTGGCAGGATGACGAATTTGATTTGACTTTGACAAAAATGCCGGATGTGAAATGGAGACATTGATTGGACAAACTTAAAAAAAAAAAAAAAAAGACCTAAGACGAAATTGACTGTGAGATGTGGAAGATTAGAAAGTTTTGGGACGGTGTTGAATGGAACAAAAATATGAATTGTATGGAAAAGGTGTAATATACAGGAACCTGTATATACATCATCGTTGATCGTGAAAAGATCACTCCTCTCTCTTTCTCTGCTAAATACTCTGAACAAAAAAGTTGGGAACATTTTGTTTATGTCCCTTCATTATAAAGGTTGAAGAGAATGTTGATAATATTAGGTTGAAAACAATGTCTAAAAGTTATGAAGCAGCTTCTGAATATCCAAAAAACATGAAAGAGCACTGTGGTATATTGGTGAGGACTCTGGACTCTCATACAAAAGTTTCGTTCATTGCTCAATGTTACTGCTTACATCCTTGGGCAAAGTGTTTTGCCCACAATGTTCCCACTCGACCCCTGGGTGAACCTCGCAACATATGGGCTATAATAAAATCGCAAGGCCTGCAGGAAGAGCAGTATTATTGATTTGGGGCATTTACACTGTCATCCAAACACGCCAAAAAATGCCAAACCGGAGCCTGGCCGCGATGTTACCAAGGGCAACTACGCATTCCAAAACATTCCAAATCGAAGTGTGATCTTTTGGCGTGTTTTGGCGTGTTTTGCAAGTATAAACGCTCGCAGTTGTAACATCGCGATGTTAGGTGACGTAACTTTAGGAGCGGAGCTAGATGTCGTCCTTAAAGAAAATGATAGAACGACATATACAAAGAATAACATAAGAGAAGGTGATACAAGGAAGAAACAAATAATAACATAAGGAATAACATAATGAAAGACAGAACAGGGGCGGATCTAGCTTTTTGCTAAGGGGGGGGGGTTTGACCAAAATAATGACGATGCGGAGCATCGTCCACGAGCCGCGAAGCGGCGAGCCGATTTTTTGGGGGGTGTTTATTTGAACCCCGTAATTGATGTTTTCCTGGCATCTATTAACACAATGGAGACCATAAAAAGCAGTGCATGATAACGTCTTTTTAAATCAAGTAACAGTTGAATACACAGTTATATCCAGAGTTATCATGTGTTTGGTTAAGTTACCAGATGAGTTGAATATCTTCTCACAATATTTGCACTTGAAAGGGTTTCTCTTCAGCGTGCGTTCTTTTTTCTTTTTTTCTTTCTTTTTTTTTCCTTTTTTCCTTTTTTTTTTTTTTTTTTTTTTTGGGCCGCCCAAGGGGGGGGGGGGTTTAAACCCCCTAAACCCCCCCCGTAGATCCGCGCCTGCAGAAAGAGAAAGTGATAGAAGGAAGAAACAGAGATTAACATAAGGAATACCATAAGGAAAGACAGAAAGAGAAAGTGATAGAATGATAAAAACAAAGAATAACATAAGAGAAGGTGATACAAGGAAGAAACAAATAATAACATAAGGAATAACATAATGAAAGACAGAAAGAGGGAGTGATAGAATGATAAAAAACAAAGAATAACATAAGAGAAGGTGATAGAAGGAAGAAACAAAGAATAACATAAGGAAACACAGAAAGAGGGAGTGATAGAATGATAAAAAACAAAGAATAACATAAGAGAAGGTGATAGAAGGAAGAAACAAAGAATAAAATAAAGAAACACAGAAAGAGGGAGTGATAGAATGATAAAAAACAAAGAATAACATAAGAGAAGGTGATAGAAGGAAGAAACAAAGAATAAAATAAAGAAACACAGAAAGAGGAAGTGATAGAATGATAAAAAAACAAAGAATAACATAAGAGAAGTCGATACAAAAGGAAGAAACAAAGAATAAAATAAAGAAACACAGAAAGAGGAAGTGAAAGAATGATAAAAAAACAAAGAATAACATAAGAGAAGTCGATACAAAAGGAAGAAACAAAGAATAACATAAGGAAAGACAGAAAGAGAAAGTGATAGAAGGAAGAAACAGAGAATAACATAAGGAAAGACAGAAAGAGAAAGTGATAGAAGGAAGAAACAAAGAATAACATAATTAAAGACAGAAAGAGAAAGTGATAGAATGATTAAAAAACAAAGAATAACATAAGAGAAGGTGATAAAAGGAATAAATAAAGAATAACATAAGGAAACACGGAAAGATAAAGTGATAGAAGGAACAAACAAAGAATAACATAGGTGATAGAAGGAAGAAACAAAGAATAACATAAGGAAAGACAGAAAGAGAAAGTGATAGAAGGAAGAAACAAAGAATAACATAAGGAAAGAAAGAAAGAAAGAGAAAATGATAAAAGGAAGAAACAAAGAATAACATAAGGAAAGACAGAAAGAGAAAGTGATAGAAGGAAGAAACAAAGAATAACATAAGGAAAGACAGAAAGAGAAAGTGATAGAATGATTAAAAAAAACAAAGAATAACATAAGAGAAGGTGATAAAAGGAATAAATAAAGAATAACATAAGGAAACACGGAAAGATAAAGTGATAGAAGGAACAAACAAAGAATAACATAAGAGAAGGTGATAGAAGGAAGAAACAAAGAATAACAAGGAAAGATAGAAAGAGGAAAGTGTGCCGCGCATGCGTATTACCAACTGAAACACGCCAAAACATCACTGAGCTTTTCAGTCGGTGATGTTTCCGCACAAGTGTAAACGGGTGCGCGAAACATCGCGACTTTTCAAAATGAGGTATTTGACAGTAAAAATGCAGTTATGTGGCTATACCCCTGGGTGAAGTGGAACAAATGTTCACAGCATTTATACTGTCAAATACCTCATTTTGAAAAGTCGCGATGTTTCGCACACGTTTACACTTGTGCGGAAACATCACCGACTGAAAAGCTCAGTGATGTTTTGGCGTGTTTCAGTTGGTAATGCACATGCGCGGCACTCCGATGCAGACACTTTCCTCTTTCTATCTTTCCTTATTATTCTTTGTTTTTCCTTCTATCACCTTCTCTTATGTTATTCTTTATCACTTCCTTCCATCACTTTCTCTTTCTGTGTTTCCTTATGTTATTCTGCATTCATTCATTTTATCACCTTCTCTTAAAGGCACACTGTCCTACTTGTAGCTACTTGCTCCCTCTATATAGAAAACTTCCCAAATCGGTGCCTGTTGGTCCCCCATAATCCTCTTTTTCTTATGTTAAATGAGAGCTGAGTTAATGAGATAGCCACCTGTCACAGTGACCTCGATGGCTCACTGGGTGGTCTAATCCCTTATTGCTGAAGTAGTAAAGCCTCCCTTTAATATGTTATTCTTTGTTTTTTTAATCATTCTATCACTTTCTCTTTCTGTCTTTCCTTATGTTATTCTTTGTTTCTTCCTTTTGTATCACCTTCTCTTATGTTATTCTTTGTTTTTTTTATCATTCTATCACTTCCTCTTTCTGTCTTTCCTTATTTTATTCTTTGTTTTTTCCTTCTATCACCTTCTCTTATGTTATTCTGTGTTTTTTATCATTCTATCAACTCCCTCTTTCTGTGTTTCCTTATGTTATTCTTTGTTTCTTCCTTCTATCACCTTCTTTTATGTTATTCTTTGTTTTTTATCATTCTATCACTCCCTCTTTCTGTATTTCCTTATGTTATTCTTTGTTTTTATCATTCTATCACTTTCTCTTTCTGTAAGTTTCCTTATGTTATTCCTTATGTTATTCTTTGTTTCTTCCTTCTATCACGTTCTCTTTCTGTCTTTCCTTATGTTATTCCTAATGTTATTATTTGTTTCTTCCTTCCGTCACCTTCTCTTATGTTATTCTTTGTTTTTTTTTATCATTCTATCACTCCCTCTTTCTGTGTTTCCTTATTTTATTCTTTGTTTCGTCCTTCTATCACCTTCTCTTATGTTATTCTTTGTTTTTTATCATTCTATCACTCCCTCTTTCTGTATTTCCTTATGTTATTCATTGTTTCTTCCTTCTATCACCTTCTCTTATGTTATTCTTTGTTTTTTATCATTCTATCACTCCCTCTTTTTGTGTTTCCTTATGTTATTCTTTATTTCTTCCTTCTATCACCTTCTCTTATGTTATTCTTTGTTTGTTTTATCATTCTATCACTCCCTCTATTTGTATTTCCTTATGTTATTCTTTGTTTTTATCATTCTATCACTTTCTCTTTCTGTCTTTCCTTATGTTATTCCTTATGTTATTCTTTGTTTCTTCCTTCTATCACTTTCTCTTTCTGTCTTTCCTTATGTTATTCCTTATGTTATTATTTGTTTCTTCCTTCTATCACCTTCTCTTATGTTATTCTTTGTATATATCGTTCTATTCATTCATTTTATCACCTTCTCTTATGTTATTCTTTGTTTTTTTAATCACTTTCTCTTTCTGTCTTTCCTTATGTTATTCTTTGTTTCTTCCTTTTGTTATTCTTTGTATATATCGTTCTATTCATTCATTTTATCACCTTCTCTTATGTTATTCTTTGTTTTTTTAATCACTTTCTCTTTCTGTCTTTCCTTATGTTATTCTTTGTTTCTTCCTTTTGTATCACCTTCTCTTATGTTATTCTTTGTTTTTTTTATCATTCTATCACTTCCTCTTTCTGTCTTTCCTTATTTTATTCTTTGTTTCTTCCTTCTATCACCTTCTCTTATGTTATTCTTTGTTTTTTATCATTCTATCACTCCCTCTTTCTGTATTTCCTTATGTTATTCTTTGTTTTTATCATTCTATCACTTTCTCTTTCTGTATTTCCTTATGTTATTCCTTATGTTATTCTTTGTTTCTTCCTTCTATCACGTTCTCTTTCTGTCTTTCCTTATGTTATTCCTTATGTTATTATTTGTTTCTTCCTTCCGTCACCTTCTCTTATGTTATTCTTTGTTTTTTTTATCATTCTATCACTCCCTCTTTCTGTGTTTCCTTATGTTATTCTTTGTCTCTTCCTTTTGTATCACCTTCTCTTATGTTATTCTTTGTTTTTTATCATTCTATCACTCCCTCTTTCTGTATTTCCTTATGTTATTCATTGTTTCTTCCTTCTATCACCTTCTCTTATGTTATTCTTTGTTTTTTATCATTCTATCACTCCCTCTTTTTGTGTTTCCTTATGTTATTCTTTATTTCTTCCTTCTATCACCTTCTCTTATGTTATTCTTTGTTTGTTTTATCATTCTATCACTCCCTCTTTCTGTATTTCCTTATGTTATTCTTTGTTTTTATCATTCTATCACTTTCTCTTTCTGTCTTTCCTTATGTTATTCCTTATGTTATTCTTTGTTTCTTCCTTCTATCACTTTCTCTTTCTGTCTTTCCTTATGTTATTCCTTATGTTATTATTTGTTTCTTCCTTCTATCACCTTCTCTTATGTTATTCTTTGTATATATCGTTCTATCATTTCCTTAAACACGACATCTAGCTCCGCTCCTGAAGTTACGTCACCTAACATCGCGATGTTACAACCGCGAGCGTTTATACTTGCCAAACACGCCAAAACACGCCAAAAGATCACACTTTGATTTGGAATGTTTTGGAATTGGCATTTCTGCCGGTAATGCGTAGTTGCCCTTGGTAACATCGCGGCCAGGCTCCGGTTTGGCATTTTTTGGCGTGTTTAGTGATCAAAATTCACATACCTCTGCAAGATTTGGGAAAAATAATAGCGACCGATCAATAGCGCACATGAATCATTACATCGTGTTTTTCATGTCCTAGATTATACTGTAAGGCCAGTAAATACGGTTAAAGCAAACGTGAAATCTAGTTTCTTGTCGTGAAGAATTGATTAATATATACAGGTCCTAAGTTCTGGAATTCTCTCGATTCTGTGATTAAAAGGTCTGTAAGTGTACATGTATTCAGAAGAAAATTGAAAAGTTATTATTTGAATACATATTGTCATTCCTGATTCTTGACTATTCTTGTCTCCAAACTGTATACTTATGTTCATTACAATGAGTAACTATAAACGGTATGACCATACCAACTATGTTTATAATATACTCATATGGAGAACAAACTATATTGTAATATTGTTTCAATAAGCTGCAGATATATTCCCTTCCCTTTTCCTTGTCTTGTGTAGTTAACTGTGAGTATCGGTTCACGTATCCCTGTAATCTCCCTTTCCCTGTTTTAGCGTGTATTTGTATTTTATAAACTTTACTTTAGTTAATTATGTCATGTTTAGTTTAAGGAGCCTATCCACAACAAGCTCTGCTTTTCCATAGGCTCCGCCACTGTATCTCTTAGGTTAAACTTAATGGACAATATTCTGAATAGTGTGTACCGGTATTGTATGTATATGTACAAAATAATCATTTAAAATATGTTGTTACACTCTTTGTAAAATGAGATATTGTGGAAACCAATAAACTATCTATCTATCTATCAAGATAATGGACAGCGTTTTGTTATGGTCATGGAAACGTTCTCGATCTTCTTCCCAATTCAGTCGATGTTGAGGTTATTATACCAAGTTTGTTCATTCTTACCTTGTAACCAAAAGACAATACCTCCGTTATGGAAAAATCAACAAATAATCTTCTCGTTTTATGTTTTTTTCACATTAGTGCTTGTACCACGTTTCAAATATTGGGATTCACTCTCAAGAGAGTATTTTAAACTACTACTTCGCTTGGAATCCACTGTAATTTGGAGAGAAGTCAACTCTAATAAGACGTAATCCCAAATGATGATTCCTAAAATATACCAGGGTTGTATTTCGAGCTGCAATTGCGAACGATTTTTGCTTAAATTCAGCAACAATCGAAACAGTTAAATAGTAGTTGGTATACCAATCTCATGATACATACTATGTGGTATAGGGAGATTGTCTGTGGGGTATATAAAGAGTTAGCAGTAACCAAACAATGCACTAACATTTCCTTGGCTTCACAACAAAAGTGGAATTTGTAGACTCAAATGAAGAAATAATAATCTCCAGATGACAAATATTATTTCTCTCAAAGGTCTATCAGCTGCCAAGCTTTTACATGAATCTGGCCAAGATGTACTGGTACTGGAGGCCAATGATCGAGTAGGAGGACGTACATGCAATTTCTATGTAAGTCTTATGACTCTGATTGGTGTACAAAAGAGTCTACATTATTATAAGATAGATCTATTTGCCCTGCGGATGTAGGCATAATTTTTTCTTCCAGGTATTGTATAAAATGTAAACTGTGAGGAGTGGAGATCGAGAGCCTCCTCTTCTGAAATGTGCTATATAAAGTCAACTAATAATTGTTATAATCGTTGCTTTTAAATTTTTTGTTTATGTTAGGGTGATGAAATGAGTTTGCGGGATGAAGAATGAACGTCATACAATGTCATTCAATACATTTGACATTTCCCTGGTTTCTCTATGCATTTCAATAAAAGTTTATAGCTTGTTCAATTTCGTTTTTGTAAGTTTTTGATTGAAGACAAGAAAAATAATATGACTCTTGATAAGGAAATAGAAGTTGTTTCTATGGCATTTTGCAGTTACATAGTTTTGTTCACTTAAAACAATATAATCAATATCATAGAGGAAAAATTAAGATTCGAAATAAGAAGAGTGGCAATCAATTACTTGCTCTGAGGACAACATTATTTTGAACAAAATAAAATATTTGTATAGGCCTATTATTTTGTACATTGTCTTGTTATCATCGTTTTTTTTATGTAGAAGTCAGTAATATCAATGGTTTGAATATGTCCCACAGGACAAGGAAATAGGCTACACGGACTTGGGCGGGGCTTACATGGGACCGACCCAGGATCGCATCTACAGACTATCACAGGAACTTGGTGTGGACAACTTCCGTTGCAATGACGATGGTGAAGCCATAGCGTACAATAGGGTAATTAGCAGTACTTCATGGTACGGATGAATTCATACACATGAGAAAAAGTCTTTTCTCAACCCAGGAATAAATGATATAACTAACTTCAATCCCATCCCCAGTCCAGCATCTGGCCTATCTAATTCTGATATCCACCACACCACCGCTATACCACCCCTACTTACTTGCTACCAGCCGAAGATGGCGTGATCATTAAATCGGGACGCCCGACAAATAGGCTGGGCAGGTGGCGGCGGTTCTTATTTTTTCGGACCATAGCGAACCCAGATTGAGCTCGCTAAGGAAACATGCGCATGCGCACTCGCGAAAGAAATCAGCGCATGCGCACATGGAGTTCGATAGGGTTGTTAATAGGTACGTGATGGTGAGCGTATAATGAGTTTGTTGATAACGCCATCTTCGGCGGCTTGAATCAACTGTAGGGGATGTGATAGGAAGAATCGGCCAGATTCTGGACTAAACCCTGTACGTTCAGCTACCCTAAACAAAGGCTTAAGTTAGACTTGAATATAGCAGGCTGTTCATTCCACTGTTTGCTCTCACCATTTACTGGCATTGGTATCTCAAGGGACGTACAAACATAGTCACAAATCTAAAGAAATTACATTTTTTGATAATTTATTATTGAAGAAAAAATATTATCTAAACATGATAATGGTGAGAGAAAACAGTGGCATGAACAGCCTTTAAGTAAAAGTTTAAGTCGATCTTGGTCTTTATGAAACACCCCCTAGAGTAGTTTTTACCAGGGCTATAAGGGTGTTAACTCTTTTATAAAGTATGTGAAAATAACGCCCTTCCGGCTCCAAACAGACGATAATTTAGATCACCATATTCAAAATTGAAATATCACTAGCACAAGCCTTACACTATTATTACTGGCAAGCAATCGTTAAAAGCAAAAAAATTTCTTCTTGCAAGCACAATGCTTCCCAATTGCGCGACATTGAATACTTTTAGGGTTTCTATTATTATGCACTGAGGCAGTTCACCCTCTATAGATGTAGACTCCACCCACCCACCCTCCCCCACCCCATCCGCCCCCGCGACCCCCAGTACCCAAGATACCAAATCATTTACTCTAAGCAAAATGTACAGTTGAGTTATTTATTCTCTTCAAAAGTGCATGTTTTTGATTAACGCGTATTTGCAATCCTCGTTGAAGGCTGCTTAAGGCATCAATTTATTGATTCAATATTATCCACATACTAAGCTACATAGAAATAGGTGTAATATAATATGTACTTCCATGAAATATTCAAATAATTTGCCATTTGGTTTCGTTTTATTATTCAGGGTAAATGGCGACTAGTTTCAGGGCAATACCCAGATACGTGGAACCCTTTCATCAGCTTGGATCTAAATCATTTCTGGCACCTTATTGATAAGATGGGCAAAAAGGTAATGTTCAATCCATGTGCTACATGCTGCTTGGATGTAGAGTAATATTATGTAATATGATTGGATGTAGACTGATGTTACGTAATATTATTGGATGTAAAATGATTTATGTAATATGATTGAATGTAGACTGATGTTATGTTATATAATTGGATGTAAACTGGTGTTATGTAATATGATGGGATGAAGGGTGATGTTATGTTATATGATTAGATGTAGACGATGTTATATCGAGATCACCGATTTTTTTTTACACCGCATCGCCATATCAATTCTCAAAAAGATATATATTTTTTTTTATCAAAGTACAAGTTCAAGTGCAATCATTGCGCCCTTGTATTGGGTTCTAGGACAATAACTCCCTGGACAATAAACGCCTGGACAATAATCCCCGGGCAATAACCAGCGGGAAAATTACCCCCCCCCCCCGATGACATTACCCCCCCCCCCCCCCAAAAGAGACATGTAGTTGCTTACTTCCGATATGTCACAGATATTGCCCTATTTAACATAGAGTTATTGCCCTTCAGGCTCGAAATAGACCCCCCCCCCCCAATCCCTATATCCCTAACATTAACCGTGCATGCGTGATTTCATAGGTGAGATGTAATAAATATAATGAATAAGGCATGCATTTGTTTACATAAAACTTTGTTCAGATTCCGATGGATCGTCCTTGGGACTTTCCTGAAGCGGAGGAATGGGATAGTATGACGGTCAAGGAATGGGCCGAGAAGACATTCTGGTTTCAACTGACCAGAGACTTCATCGCTGTCCACTGCTGCTGCGGGTTATGCGCTGAAGACAAGGACCTGTCACTCCTTTACTTCCTATGGTACATCAAAGGGTGTTGTGGTAAGATTTAGCCTGATTGTACTGGAATGAAAAGCACTAAACTGGATTGAACTGGTTTGAACTGATTTTCTGCACACATTTGTAGCTGGGTTCGGTTAAATTAATTTTGAATAAGAGAATGAAGTAGTGTTTTCGGATGGGGATGCATGGTCATATGGACTACATTTCATGATTAACTTCCGTATGTATTCATGATTATTCAGAGGGAATGGCTATGTAGTAATTGATATAGACTGTTACGTAAATCTACAAATATAACTTGGCAAACATTTTACTTGCTGGATTTTTGGCGTTCGAAAGAAATCGTATTATATAATAATAAAAAAAAGTTATTCCAGTTTGACTTGAGTTTAATGGTATACAAAAATAACTATAGACTGTATACAAAAACCTAGATAGTTCTTCATCTTTCTTTGAATTTCTAACTTTTGTTTTATTACTCTATGTTAAACAGGTTATTTGCGGTACTCATCCACACAGAATGGTGCTCAGGTTGGTAAATCATCATTTATAATATTCCTAAACAGTACATACCCTGCTACCAATGGGAAAACAGTGAACATAATTATGTGTCATCTTAACTCAAGGTCACATTTATTATTAATTCATGAATTCGTTCGTGTATTCATTTAATTTTCATCAGAACACAGCAAATGCAAATAAACATACAATTATATATACATACAAAGAATTTTCAGTATATACGATAACTTCAAATGAAATAGGAGAACAAAGGAAAAGCCCATGGTGGCCTTGTTTAAAAAAGTTCCCCTGGAACTGGGTCGTTTCCTGATTGATTTGTCTTATGATTTATTTCAGGAAAGGAAATTTGTTGGAGGTAGCCAGAAAATATCTCTCAAAATAGCAGAGCAGCTTGGAAAAGGTTAGAATAAGTATATTAATTAATCTGTCATCTTTAAATACATGTAGTGGAAATATCTTAGCAGTGAAAGCATCTTTATGGACCTTGAGGAAAAGTTGTCCGCCACTATATTACAGAAACATCATCGATTCAGCCAATTTGAAGAGGCTATACCGGTAGTGATTACAAATTTCAAAAATTCACTTATTCTGTGCCCGATTTCATTCAAAATGTCACCAGTCTACCTCACCGAGTTTTTTCTTTCTCATTGAAGGTTGGATTTCACTTTCTTTAACTTTTTGTGGTTGCTTCTATTGATTTGTCTATAGATCGAGTCTATTTGAGCAATGCAGTAACCTGCGTCTCCCAGGATGCTGGTAGTGTGACAGTTACCACAGCAACCGGTGACTCATACAAGGTGAAATGCAGAATTATTGATATACAGTTAACAACTAAATCGTTCATTCTCCTTGTAAATCTGATATTTTTATGAAAATATATTTCATGTCCATATATGAATAAGATTCAACGAGTTTGTCAAAAGTACAATTGACAAGTACACGCTGTAGTAGGCCTATCATATTTAGATGCTCCTATGTATGCAGGTCACCAAAATATGATAATGGTTTCTTTTAGTGACTACAAAAATCAAATATTTGACTGTAGAAAGCAGGCAGCGGACATAGGTTCTATAAGAAGGTCCTAGTAATTTAATAACCAATGGGCTCTAGTGTATCAATTCAAACCTCTTTCTATAAGCAATAATAAACAGGTGACACAAAGCTTATTGATAAATGACACAAACAAATTGACTTTAAATGCTTCCATACCAAGTTGATATCCTGCCAATGCACTACATGACCTTTTTTCTCCTGCTGACCACGCATTTTGTAGTATTTTCGTTAATTTTTGTGCTGATTTATAAATGTTTTAAATTCATTTTATTATCATCCAATTCAGGCCAAGTACATAATAGCAGCTCTTCCTCCTGCCATGGTCAATAAGATCGCATTCACTCCTAATCTACCGTCACTCAGAAATCAGGTGAAGCAACAATAATTGTTATAAAATAAATCTATTTTTTAAGAAATGAAGCCTAACATTCAAAGTTAGCCTATTGTCCTATTAATTAGGATTCATTGGCATTGCATTTTCAGTTTAGTCTACCAAGAGATTTTTAATGCCATGTGAAAATTCTCTGATTTTGATCTCGTTTGCAGTATACTTTATAAATATTGTTTTGCACAAAGTGCTCTAGTTGATGGAGGAGGGGTTATTCCAGAAAGGGGGGGGGGGAAGGAGGGGTTATTGGTCAAATTCGGAACCCCATTATCCATTATCTTGATGGTTAAGACTGGAAGTCATGACTATCACCTGCATCCAGATCTTACTTTATGTATCACTCGACCGATAGCCTGCATCATTTCTGAAAACACTCCAACATAATGCCACCATTAATCAAATTATCTTGATTTAAATGGGGGGGGGGGCACTTCAAAGGAGGGATAGGGTAGTCATCTGCTTGATATATACAGCATCTACTCGCGATACTGTTTTTCCTTCATTTCATGTTACCATTACTAAGGGGAAGACAGTCCTTAGCTCGTATCAATGGTGTCAGTTTTAGAGCGCTATCAATCTTTTGTTAGAAAAGCAGTGAATTTGGAATTTTTATATAATATTAACCATGTTTCTAGACAGTTTTTCATAAATTTCCTAGTCAGTAATGCTCACAATTAATGGTTAAACAAAAATTTGGCTCAATTTTTTTAATGCAAATCATGTCCAAACCTATTGGAAGGGATACGATCTTTCATATAACACCTTACACATGGTAAATGAGATTCTGTTAAAATGTAATCTCCAGAATTGTACAACTACAAGTTATACATGGCCGCCATTTTTTTCCAGCAGCATATTTTTAAGGTAATCTACCCATGATAAATTGTGTAGGTAGGTCCCCTGAACTCGTTGATACCCAACGACTTTTTACAACATCCCATGTCTCAAAGCCCCCCAAATTGTAGTTTTGTCCCTTAGGTATTATGATTATCACCAGACACTAGAATCATTTCGTGTCATATCTGCCCCTTACAGCTGAACCAAAGGTATCCGATGGGGGCTGTGATCAAGACTATGATGTACTATGAACGTCCGTTCTGGAGAGACTCTGGTAAATATCTGAACTGCTCAAATGCCTGCATGCATTAATGACGAATATCACTCAGCACCTATGATGTCTATTTAGCACTATAACTGTTATAACAACTTTTTAATGGTAGTTTTAATGGAGGAAAATCTGCGATTAAAAAAGAATCTTCTGGAAGGTGCTATTCTCCAGTTTCAGATATTGCATAAGTTTTCCAGGAGTTTGAAAGTGTATTATCGCTAATCAAAAGATTTTCGTTGCCTCGTGAGAAAGAGAGCTGTATTAAATTGTAAATAAACTGTATTATATTGTAAAAAGCACTCGAATGGACGTAAGTTGCGGTTCACACACAAACGCACATAGTTTGCAAGATTCTTCAGTCAATTGAAGGAGGCAGATTTAATCAGAAGAAGAAGAAGAGCTCATAGGGTATGTTTCATTGAGCACTGTACATCATCGGCGTACAACCATATCCAGGCTGGTATCATACACCCTATTCGAGGATAGCTTCTTCTTAGACTTTTTTTTTGGTCCCTGCTTTTATCTTTCTTTTTATCATGCATCTCCACTGGATTTTAAAATCCTATCGTAGCCTCTTGTCCCAACCGGGGCAATTACATGTCCTACCTTTTCTGCGTATATTATCTTCTTATCATCATTGAATTTGATGCACTTTCCCCTGTTTTTTTCCTGCTTTTTTATATTTTTACATCTAAGGCGATACGTGGTTACACGCCTATTGAATATCCCTTTTACGTGTTATGTACACGCATAAGCAGTAATTGTTGCACTTGATCTGTCTGGTTTTATCCTAGGTTATTCTGGCTCAGTTTTGGCAGATGGGATTATATCAGAAATACGATATGATGGCAGTCAAACCTCCAAGGGGCACCATGCTCTTGTTGGGTTGGTATCATCCTCTATTACATTTTAGAGAAATAAGTCAACAAATACATGACATTATCAAAACACATTGCATAATATCAACATAGCTTCTCAAAATTGAAAAGGAATTATTTAGATTTTGTAGTCTATGTAAAGAATGCCTAAAAATTGATTTAAATTTCCATCTGCAATTATCATTATTACTATCGTTATTGTCATTATCATTGATATTGTTATTATTAATTGTTTTATCATTATCATTAAGTAGTTGTCGTTGTAGAAGTAGTAGTTAGTAGTTTAAGTAGTTTTATCATTATCATTGTAAAAGTTATTATCAATATCTTCTTTTTTGTTGTTGATAATCTATTTGTATATCTATATGTTCATGTGTTTTTTTTACGGAAAAGTAAACCAACCACCCAACCAACCAAAAAGGTTATTATTTTTACATCTGCAATTAAGGATTATAGGATATATTTATGTTTATTTCAAGATTCATGTCTGGAGATGGCGCCAAAGAGCATTGTCATCTTTCCAAAGAAGAGAGGTGAGTCATTCGTCACAGATACATTTCATGAGACAAATCGCTTACTACGATCCCCTTACATTTTTCATATTTAAAAAGTTGAAATGTAATCTAACTTCATGAACCCATTTTGATGATAATCACTATTTTTTCCCTCTGTCAAAAATTATATGAATAATGTTGAAATTCGGCCTGTAGAGGATAAAACGTGGCTGCAAACAATCACTGATAAAATACGTTCTTCTTCTGCTTCTCCTCCTCCTCCTCCTCCTCCTCCTCCTCCTCCTCTTCCTCCTCCTCCCCCTCCTTCTTCTTCCTATTCTGCCTATTTTTTATATTTTTCCTTTCCATCTTGCTCTTCTTATTATGATTTTTTAAATATAAATTTGCATTGATAATATTACCACCATCACTGTTATCGTCATTATTGTGTTTTTATTACTATTATTACCATAATCAATGCATATTTTAGGAGAGATCGGATAGCTCAGAGGTATGCAATATTGTTGAAAAACGATTTAGCTCTCAAGGTGAGAAATGTATTTTACGAAATTTTACAGATTTCTAATGAAAAAATATTTTACAGATTCTTGATTACAGTTAATAATACGGTAATGCTAATATACTGTTGATTACATGGCAGTGGCGTACGCAGGATTTTTGCAAGGGGGGGGGGGGGGGGTAAGAGGACACTTTTTTGTTTTTTTTGGTCCCCAAAAAATCGAAACGACTCAGCCAGCCGCTGAATAAGCGGGGGGTGGGGGGGGGGGGGGGGTGGGTTTTTTAACCCCCCCCCCCCCCCCCTGCGTACGCGCCTGTATACGGGCATAGCTATAAATATTCATTATGGACAGCTTTACTCACACGTAGACTTAATAAACAATATACTATCACCTCGGTCATTGCATTTAAACCAAATCATACACTCCCCATGTACCCTCTCCATTCCCATCTTGTATTAATGATACTCATGCTGGTAATAATAAGCTAAGCTAAAGAAGAAGAAAAAAAAATTGGGCACTTTCAGATCACGATTCTGTATTTATCATTACTGATTATAGTATCACTGCAAGAGTATTTTCTTCACTGCATTGTGTTTGCATTGTAGCCTATTTTCTACGTTGAGAAGAACTGGATGGAAGAGCCTTACATTGGAGGAGGCTATGTAGGATTCACACCGCCTGGTGTTATCACCAAGTACTGCAAGTAAGAACATTAAAAAACCTATCCTTTGATTATACAACTTTATATCATTCGATGGAAAGTTGAATCAACGTAGAATACAAATATACAATATTTTGCCTTTAAGTATTGCACAAAAACAAATTAAAATCTTATTTTCCGCACCCCCCCCCCCCTCGATTACGGGTCAACAGGGATCACATTTGCCGCAGTTGTGACAACATAGCATGTGGCCCTAATCAGCTCGCCTATAATTTGTATATATAAATGAGGCGATGAGCCGTGATTAATAAATGCATATATTATAGTCATTGTAAATATAGTCCGGCAGCCAAATCCAGATTATTGGCCTAACCTTGTTTTAGGGTCTATAGTTTTTTTTTCAATGGAATATGATTGCCTAAACCTTCTATTTGAAGAATCCGATTGCTGACACTCTGTCAGCCTTGAGCAATTTAAGATATGTGACGTCATACAAAATGGCCGCCAAAGTACATGATTTTTCTCTAAAAATGTATAATAAATATAAAACAAGGATTTTTCTACAATTTTGGGCTGCCAAATGTCTGTATCTCTCTAGGACCATCACTAAAAATTGTTTCGTGATGTTGCACGGCCATAGATGACAAGCTAATTTGCATATTTTGAAATAGCGCCCTCTATAAATATATTAATTTTGCATAAAAATAGGTTTGCCAGCCAAATGCCAATTTCTTAGATCTACGTCACGTTTATTATATGCTTCGTATGCATGAGATAATTACGATTGTGCTGCATTTATCTTACATATTTTTTGGTCTAAATTAAGATACATGTAAAGAAACCAAGATCTACAAGAGAATCAGTGAGAAGTGATGTTACGGTACATTATTGTTCCATTCATAGGCTTTATTTAGACCAGCATTGATCCAGCGTCAGTGAATGATGATAAAGCATTTGGCATCGGTACCAGACAGATGCATGAGTTTTAACAGAAGTTACCTGGTGGATTCTATGACACAATTTCCAAGAAAGTCTACAACGGGTACCTGACAGAAATTGTCAGCCCCGACAGCAACTGTAAACCAAAGTGTTTCTGGAGTTTCATAAACGGCAAGCGATTCGATGCTTCAGGGTTGGCTCCATTGAAATAATCTAATGGAATGACTTACTCAGATAGCCTCTCAAAGGCGAACATTCTAATTAATCAGTTTTCATCCATCTTCAACTGCAATGAAGATATGACTAGTCTGAGAGACAAAGGACGAAGCCCCTACCCAACCATGGATCACATTACTATCTCGCCACCAGGGGTTCTGAAGATCCTGTCTGAGCTTGATGTTCATAAAGCCACTTGTCCTGACCAAATCCCAGCCAGATTTCTGACCACTAAACTGACACCTGTGTTCCCTCTATTCTTCCAAGCCTCCCTTAACCAGAGCGTGCATACCTGATAAATGGAAGATGGCTATATATATTGATCCCATCTTCAAGAAAGGTGACCGTAGCAAGCCAGAGAACTACAAAGCTGTCTCTCGGACGTCAGTAACCTGTGAAGTACTGGAGCACATCGTTCTTAGCAGCAACATGAACCACCTTGAAAGCCACAACATCTTGTCTGATGCACAACATGGCTTTCGAAAGAAGCGATCCTGCGTCTCACAGCTTGTCCTTGCTGTCCTGGACCTTGCCAAAGGCATCGATGCCAGAGACCAATTGGAAAAGACACTCCTTGGTTTCTCCAAAGCATTTGACAAGGTTCCCCATGGAAGGCTAGCTGTTAAACAAGCTCCAATTCTATGGAATATGGGAACCCACACATGCTTGGTTTTCTGGCTTCCTGAGTTACAGGACCCAGCAGGTGTTGGAAGGACCCATCTCCAACACCAGCCAAGTAACATCTGGCATCCCGCAAGGCAGCGTTATCGGCCAGATGCTGTTTCTCCTCTTCCTCAATGATCTGCCACCGTTCCTCTCCCCAAACCCAACAGTCTGGCTCTTTGCTGACGATGGCATGCTATATAGCAACATCAAGACATAGGAAGACGCCTAACGTTTCCAAGAGGATCTTGACTCACTGCAACGCTGGGAGCGTGATTGGCTGATGGAATTCATCCCACATAAATGTCAGATTCTACATGTCACCAATAAACGCAAATCCATCATCAAATTCACGGACAGACCCTAGATGACAAAAATATAGCAAAGTATCGAGGTGTTGAGTCTCAGAAAAACCTCAGCTGGAACCCACATATCAACATTATCAGCAAATACTCCAACTCCACCCGTGCCTTTCTTCAAAGAAATATCCAACCATGTCCTAAACAAGTTAAATAATTGTGCTACGATACTCGCCTTCAACCAATAATGGAGTATGCCATCATCATAATTATATGGGACCCTATTACTCAAACAATTAGCAATCATCAAGAAGCTTGAAATGGGTCAACGGCGCTATGTCCGCTCCTTCTGCAATGACCACTGCAGGACAAGCAAAGTAGAAGCCATCCTGAACCAGCTCAAGTGGCCAACATTACTAGAACGCAGAGTACAGGCTCAGGTGGTGATGATCTTTTGCATCAACAACCCGCTGAAAGACTTTCCACATACTTTCCTCACTCCATCAACATCCCTGCACAGAGGGCATTCCAAGAAGATAATTGTTCATTTTGCCTGAATGCTTGTCTAAAAGAGGAGCTTCTTCCCGGAAACAATAAGACTCTGGAACTCCCTCCCTTTGAACACCGTCAATTGTACCTCTGTTTAACAGCTTCAAGCAAGAGTTTCTTGCTGTGCAGCTCCTGCTATGACTAAACAGTCAAATCCTAGAGAGGCAGGTCGTGTTGCAGTTTCTGCAGACAAATTTCATGTGTGGCTGTGCTGTTGAAGCCGTGGCTAGCTGCCGCCTTTGTTGTCTTTTCTCCTCCCACTGTTCTACTCTCTTCTGATCACTCCTCTGTATACTTGTCTTCACAGCGCATCTCCATTTGGGGCAGTCTGAAACATAGGCTTCCCATTTTGTAGGGTTGATTTCACTGGCCTCCATATCCCTCTTACACACATCCATGAAGCGAAGGCCAGGTCTTCTAACAGTCCAGGTTCTGGTCGCTAACTTTCCGTACAAGATGTCTTTTGAAATGCGGCCGTCTTCCATTCGACTGACATGGCCAAGCCATCTCAGCCGTAGTTGTGATAGAAGAGCGTAGATGGTCATCATCCCTCCTTTTTGAGGACATCCTTGTTTGGAATGTGGTCCTGCCATTTGATGCCTAGGATTCGCCTCAAGTAGCGGAAATGGAAAACATTCAAACGGCGCTCCTGACTTGCATACAGGGTTCACAACTCACTGCCATACAGGAGAGTGCTGAGCACATAGGCCTGGTAGATCTTCATGTTCGTGTTGGTGGTTTATAGTAAAGTGTTCTTCCAGGCCTGCTTTGAGTGTCTAGCCATCTTGGTTGCTGCCTTGCCAATGTGAACGTTAAGCTCGAGATCAAGGGAGAGGTTGCTTAATACATGGAGCCGAGGTAGGTGGAGTTTTCAACCACTTGGAGGGTGTAGTTTAATTAACATTGGAGGATTCGAAAGTCTATGACACCAACTTGATCTACTCTAGAGTAATAGGACTGCAGGCAAGTTGAAGATATGTCAATATCAAGAATATTTTGTCATGGAAGCTTTCATCAGGTCAAAGGCGAACTTGAAGACTTTGACAAAGGTTGACGTGTCACTTGAACAACCTTGTACAGAAACTACTGACAACAAAATACAGTTGATCGACATCATATACCGGTATGCGTGATTCTGCAGAATGATGAGGTGTTCAGAAATAGGCAAAAGCACAAGCTGGTCATTACCGGTCAAGATGAGGTATCTGTTGAAGTGATACCAGGCAGCGATGTCATGCCAAGGGAAGATCTTTCCATAACACATGAAGAAGCAGACAACATCATAGTACAGCAAGCGATTCAAATTGCTGCTAATGAGAAAAGGTATGTTAGGGTCCTGGATGTTAGGGTTAGGGTCCATCATTATCTACATGAA
Organism: Strongylocentrotus droebachiensis; assembly: GCA_035222895.1. Lineage (NCBI taxonomy): Eukaryota > Metazoa > Echinodermata > Echinoidea > Camarodonta > Strongylocentrotidae > Strongylocentrotus > Strongylocentrotus droebachiensis. Next base: position 172,692 of record JAVYIG010002654.1, on the reverse strand, counting down.
TAACTTAGAACGCCAATGAAAATGGAGTCATCAAAGAGCGAACTGTTATTGACATTCCTGCCACTGTACACAAGTTAGGAGATATCATTCCATCGATGTTGGCAGGACATGCGTTGAGGGGATGCGAAACTATTGGGTCATACTTTGGGATTGAAAAGGGAACATGCATTGCTGAAAGTGATGAAGCAAAACATTTGACCCCCTTTGGACTCAGTTGGCAAGAGAGCTCATCTGCAAACATGTGTGTGGTAGCACGCCTTGCAGTCACGACCCACATCATTGGATCCTACAAAGTATGGCTATGCAAAAGAAGAGGAAACCAAATCCCTGATCCCTGTCACAGTACTTACAAATGTACAACTCGCACCAGACAACATTAAGGTTAATACGGTGCACTTGTGCGAGTGGAAGCTTATGTAAATCATCACGGTGCCAATGCAACAAAGCTAAATTAGCATGCACAATTTTCTGTGGTTTTCGCGCCTCTGTCGAGTGTTATAACGATCAAACTAAAGCAGCAAATGATAGCCATTGGAAGGTTACTATGTTTGGTCATTTTGGGTGGATATTTCGCTTTATTAAACTCATAAATTCTCTTGTAAGAGAGGAACCTTTTCATGATAGGTTCATATAAAAGAATTTATTACCTCAAAATACAAATCAAATTTCGGAATGCTGTCACTGAAAACGGGCATTTATATTATATGGCACCTCATATGTATGGGACAGAGAGCATGAAATTCTAGCTTGTTTTCTTCAAGTATTAAAGATAAAGACCAGTTATGGTCATGCGATTGCATTGTGAAAGAAACGTTGTGGAATCGATTATAAGGTATTGGTGTGTACTGCAAGGTTCTGGAATCATCAAAACGATTAGAAATTTGGCCCAGTCTTGGTAAAGTTACAAGCACTGTACACAGAAGGATGTATATGGGACTACGCGACACGTGCGCGATATCTATCAGGTCTAAATAGATATAATAATTTACCAAATATATCAATTAGTAGGCGGTTTCTCGGCAAAATTTGTATCATCACGTATTAGTCTCACGTATTAGTCAAAACATATTCTTTCACATGATTGGTGATAAGAGCTTCCATTTCATTTTTTGAGAGGGGGGCGTTTTCAAAACTGATCTTTACCTTTAAAGTACAAAATAACAAAAAAATCACACCAAAATGTGGCGCACAATTTTTACTAATTGTATTCAGTGCGTCTGACTTATAAAAAATGTTAATTTCATGTTAGAAATTGGTATTTGGCCATCATTTAAAATGTGCAAGTTAACGTGTCTATAGAGGGCGCGAATCTGAATTATGCAAATTTACATGCCATTTTTTATCATACAACATCGTCAATTTTTATTTAGTGATGATCCTAGAAAAAAATCAAGATATTTGACTGACATTTAATGTAGCAAAATACTGTAAACAATTTTGTTATCATTAATTTTGGTAAAAAAGGGTTTTTTGGCGGCCATTTTGTGTGACGTCACATATCTCAAATTGCTCAAGGCTGACAGAGTGTCAGCAATCGGATTCTTCAAATTGATGTTCTAAGGAACTATAATCCAAAAAAAAAAAAACTATAGACCCTAAAACAAGGTATATCGAGATGGCTGCCGGACTAATATGCATACTCCATTAAGAGGATGTCATCAAATCGAAAGCTACTTTTTAGGTCGAAACTCCCGATTTTCAAAGCTGCATTAGATTTCGAATTTTCAGTGAGCATATAATTGATATTGTTGTAATCTACGGCTTAAGAGCAATGCGTTGATATATAATTCATCTATTTCATTGTTCACTTTTGACAGGGTCTTTAAGACTCATCATCAGGTCTATATAGATTGCAGGCTTTAAACAAAATAGAATATAATAGTTGTCTTGAGTTTGATTATAGCAATAATTGTGGCTGGAATATTTTGTATTTTTGTATATTTATTTTAAGAAAAATTGTGAAAGAAAAGAGAACTTTACTGAATTGAACTAAGAACTAACTTTACCGTTCCTTATCTGACCTTACCTTCCCTGAGGTGACCTGAAATGAACTTTATTTATTTGTCTTAAACTGTATTGAACTGACCTGAATTAAACAGAACTGCACTGAACTTGATTATAAGGACAAAGTTAACTTTTAATACTTTGGTTTTTACTGGACCTAAATTTTGGAACTCTCTAGGCTCTAGCGTTAAGCAATCTGTTAGTCTCTCTTCATTTAAGTGTAAACTTAAGGTTTATCTTCTCGATAAATACTGTGACTCATAGAGTAGTTCATTTTTGTAGTTATTATGGTGCCAAGATATATTATGTATTACTATAAATGTAAATTTTCTTCTTGATATTAATATGTGTCTAACTGAATATTTTCAGATTGTCAACCTCTTATTCCCTCCCCCTGTTGTCTTGTGCCCGTTGTGTGCTGTGCCTATTGTCGATGTGCTGTATTCTTCTATTATTTCTCATATTTTCTCTTTTCTCCCGTCTTGTCTAGTCTAGTCTCTCTTTTTGTTGTTGTTGCTGTGTGTGTGTACACTTCTTGTTTTGTTATACCCCCTTTTCCCTATTGTATTCTTAGGTAGTCACAAATATCTATTCATCATGTTTTATCCGGCTCAGAGGGGACCCTAATAATTACAAGCTCTGCTTTTACCAGGGTCTCCTCGTCTTTCTTTTAGTTAGCTATGTTTTTTTTTATCATTATCATAATTTGTTATTTTGCTTTGTAAATGTGTTATGATCCAATGTTATGCTCTGTATGTCATTTGAAAGAAAGACGAATAAAATCTTATCTTAACTTATCTTATCTTATACCGAATCGAACTGAACTAACCTGAATCGAAATGAATTAAATTGAACTGAACTAATCCCACCTGAATTAACCTGCCCGGAATTGATGTTAATTTAACGAACTAATCTGAATTGAAAAGATTAACTGAACTTGAACTCAAGAAAACTAAAGTGAGGTAGTATGTATTGAATACATTTTTTCCATATATTTATATTCAATGGGTATACTAGTTTGCTGTCGTAATGAGTAGCTATGCAATCAGCCGTTGCTTGTTTCCTCTTATTCATTTACATTTTGCATACAATACTGCCTTATGGAATGCAAGGTCCATCAAGAACAAGACGCATTTGATATGTGATCTTATTGCGGCGGAGCATGTCGACATTTTTGCCCTAACTGAGACGTGGCTCAGTGGGGATGCTCGGGATGATCATTCTCTGGCAGACTTGAGCTCATCTTTACCGACCCATCAATTTCTTCACTCTCCTCGAAGTGACAGAACAGGGGGTGGAGTCGGAGTCTGTCTTCACAGAAGCTTCATTGTTCATGAGAAGGAGTCTTGCTCATATGAATCTTTTGAATATATGAGTCTTCTGATTTCTACTCGCCAGCAAAATCCTCTCCGTATAGTGATCATATATCGGCCTCCGACCACACAGGATCGTAGACCTACGGCTCCTATATTCTTTCGAGAGTTTCCCGACTTCCTTGAAAGATTGATGGCAGTCCCACAGCGCCTCTTGATTGCAGGTGATTTTAACTTTCATCTAGATGACCAGAGCAATCGTGAAGCCAGTACCTTCAGGGATTTATTGTCTTCTGTGAACCTCGTACAACATGTGGATTTTCCAACTCATCTGAAAGGACATACGTTAGACATCATTGCTTCACGTCCTGATGATGCTATTGTGTTCGGCATTTCTTGCACTGGTTATCTACCATCAGACCATGCTGTAGTGCAATGTAAACTGAGCATTGGGAAACCTGATCCTGTGAAGACTGATATCAAGTATAGGAAAGTATCTGACATCAACCTCGAAGCTTTCCGCAAAGACATCCTTCAGTCTGAACTATACACATGCCCGGCAGATGATGTTAATGAGTTGGTCATGCAGTATGGAACCGTTCTTAAGACTCTGTTCGATAAACATGCACCTATTATCACCAGGACTATTACATCCCGTCCTCATTCGCCTTGGTACAATTCTGATCTTCGTGAGGCTAAGCAGATGCTTCGTCGATCGGAACGGCGTTGGCGCATCTCCAAACTGGAAGTTCATCGGCAGATCTTTAGACATGAGTCAAAAAAGTATGAAAAAGCACTTACTCAAGCAAAGAAGGAGTACTACTCACTTCGACTGAAGGATTGTGGACCCAGACAGTTTTTTCAAAGGGTGAACCGTTTGGTCCACGCCGAAACATCGCAGTGTCTTCCAAGTGACAGCGATCCTGAAGTTAACCTGGCTGATCGATTCTGTTCTTTCTTTGCTGAGAAATCTGAAAATATTATCAAGTCGCTTGATAATGCTTCCAGCAGTGACCTCATTCATATTTCCCATGTAGAAACGGACCAAAGATTTGATGAGTTTGACTGTGTTCTTCAAAGTCAAGTTGCAGGTCTGATTACCAGATCACGTTCTACCACGTGCGGCTTAGACCCAATGCCCACTGATCTTGTAAAGAAGTGTGTAAATGAACTAAGTCCAGTGATTTCTCGCATTGCAAATATGTCTCTACGTGATGGTTGTTTTCCAGATGTATTGAAACTTGCGAACATTTCTCCACTGATAAAGGCTAGCAAACTGGATTCAGAGGACCTAGGAAGTTACAGACCTATTGCTCACATCCAGTTCCTGGGGAAAACCATTGAGCGACTGGTGAACTTGCAGATTCAAGACCATCTGGTAGAAAATCACCTGTATGCAAGTATGCAGTCCGCGTATAGGCCCTATCACAGTTGCGAGTCTGCTGTTCTCCGAGTTGTTAATGACATACTGCTGGCCCTTGACAGAGGAAATGAAGCTGTGTTACTACTTTTGGATTATTCGTCAGCATTCGACACCATCCATCATGAAACATTGATCTCCCGTCTACAAAGGCGCTATGGAATCTGCAACAATGCGTTGAAGTGGTTCCAATCATACTTCCAGAACAGGAGACACTCTGTAATCATTGGGGAATCACAGTCGCGTACTTACTACACCTGGTATGGGGTACCTCAGGGTACTGTCATCGGACCTTTAGCTTTTAGTCTGTATGCTGCTCCTCTTCAGGATGTCATCGATCATCACAACATAAACTGTATGATGTATGCGGATGACACTCAAATGTATATAACCTTAAAGAGTAATGAGCAATCTAATACCATTGACAGACTACAAGTGTGTGTGAACGATATCATCAATTGGTCTAACAAAAATGATCTTAAACTCAATAGTAACAAAACTGAGGTTCTACATTTCACCAGCAAATTCAGGAAAAGTAACCAGATGGATGGCATAGAAATAGACAATATCCTTATCAAATGTGTCGATGCCGCTAGAAATCTTGGCGTGCAGCTAGACAAAAATCTTACAATGAAAGCTCAAGTCAATAATGTATGTAAAACCAGTTCGTTTGCTCTGCACAAAATTGGAAAAATCCGCCAATTCCTAACCAAAGAAGCTACTAAGCAGCTAGTTCATGCCCTTGTTATATCTCGCATAGATTTTTGCAATAGTTTACTATATTCTCTTCCTGATGTTCACACCAATAAATTACAAAGAATCCAAAACTCAGCAGCCAGACTAATCACTAGAACTAAACGCAGAGAACATATAACACCCATACTTAAACAATTGCACTGGCTGCCAGTTAAGTCCCGTATTAATTATAAGATCCTTTTACTGACATATCAATGCCTAAACGGTACAGCCCCGTCTTACCTCCAAGATCTCATCCTACAATATACCCCTACCAGAAACTTAAGATCAAATAGAAAATCCCTCCTAGTAGCTCAAAGCACTCAAACAAAATATTATGGCACTCGCTCCTTCAGAAATTCTTCGGCCGAATTGTGGAACAGCTTGCCTGATACTGTCAAACAGGCAAGCACAACAGAATCATTTAAAACTCTGTTGAAGACCTATCTTTTTGTAAATTGTTAATTTTGTTCCAGCTGTTTAGTGACTTCTTTGGTTATAGTATCATGTACATATTTAATATTTAATTTATTTTTCATTTAATTTTCATGTTTTTTCATGTTTAAATTTGTAGTACCTGAATTTACAATGTATTACATGTATGCTATGTAGGAATTGTGTATCATTATTGTTGTTTGTAATTAATTATTTTCATGTATCAGGCATAAATGTTCATTTCTATTCCGCCCTTTTCCTTCTTTTCCTTCTTTTCTAAGCGCATAGGGACTTTCTTTGTGTGAGTGATATGCGCTATACAAATAACGTTCATTATTATTATTATTATTATTAAATTGAAAAAATTCTAAGGGAAATAAACTTGGTACCATATTGAATCCTGTTGAAATGAAATGAGTATAAAAAATGGACCTAAATGAGCATTAATGGGATTACACATGTGTTTTCATCTAGCAATGACATAGATGAATGATCGATTTAGAATTTTATTTCGTGTGTTGATCATCTTCGTCTTCTTGATAATTATCGACAACAGGGTTCTACGAGAGCCAATAGGTCGTCTTTACTTCGCTGGTACAGAGACGGCTACCAAATGGTCTGGATACATGGATGGAGCAGTACAGGCAGGGGAGAGGGCCGCAAAAGAGGTAAGCTCAAGTTTGGTGTTACTGCTCATGGTGGCGGTGATGATGATAATGATGATGATGGTGGTGATGACGGTGATGCTTGTGGTGATAGTGATAGTGTTGGTTGTGATAATACTGATAGAGATGTGCACACTGAAAAATAACAGCATACCTGTTATGAAGTAGATTCAGTCAAACAAGACTTGCTTAATTACTCTTTGACATGCTATTTTTGTAAATATGTGTAGCTAATTGATTTACTTGGATTCAGATTCACCCATCCAGTGAATACATGTAAGATATTGGCGAGACATTCGATGACGCAAAGAACATTATATTAGAGAGTTTTTCATTCCAACTTATTCAAGCCAAATATCTCATATATAGAAAATAGACATTCTTGATAACTCTGTCCTTTCTCTCTTTCTCCTCTTCACCCCTACCCCCTTCCCGTTTTCTCCTCTTCTCTGTCTCTCTCACACTGTTAATATATCCTCTTTCTCGCCCTCTCTCTCTATCTCTCTCTCTCTCTATATATAATTATATATACATATATATATACATGTCGTACTCACTCTCCTCTTCCACCTTCTGCCTCTCTCTCTCTCTCTCTCTCTCTCTCTCTCTCTCTTTGTGGCTCTCTCTTTTTCTTGTTTTCTCTATTTCTTTTTTCTTATCTCATTAGATACTGCATGCCATGGGTAAGATAAGTAAAGATGAGATCTGGCTAGAGGAACCAGAAGCTGAGGTGAGGATAATATCACATTGATGTAACTTTCTTTTTCTTTTTAGTTATTGTGATTGAAAACGATCCGTCTAAATTCAGATTTAAAAAGGAAATTAGAGCAAGGTCTGGTTTACTTCCTTTGACCTTTGACATGACTTAGTCCTCACATCGGGATTAAAAGAATTAATACTGTAAAATACAGGACACTAAGGATTGATGTTCTAGATGCCATGGTCATCTTCATCCATGTATCCAGTCCAATCATTGCAAAGTCTTATCTGCTGCTGCCATGAATTCTCAGTGGAAGTAAGCCATATAAATCTTACAACAGGCTACATACTGAAAAACTTCGAATCATTTTGTCTTCAGTCTTCTTCGTTTCTTTAAACGTACAGGCGATCGCAAGGTGAATTATTGTACTGATTTAAGCGCTGCCCAGGTGTATACACAGTGTCTCAATAAATTGAATTTGCAACGTTTTTACTCTTCGGTATCATTAATACTACTTACGTTGTCACTCCATGAACATCCATTTAAAGGAAGAGAAATAAAATCGTTTCCCAGTAATTGGTAGAAAATTGTTTTTCAAATTAGTCTTTGGAAAATCTTTTGTCCTTCCCTTACATTTTTTTTTAAGGACATGCCAGCTCTTCCATTTAAGGAAACGTTCTTAGACAGACATCTCCCTACCGTGAGTGGTTTTATTAGGTTTCTTGGAGCATCTCTCTTTCTCTCTGCCATGGGAGGGGCCCTATGGATGAAGAAAGACACACTTCAAAGAATCATCAACTAACAGTAAAGTAATGTTTACGAACATGGCTCCACTAATTGCAAGAGAAAGTATTTAAACTGTTTTAGTATCATAAAATGCATTTCATACCATGTAAATAAGTTGTCAGGAAGCCAAGTGGCCAAAAGTGTTGGAAAAATATTGTTTTTAAATCAAGGCTATTTATCAACAGAGCCGCTTATACACAGAAACAGACTAACTCTATTTAAGTTGCGTGCTAGCCTAAAAAAGAAACATGTGCCGTAAAAGTCCAAGTTGTCCAACTTATTACACAGTCTATGTTATACTACTTTGACGGCTATGAGCAATAACTTACAAGGACACCCTCTGATAAAAGCATGTAATTTGTGTATAGATTTGTCAACTTGGTGGTCCTTTAAAGGTAAAATTATACAATTTATTTATATTATGATATGATAATATTGCATTTTGACTTTTTTGATAATATTTATATTATGTACATAGTTTATAAATTACTTTTTTTATGTTGAAACATGCAGAAATCAAATAAAACAAACAAACACACTACAAAATTAATAGGGTGTAGTATCATGAAAGTAACAGATTCACTTTTCGTCACCTAAAATCTCTCAGTTCATAGTTCTTTTCGGGTCTTTTTTTTTCTTAATTATTTTTGTATATTCGCCGCCATCCGATGAGGCCACGTGCTCCCTTAGCTATTCACGTTGTCATAATATGTTGTCATAATTGTCAATAACGATTACTTGCTTACGTTGGAAGTATTCGTTTTAATCATATCTAAAAGCATATAAAATTGTTTTCTGCTTACTATAGGTAACCATATAAAGCCATATACCAGATCCGATTCATATATTAAGGGATTGGAAGATTTCTATCAAGTAGGTACATAATTATATTGAGATTATTTTAGAATATCATTACATAATTTTATAGAAGAAAGATAAGGGTTATGAGAAACCATGGCATAGGTGGATTTACTTTGTATTACATCTACATGGTGATTCTTCTTCATCATTTTTGCAGGCAAGCGTTTGGCGAGCAAAACCAGGTACCATTAATCTTTAAAATGATCAGAAAATAATTGCAATATTGATGATTTTTCTTTCAACTTATAATTAAGAGACCCCAGATTTCATGTTTAAATAGTATTTTTAAAGAGCTTGCCGATTCCTTCATGTAAAATATAAACCCCCTTGAGTTTTCATGATGGGGGCTGTATAGCCCATGCTGTTCTGAGATTTTGCAGACAGTTACTCGATCCTGCGGATTTCAAGATATTTATGATCGAAATTCTCTTTAAAAACTGGTTCAGTGGAATGGGTATTAGTTTTTCTAGCACAGGCAAAATGAACTTATTGGATAAAGTCATTGCTAACTGTCACCAAGTGTGTACTGAGTGTACAATGTGCAGCTTTAAACATATCCAACTATACATCAAATGGCAGATGCCATTTCACGGGATTTTTCAAATGCCGCTTAAACTGCTGAATGAGAAAATACAAAGGTTTGAATTCCACCCGATTCTCAAAATCAAAGCATTTTTTTTTTTATTACAGCGTATAATTTTTTATTTTTTTATTTTTTATTGGAACCGTCAAAGGTACATTTGCCTATTAAAGTATTTTAGAAAAGACAAATGCACAATTCAACCAACCGCACAATCTTTTTTTCAGTTAAGTGTTGAAATCATGAATTATAATTATTACAAAATCATACCCTATCATATCAATACCCTAATTTCTTACAATTTATATGTATCAGTTTGTTCAATGAATGTTTCACTTTTTTCTTGTGTTTTGTTCTTGTTTTAATAGGTGTTTAAATGTCTCCTAATGATTTTGTAATTGTTTTGTTTGGCATTTTTAAATTGTCCGTGACTTAGTATTCGTAACAGCTAAATTGATGAAGAAAAGCTCAAAGTACATGAATTGGAATGCATTTGAAAATTATCTAGAATATTAAGTCTGTGTTTTACAATGTTTATGTACTTTGTGGGTAGTGCAAATAAATTCATGTACATTTATTAATATCAAGTTCGAGTTGTCTTTTATTTTATAGTTTATTTATTGATTGCATGAAAAGGTGTTGGAGGATCTAACTATTGTGCCAAAGAGTTCATTTGCATGCTTTTAAAACTACTTATGCCTTTCAAGTTATTATATGGAGAGGAAAATGTTTAAAGGGGAAGTCCACCCTGATATTAAGTTGGTTTTAAAAGAAGCAGAAAATGAGAGCAAAAGGTTAACAGCAAAAGTTTTGAGTAACAACCGTGTAAAAATAAGAAAGTTATGAATTTTTGAAGGTGCAATCAATCAAACACAAATTGGCACTTTTTAAAGTATTTTGAGAGCGGGGACCTATTTGACCTGTACTAAATCAAACTTCAAACATTTATATTTTCCCTTCTGAACATTTCTTAAACATACATTCACCCTAAATATAATTATTGCAATATGTATTTATACAACCCCTGTATGGGACAAATCGGGTGCGCCGAAAGCAGTTTGGGATTGGGGGATGGGGGTGGGCAAATATTCAAGGGGGTTCACCTTCCAGGGGGTAATGGCGTAATGAGCAAACACGTTTGGAAGGGGGGGGCAGAAGAACAATCTGCATCACCACCATTCTTACACGTAACATGCAGGCCCCGCGGAACATTTTTCAAAGTGGAGTGTTAACGATTAGGTAGAGCGTAAATTGGCGTTGGGTCCAGAGCCTGAACCCCGACAGGGGGTCAAGAGGCTGAGCCCCCGAAAGATGCAGGGTTTTTAGGCATTAAATTACGGTCAGATAAGCATATTTAGATACCTTATTTGTGACACTGGCAGGTCACCAATTGGTGTCACCAATTGGCAGAGCCCCCGGAAGCTCGGGGGTTTTAGCTGATTAATTACGATCAGATGAGTATCAAGTGGCCCTCTTTAAGGCCATTGATTTGGTCCAGGGGGCAGAACCCCCTGAAGCTCAAAGGTTTTAGATATTTAATTACGGTCAGATGAGCATCCAGGGGCCTGCCTTAGGGCGCTTGGTGGGGGCGGAACCCCCGTAAGCTCAGAGGTTTTAGGCATTTAATTACGGTCAGATGAGCATATTTTGATACCTCATTTTGTGACATAGGCAGGTCACTTATTCTTTTTCTCTCTCTTTCTTTCTTTTTCTCTGTAACATACTTTTTCAAGAAGTGAGGGGGGCTCTAGCCCCTGAGCTCAGCCGTTCTGCAGGCCCTGACATGAACGCTTCTTAAAAAGCATAATTTTTCGCACGACTGTAAATTTAGGAATTTCTAATTTTCCAACAAACGCATACAAAGATAATTATGACTTACAAACGTATTGAGAAAAAATACCGGAAAATCATGTCATTTCCGCAACATTTTTAAATCATTGGTATCGAATAAAAAATAAACCGCCCCCCCCCCATCAGTACGCCAGCGTTCAGGGGCTCATGTATTCTTACCCCTATACAAAAAACACACACGCTTTCCCATCCTCTCACAATATTTCCACGATATGCGTGTATCGCTATTAAAAGAACCTCCATTGATTATAGGTGGCATGCGGAATGTTTAGGAAATTTAATTCCTGTTAACTTTCCTTTTCTTTGAATGGAATTTTATATGTGAATTAATTTGATATGGTTTATTGATTAAAAAACATTCAAATAGCAGCCAGAGGCTGAAACAAATTGAATTCACAAAAGATACATATACAAAAGCATAAAATATAAATATAAATGGTAATTCACAATAAATAATCAAGGATATGAAATATAAATAGTAATTCACAATAAATAATCAAGGATAGGATCAAAGAACAGAAAGAGAAACAAGAGAAGAGATTGAAACGGATGACTAGAGGATAATATTGAAGGAGAACGATCGCGTAACAGAAGGCAATAAGACAAATGTAATAGAAGATTAGAGGGGCTGGTAAGACAATTAAAAAAAATACAAATATAATACCGTAAATGCAGCATAATTTTTGAGACCAAGTACAACCGACTACAAAATAAAACAATGAATTCCAGAGCACAAACCGCAATGTCATTGATATATTCATTATAAATGTTTAAATATAAAAAAAAGCTTTACAGAATTAGGCAAAACATGGTTAATACACATGTATTTGCTTCCAGATCCATATTAAGATATATAATTATTATTGAATAATTTAATTTACAAAAGATTAGCTGTTAAAAAAGGGTAAAATTCGGCAACAAACTAGATGTTATTAACAGAATTGCATTGTTGGATTGTAAATTTTAAAAATATATATAATAATTCAGGTTTTTATTATTGTTATGTTCTCTTGGGTTAAAAACACAAACCATCTTTACTCCTTTACTGCTTTCCTTTTCTTTTTTTGGAGAGGGGGGGGGGGGGGGGGAGGCAAAAATGCGTTTTGTCCCCATCCCCCCCCCCCCCCCAATTTCCGGCGCCTACGGAACAAATATATTCCATTTATGCAGATGGTCTTCTACCATCCTTGACCAGAAGTGCGTTTCAAACTCAATGATCGATGTGGGCATCATCTCATTGAATGTTATGGGCAGTGCAATTTAAATATCAACGGATGGATTAGATTTTATTTCTAAAAAGAAATGAAAGGGTCTAATTGACTTTCAAGAGCGATACAAACTCTAATCCATCCCTTGAAATTTAAATTGCACTGCTCCCATCGTGGGCTCTTATCAAAGACCACAAAAAGCCGTCTGATTGAACATTCCATCGCATGAAATTTTCTTTAAGAGAGAAAGAGAGGTTATTTCTAAAATGAAATGAAAGGGGTATTTGACTTTCAAGAGCCCTTTCATTTCAGTTTAGAAATAACCTCTCTTTTTCTCTTCAAGACAATTTTCTCTCTCGAAAGTCAAATAGCTCTTTCATTTCATTTAAGAATAGTTATTGTGTATGCAAAATTACACTCTATAGTGCCACATTAAAAGTCATTCATACAGATTAAAAAAGTTAAAATAAAATAAATAAAGTTATACTTTTTAGGAAATGGGAATGCGCATACAATGTATACGGACATTGACATTGTGAGTAATGGATAAACTATCAAAATATCGCAAAAACAGACTTTGGACACGTATTATGTGAACTTAAATATTGGTATCTTACTGAAGAAGGTGAATGATAAATTCAAGCAGACAAGGGAGGAGTCGAAAGTGGAAAAAGGAAAGGAAAAGGCAAGGAAGAGAGGAGAGGGGGGGGGGGGGGGGGGGGGGGGGGTATACTGTAGTGTCACGGTCGCACGATTCCCAGGACAAACGAACGCGTACGTACGTACGTACGTAATATACGCTGCATGCATCCAATAGCATCAGCACTCGAATTCACTTATCAGCTGATTCCTCCTCACCCACGCCCATCGGACCGAAGACTGGACTGGAGCTTTTATTTAGTAAGTTAATTTACCTAGATCAATAGAACGTCATTTCTCATGAGTTGTTTTATTTTGTTTTCCATTCATTTCTATAGATTCTTATGATATTTTTTCGTGCGATATGTGTCGTAAACTTTGATAAATTTAGTTGTGAACACCTGTTTACACTTCAATCCAGCGACTCTGCGTCGTTGACCGGAAATTTTTGCTGTCTCTCCCCCGAACCGCCTGCCTGCGTTTTAAGACTAAATGTGCTGCGGGCTAACTCCGGGAAGCTCCGACGCCGATGCCTGCGCGCGGCGCCGGTGTTGGAGCTTCCCGGAGTTACATCATTACATAACACCACACGTGTATCGGTCTATTACTCTCGCTTTTGTAAATGTCGTCAAAGTTATCAGCGCCATTGTTTTTTACCCTAAGACAAAAAGTGACGATTAGATATATAGATCCATGCAGATTACAGTATCATTACACTTCCCCTGATGCACATACTAGATCTACATACATAACATAGTCATAGATTAACAACAACATTCAACTTATTGAAATTCAAGGTCAACACAGCGCTTCCACCCAGCATCTAGACCAAGAACTAGATAGTTTATTCCTCAGCACTACATCTTGACTTATGGATCCTGCTGAGTATCGTCGTCGTAGAAATAGAAGTGCATGGCATGACTCATGATCGACTGGCATTAGAGTTAGACCGAATTTTTCTGTCTCTTTCGTTCGTTATAGCCTCTGATTTGGGTAAGGTCGGCTCTCTCTTTAGAGACAGAAGCTGACCATAGTCTGCTCTGCAAACTTTGGTGGCATGTCACCAAACTTTGGATGGTAATTTTAGCGGATTCATATCCGATGCATTTCTTCTCGAAAATTAGGTCTTGTGTGTGAAGTGCGTTTTTCATGAAAAAGCGTGCAATACTTAGTTAATTTCCAATACTATCCAACAATTTTAGTGCATGTACATCATGCGCAGTAGTGTGCATGTGTAGAGGTAAGAGTGCTTATTATACTGTGTGTGGCCCTAATCTTGCGCAGCACAATGCGTAAATGTGTATAGAGGTATTAAAGTGCGCTGACAGTGTATGTGTGCGCACTAAAAGCCTATTAAACTTGAGAATTATTTGTCAGCCATACTGTCACAAAACAATCTTGAATGAAATCTTTTTACATCAAATACCCTTATAATCTAAGAGTTTCGTAGTGCATACAAATGATGCATGTTTTCCGCTTTTCCGTTTTTCGTTGAGGCTGTGTGAATCTATCGCATTCAGCCTAATGGCTTCGTGCAATAGATACCCACAGCCTCAACTTGAGTGCGAATAGATTGTATAATGAACTCATGCGCATGCAACATAATACATTTGTATTACACAATATTGCAGTTTTCAGTAGTATTACTAGGGTGATTATATGCCACCATTTTGATAAATGTTATGACAAAAGAAAAGCAATTTTCACCAAGACCCGGCTTAATGTTTTATACCAGTTCAAGTACATGATGCCTCATTTATACTGACTTTACTTTATTGTTCCTATTCACCTTGGTCTCTCTGGTCGCCCTGTTTTTTATTAAATTGTCTTAAAAGTAATTACATCCATCATCAGGGAGGCGTTTGACAAAACTTGTCATCAGCGACAAATGACAGTTTTTGTTATACAGTGTAAGCTACTGAGATCCTTGCTTCTGATTAGTTATCAACAGATTTGTCACTGACTTTTGTCATTTGTCATTGAAAAAAGGCATTGTGAAACGGGTCCCTGGACTGATTTCTTAAAGGTAAAGACCAGTAATGGTCGTGCGATTGCATTGTGAAAGAAACGTTGTGGAATCGATCAGAAAAGGTTGATCATGTAGCATCTAGCATCTGCAAGGTTCTGGAATCATCAAAATGATAAGAAATTTGGCCCATTCTTCGTAAAGTTACAAGCACTATACACAGAAAGATGTTTATGGGACTACCCTATATCTCTCACACGACCATGAGAGAAACAAATTTACCAACTATATGAATTAGTAGGCGGTTTCCCGGCAATTTTTTTATCATCATGTATTAGTCGAAACATATTCTTTCACATGATTGGTAATAAGAGCTTCCATTTCATTTTTTGAAATTGGGGCGTTTCCAATACTGGTCTTTACCTTTAACTTTACTTTCAAGAGATGAAATATCATTTTTCTACGGTACAAGACTACAAGTACAGTATGTAGCAAACAATGCAGGTTGTCGAATCAAAGAGAAAATGTGCTCTCATATTCACTAGTAAAGCCATATTTACATGTACAGGTATTAAAGGTACTATGTCCTATTTGCAGGCCCAAAAAATGAAAAAGTTGAATTCCAATGGCAATTGACAGATAATACTAATTTAGAACTTCCCTAAAAAAAAGTGGGGCTAGAAAATGTCTTCAAGTGGGAAAATAACGACTATTAGTTGTCAAATCGACTTTAAGTCTATAGAGCCCAAAAGTAATAGTCTTGATTTTCAGACAATTGTACCGAATGGTACTACGTTTTATGCTGCGCAAAGATTCAATCAGTTTAATCTTGGCCATCACAAGAAGTGGGTTATTGATGTAGACAAATGCTCATGTACCCTTTACAACTCTTTTCATGTATGTTATTACCAAAGAAGAAAAAAAGCCAGTCAGTCACTCAATAGTGTCTGACAGTGAAGTCTAGCAAGTAAACGGGTTTCCATGCATAATTTGAATATGAGGACACTGCTAACATTTAAATTTCACAGATAGGACATACATGACATATTCATAATTCCTGCAAAGTTCTACAGAATTTGAGGTTGGCTGCAAAAGGGACATAGTACACTATGAACATGACTGACAATGAGAGCGGACAAAATATACAGTTCCTCAGGTAGACAAAGGAACATCCCTTCACTGCTATTATGTAAAAATGTGTAGAACAGGTGTCACATGCATATTCACCTTTTTACATAATAGCTGTGAAGGGATGTTCCTTTGTCTACCTGAGGAACTGTATATTTTGTCCGCTCTCATTGTCAGTCATGTTCATAGTGGTACCTTTAAAGTAATCAGACAATTGTCTTGCATAAAGTAATGTACATGTAGATGTGCTTTTCAAAGGAAAGAAAGTCAGATTTTAGCAGACAATACAGCTAGGCTGTCAAATCAAAAAGAGAATGTCCTCTAGCTAGATAAGCCTTATTTAATTTAGGTTTAATTATTCAACCATGACATGTAGATACACACTTTTCAAACAAAAAAATGTTAGATATTTAGCAGGCTGTCAAGCCAAAGAGAAAACTGTGCTCTTAGATTAGCGCTCTTTTATTTACTAGATGTGTACAGTACTTTTGAAAAGAAGGAATCAGGAATGTGAGATCTTTTGCAAGTACAGGTTGTCAAATCTTGAGAATTTGTGCAACCTACATGTCATGTAGCCAGAGATGCCAACCCTCCCGATTTTATCGGAAGGCTCCCGATAATTCACCCCAACTCCCGACCTTACGATTTCCATCCTTATCCTCCCGATTTAATTTTTTTTTTTTTTTTTTTTTTTTTTTTTTTTTTTTTTTCCAGTATATATATATCTGTGAATTGAATGAGAAATATAGTCTGTTAACTTAAGCATGTAGTATTTCCACTATGTTAAAAGACAAAGTAGCAAAAGATTGTTTCAGCATATGGATCACTGTAACCAATGTGTGGATATTGACACAGAATCCAAATGGCGGAAAATCAGCAAAAGAAGACCAAGAAATGGTCTCAGAAGTATAACAGTATCAAGTACCCGTGTATTCGGAAGTCTGAAAGGAATTCATCATGCATTTTGTACAATTTGTAATTTATTTTAAAAAAAAGTGGGAATTATTTAACTAAATACACATGTAAAATGCTGCGAAATAAGGCTCAGATTGCACCAGAGATCATCTACATGTAGAACCCCAGAGCTTCCAGGGCCCTAAAGCAGGCCCCCGGCCGCATGGGTCGGGCGCTACGCGCTTGACATGTGCACTACGCACACTTTATGTGGTGTCGGTTACAAATCCTCCCTATTTTTGTTTTCCAAAATTTGGCATCTCTGTGTAGCACGTACAAATGTAAGCCCCTTGTTTGTTTAGCAAAATTGTATGTACCCTATCTGCCAAGTTCACCAGGTTCAAACCGTCATCGAAATGGGAGTGTCAGTCTGTAGAGCTCTATTAGCCCACTGTCTACTGGAACTGGGTGGCTCCTGTGTTAAGCCTATGTGAATGTTAGAATCCAGTTGTTAACAGGTTAAGGTACTCTTCTGACTCACTGTCAAGTTACCAGGCCCCCCTAGTTATGTACAAGTTTCATTAAAGCTGATATTCTAAGCAAATAAATGTCCCTTAATTTGGTACCTACGGCAAGCATATGTTATTTATAAGTTTTTCAATTACATAGTAGGCCTATATCACAGAAAAAAATCTGGCTACTCGAAATCCTTAATTGAAATGTCGAAACTATTCGCCTCTCTTTGCATAGAAAATCAGTCACGGCGCTGGTCTACTATGACATCACGTCCGGGAAAGAGTATATTCACGTACCTGGATGTTCCATAGAAAGCATGTGCAGAGAGATACAAAAATGCTGAAAAGTCTAATAAATCATATTTCTATGTACAATTCTTTACCTTCCCCTAATATTTCATAGTATTAATATCAATTCCTCTTTAAAATTATGACATATACATGCCAACGATGTGCTATTACATGAAGTCAATATTTTATTTTTCACCATGTAATTTTTGTTTTGGTGTTGAAATCAGCCCAGGCATGGAGTGAACAGTAGCTGTCTGGTAAGTGGACCCATGCACAGTTCATTACCATACAGGGATCTCCCAGTGGTTTCTTCTTCCTTTTTCCCATGTCTTTCGCCTTCCTTGGCCCTGAAGATCCTTCATCTCCGTCCATGCTGTGCATTGTGTGATCTACCAATTCTGACACCGGTAGTCACTGAGGAGCAGGTCTTTGTTACAGTAGTTGTTTTTCTTAGCTGGTAACGTCGCTTTCATTCACTTGCAATTGCTGATAAACATAACTACCGCACGTACGTTCCATCACAAGTAAGCCACGCCTAGAGCAGTGGCCTAGATCTTGTCTTAGAATATCAACTTTAAGTGTCACAAAATGTCTCTTCCTCATGGAAACTCTGAAGGGTTCAATCTTCGTCTAAGTTTGCCGAGCTCAGTGAGGTCATTGTTGACTGATGTCACATTTGGTGAAAATGTCTTGTCAAATCTTTGTCGAGGATGTCCTTGATATCTTGATGAATAAGATTATTTAGCAAAATTGGTATTTAAGAACACGAAATGCAAAAATTATTAAAAATTAGAATACGTAGAACCATATCTCAAGGATATTGAGCTGCTTGACAATGGGGCTTTGTAAATTTATGACCTAACTGTTACTTTTATAGGTATAATTCATGAATCATATAACTTTTATGAGAACCTGCCACATGTACCAGTAGCTCTTTTGAACAATTCATTTTGATAAATACCAAAATGAATGGGGGGGGGGGGGGACTTGTAAAATGTATGAACTTATGAAGGAACATGTTTATGAGGGAAGTGCACCATTGTGTGTACATGCATGTGTAATTACTCAGATTTTTTTGTTATTCATTCCTCTCACATGATACGCCCCTTTTATATACTCCTCTTTTACTCCTGGGCGGGTATTAATTCAATACTCAATAAAATAAAGCTTTTTACTTAGTACTTGGCTTAGATAAAATACTTAGCCTATTTTTGTATTCAATTCAGACTTTTGGCCAAGTATTTTACCCTAAATTTAAGACAGCTCCCTACCAGACTTGGGAGGCCTTGATTGGCAGGCATATGGTTTTCTTACGCAGTATTATAACATGCGCACAATTATATCAGCGCGCATTTATTGCGCATTACTTTTGATTGACCGTGTAATGTCACAAAGGTTATCGGTTAGTATTTTACTTAGATTTTGTCTTACGTAAGTTTTCAGTAAGTCTAACGTGCGATTTGAATACGAGATAAGTCAATTACTTAACTTAGCCAATTTACTTAGTAAATTTCTTACTTATGCTAAGTATTGAATTGAATACCAGCCCAGACTATCATTCGTTCCCAAAGGAATGATACAGTATGAGCCAACCAGGACCTTTATATGTGAAGGTTAATGAATTTATATTCAAAACCACAGGTTTGCTAGGAGTTGCTTGTACAGTATGAATGATCGAAAACCAACCAAACAAACCGCGGATCTGCCATATACATGTAGTTATTAAAAGCACAGTAAACATGAATAATACCGGTAAATCAATCACCATCATTTCAGGGATGCCAGTTTTCAGGCAATAGCCTGAATTCAGGCCCTGGGGAGTTATTTTCAGACCATAGTTTACTAGTTTAGGCTTTTTTGTGTACAAAATAGCTCAGTCTAGGTGATTTTCAGGCCCTCTGATCAATTCTAACTGGCATCCCTGTCATTTGTAAATGCAGAGTACATGTACATACCGTATGCGTGTACATGTATGAAATGTCTAGATATTCCTGTCTGAACAGTTGGTAGGGGTTAGAATGTAATGCTGATTTCACACAGCTGAGATAGTGTTTTTTTCTTCCTCATATCTTCCCTTTCTAGCTAGCAGCACCTGATATTTTTTGCGGTGAGAGAATTGATGAGAACTCCAGATGGGTTCCGAGAGAGTCAGGGATGTCATTATTGTAGGAGCTGGGATCAGTGGTAAGACTTTGCCTTCTACTGTACATGTATCTTTAATCCGTTGTCTATCGGAACTAAGTGGATCCTGTGTTGATCCTATGAGGAATATAAGAACTGAGTAGTCCATGGGCTAACCCTTTTTAAACTTTTGAAAGCCTTTATTAAAAAGAAGTAATTTGTTTGAATAATTTTTTTTCTCCATTTTATAGAAGGTGATATACATTTGTAAATAATATATACAATGTACATGTATGTACACGTCGCAGTCCATTCAGGAATATGACATACCGGTAACCTATAAAAAATAATATTTTTCCACACCTGAGATTATCACCCTGGGTTTATGGTCCTGCTAGTAGTACATAGTGTGTGACAAGGAATGTGTCCTGCCAGGACTCCATTTACTACTCCTGGGGTGAGAGAGACAAGTGTAGAATAAATGCAGTTTATGCAATGAGCCACAATTTAACTTTCAAGTGACAGTCAAGTAAGTACCTAAACTGCATGTGGTGTCAAGGTGTCTTTACTCTTTAGTCTTAGTGTATTGGTTTAAACACTTGACTCGTAAGGCAATGGTCGTGGATTCAATCCCTGACACGGCACTAATGTCCTTTTGCAAGGCGTTGATCTACATTTGCCACTTCATATCCAGGAGAGAAATGGGGACCTGGAAGTATGAAGAGAGCACTTGTGTTCAAGTTCAATTTTTTTTCTATTTTCAACAAGAAAAACACAATTTATGTACAATAAATAAATTACATAAATTACAAACACCATTTTACAAAGTACCGGTATACAAAAGCAATTATACAAGTGTACTGTTACTGTTATTTTTATTTGCATAACAAAAGATATTATTTATATAATTCATAATTTAGTTACAAGGAATTATACGATAATCATATCATACAATCTAAATCAATTAGTAACTGCCATATGCCCTCACTGTAACCATATGGTAGGAGAACTCTCCACAGATGGTACACAAATGTGCTTTAGTGATTCTAACGACCGGGGTAATAATTTCTGTAATAAAAGCACTTTATAGAAACAGCATGTTAAAGGTGAAATTCAAAGAAGATCACAAATATGTCAACTAATGTATCACTAGAAACTGGTAAGCTAACAGATGGCCATTGTACAAATTTTAGGTCAACTACATATCGGGTGATTTATAAAAATACAAATACAACCACCTCCATAGCAGCTGGGATATACGCCAGAAAAATAACGATGTTTTAATGACGTCACTATATGGACCAACACTGCCCAAGCAGACGACATCCCATAGAGAATGAACATAATTGCAAAGCTATTATTTCTCAAATTATAATGAGTTTAGTGTATATAAATTTAATGGCATGTCAAACCATTCAAAAGGGGATATGACCCGATTCTAATAACTAAAATCTTTTGCTTGTAAATAGGATAGTGGTTAATTAACAATCAAAGAAACCAGACTTTTAAATTGAAAACCCCCCAGAATGATATTAAGGACGGCATTTGTTCCCTCTTGAAACACCGAACATACCCCGGTGTGTGCAGCTGAATATACAATGGCGTCTTATTTTCTTTACAAGCGACAGATTCCTTTATTTTTGTATCGCTGCATTTGTCATCAAAATAAAACCATTCGCGGGGTTTAGAGTGAGGCAGTAGATTATACATTTAGCCTGACAGTAGTGAAGTAAGAGAAGAGGAAAACACAGGCACTGAAAATGTGTGAGACGTCATGGGACATCGTCTGCTTGTGCAAGTCATGTCCATACTGTGATCTCACACATTTTTCTCCATTTCATTTCATTCTTACCCAAATTCTCTTGTGCAGAAGTCTTCTTTTATTTATTGAAAAAATGATTTATCATGACAGACAGGAGTCTAATGGCTCAAAGAAATCGAGCGTTGTCTTGTTTCTTCAGAAATTATCAGATTTCTGTTGATATCCCAGAAAAAGTCACAAAGTGAAAGGTTAAATGACAAATTTGTCGTAACTTTAATTGTCAACTCTCTGAAGGGGATCAAATACCAAGTCATTCCCGAAATGGAATATGCCATGCTATTAAAGTACATTGATTCTGTATTCCATACTCTATTAAAAGTACATTTTTTCTGTAATCCATACCCCACTGTAACCTGAACCATCATATCATCTTTTTAAAGGTCTATCAGCTGCCAAGCTCTTACATGAATCTGGCCAAGATGTACTGGTACTGGAGGCCAATGATCGAGTCGGAGGACGTACATGCAATTTCTATGTAAGTGGAGAGTACCAATGTTAAGAATCTGAATATCGTGGAATAACATGTGATTTTCGATGTGAGACTCATCTTCTATCATAGACCCTGTTACATGTACATGAATTCTCATGCACCATTGTCAGGAGGGTTTATTAAGTAAAATGAAATATATAAACAGCATGCGCCTCAGTTGAGTTATTGTATTATTGAATTGTAACAACCCTCTTTGCCTTTATTATGAGCTAACACTCACAACATAACCGTAATATGAGTGACTCTGGGAAGAAAAGCAAGAGGAAAGCAAGGGATCAATGGTACCAGACAAATCATAAACCAAATAATAACCTGCAAAATGCAAAAACCTCCTCTTCTTTTTTCTTTTAGATGTTTTTTTTTGAGTGACGAACTATAGGAACTAAACATGTGATGATTTTTTTCCCTCAACTTATTGCCCCTCACCCCAACCGGCCCCATCTTGTTTTAAAAACTTCAGAACAAAATCCTGGATATCCCCCATCATTTACAACCAACTGATAAATTAAAACACTGTATGTAGACAAAACCCTGTCTGCTCATTGGACGACACCTGTGAATTGTTCAAATAATACAAAGTGGGATCATGGAGATGAAAAAAATGATGAGCTTGCAACTTGCCAGCTTTTTGGTTGTTTCTCAAATCAGTATGCATGCATGTCAAATTTAATTTAAAGATAAAGGTGAGTTCTGGTAATGCGGTTTACATTGTGAAAGAAAAGGTTTGGAATGGATCAGAAAAAGTTGATCATATAGCATGTAAGTATTGGTGTGTACTGCAAGGTTATGGAGTCATCAAAATCATCATAAATTTGGCACAGTCTTGGTAAAGTAACAATCACTGTACACAGAAAGATGTATATGGGACAACACAAATGGTGTCGGGGCTAGTATACTATACCTTGATTTCCTTATCTTTCTATGCTCATTACTCAGCCAGTATACATTTTCTCCCAAAATGGTTTGGCACGTGACATTTACTTGTAATCTTGAACATTCAGTGTAACTTTCGTTAGATTCTGTGAGAATTCATTTTCTTTTCTTACCAGAACTCAAGTTTATCTTTAATGCTGTTACATGTGATTCAACCTTGTACCCTGTAACCATCAATCTTTATTGATTTGTGAACTGTGCTTGTTCATTTGGAATCGATGAAATTACTGTGAGATTCACAGCTCAAGGTCATGATGAATGTCAAAAGATGCTGGCTGTAATAACACCAATGTCCCAGGGAGATGCACACTTGTGTAAACAGTAGTCATTACATGCCTCTTGAAACTCCAATAGGAATATATATTATTGTCACAGGAACTGCAATGGATGATTGTCATTTGAGATTCATTGGGTGTGTGGTATATTTTCACTGTCTCTGATTGTCTGTTTTGTTTTCTTTCTCTCTCTCTCTCTTTCTTTCTCTTATACAATTGTTTATACAGTGTGTCCCAGAAAGAAAAAAAAGAGAATTATTGATGTTTTATCATAACTTAATCACAATTATGATGTATCATTTGTCGAACAGTATCTGAATTTCAAAGAGAAAATCACATTTCTAGAAAGTTCATCTTCTGCCCTTTCATATGACATCTCCATCAGGGAAAATGAGCCAGGAATAACAAGGTTCTGCTTGTTTGAATTTATGCTTGCATTTCCATAATTTCCACGAATTCCTTTTCACTGGCTGCCTGCCGTAACAACAAAAGACTTAACTCTGGTTCGTTGACGATCAGTCATTCATGAAGTCTTTTGTGTTCTCTGTTTTTATTTATCTGATTTTTTTTAGTACAGAGCAAATGGGAGGGAGCTCGCAAGATACACATGTACATCATAGAGTTGCCAATTTTTTGTTTAATTAATCTCAACTTCCAAGTTTTTAAAAAAACCACACTGTACTACTTGTAGCTATATATACAATGTACTTGCTCCCTCTATATAGAAAACTTCCCAATGCCTGTTGGTCCCCCATTATTCTTTTTTTTAATGTTAATTGAGAGCTGAGTTAATGAGATATCCACCTGTCAGTGACCTCGCTGGGTGGTCTAATCCCTGCTGCTAGTACAGCCGGCCTTTAATGTTCCTCTCATTTTTCTATTAAAACCAACTTCGTATCAGGGTGGACTTCCCCCTTTAAACAAGAAAAACATCATGCCAGTTTTAAAAACAACAGCGTAAAAGCATCCACCAACAAGCTGCTGATGGACTGGTTCACCATTTCGTTCACTTCTTAACATTTTCCACCTTTGATTGGCAATATTATTCCTTCCCACATGGATCTTCTTCAGCTTAAAAAAAACATCCCTTGAAATGAACGCACATACATGTACATGTAATGTACACTGTGGGTGACCCAGTGAAGAAAATTTTATTTCTCTGTCTTTCATTGTGTGCAAATTTTAGCCAGCCTTCTTTCAACAACAAGAAGTTTATCCCTAATTCTTCTTGATGTTTAAAAAGTAAAATATTGTCATAGAAATATACATCTTTCTGTGTACAGTGCTTGTAACTTTACGAAGACTTGGCCAAATTTCTTATCATTTTGATGATTCCAGAACCTTGCAGTACACACCAATACTTATATGCTAGATGATCAACCTTTTCTGATCGATTCCACAACGTTTCTTTCACTAATGCAATTGCATGACCATAACTGGTTTTACCTTTAAATACATGAACAGTATTGCTGGCTCCATTAATCATCAAGAAGATTTGAATAACACATGAATGCAGCAGAATATACTACTATACAGGTAAATTGATAAGGCATATAAACAAAAAGTCACTGTTCAAATCAAACATTGAATCAGTCTCATGATGTCCATGGCGCTATGACTTCTGCCAAGAATAAGCATTAGGATAAATTTACAGGTCAAAGTACAAGTACAATGTACTTAAATGTGTCTTTTCCTTGTGTGTTTCCGGCTCGTTATCTATAATATATCCAGAACTTTGGATTGGATTGGAACCAAGCAAATATCTGTAAGCTTTAAAGGGGACTGACTAGAAGGGGGGGGGGGGGGGGGACCCATCCCTTCAAAAGATTATTTGTGTACAGCTTCATGTAGTACAAGGCTGTATTTCACAAACAAATGTAGCTTTATTCATACAACTAATAAATTTATATTCATCCATTTTTAATCCAACCCATTAACAAAAATCATTTTCATCTTCATGAACAATTTTAAATTTTCAGGGTAGATCTACAGCATAAAATCAACCCAAAATTTATGGAGGTCAAGATAATATCCAACAAAAACAAATCTCCAAGTGAAATACTAAAAAGAAGTTCTTTCTTGATAACTGCCAACTGTACACATTTTCCTTCAGATTTATTGAGAGAAAAAATGTGCACAAATTAGACACATTCAATGCAACTTGAAATATATCTTTATCTTTTACAATAACATACCAATAACCAAATACTTTGATACTGTCAGTATGAACTGCTTCCTGACCTGCATGTACATATACGGCTATGTACGATTGCTTTAACATGATAGAAAAGTCAGGCCTGATAATAACCCTATTTAAATTGGTTTCCCGATTTTTACAGATTTTTCCAGATTTTTCCCTGATTTTTTTTTTCTTCCCTATTTTTTATTATTTTTGTTTTTGTTAATTTTTTTTATTAGATTTTCTTTTCTTTCCAATTTTTTCCCAATTTTTCCAGATTTTTCCCTTATTTTCTTGATTCTTCCCTATTTTCCCCAATTTTTTTACTAAAAAAGGGGGAATGTTGTTCGATGGCATTTTTTCCTGCAAATTCATGGTAGAGGGAAAAAAAACCTATTTTTATTTAGTGCTCACTATCACCCCTGAAAAGTGTGCACTAAAGATTGGATAAGGAAAATATATCAGTTAGTTGCCTTTTAGGTTGTTCTCATAAAGAGTACATAATTATGATGCCCTGCATTTGATATAAAGTGCACCTGTCCATGAAGCTATTATCTGTGGAGTGTGACATGCACAAAAAGTACCAGTATAAGAATGAAGAATTAGGTGGTTATTAAAGTGCTCTTGACTATGACACTACAGTAGGCCTGTCTTTATCAGCTCAAGTTTGCCAAATAACCCGCTATTTTCAGATTCAGGATATTATCCCTAAACTCGAAATCGTCTTGATCAGACCAATACGCTCATCACAAACTAGCTTGGACGGAGCGCAAATTAGCCCGCTATTTCCCAAATAGCCTGATATTTTGGAAACAAGACCAGGATTTCTCAGGATATTTTCTTTTCTTGACCAAATAATCCGCTAATTGCAACTGCGGGCTGATGAAGGCGCAAATTAACTGGCTAATTTTCGATTCGGACTGTTAAAATAGCAAGATTTTGGCAAACTCGAGCTAATGAAGACAGGCCTACTGTGAAGGTTAATAACCACAGATGATTAATTGGTCAGACTTGGCACTCTGCACTAATCTTGGATTTTGGGGGAGAGGAAGAATGAATGGATTACCCTGATGGGTCTCTCTGTGTTAACAATGTCCACCGTACCTTCCTGCAAATTTCCAATCCCAGTTAGAATGTTACGAATCTGGCTGGTTCTTCATATTATTTTCCCTACAATTTATTCATGCCGCCGAAGATAGCATTATTGATAACAGTCTCATATAACGTTCACCAGCCCAGTCTGGTGTCCTAATTTAATGATCATACCATCTTCGGCTGGCAGCAAGTAAGTACCAGGTATTAAGTAGGGGGAGGGCGTATATTTTGTTGGGGTGGTGGAGATCAAAATTAAATAGGCCAGATTCTGGACTAATACTCTAGTGATACATGCACCTGCTTCACTGTCATTTTTTTAACACTCATCCAGATTCCTGACTTCAACTCTGAACCAAACACTGCATGTATCTGTCCCTTGCCCTATACTGGCATTTACATTCCTCATCAAAATTTGTAAAATGAGAGTAGAGGAACGTGAGACTGGGAAACCACAGCGGGTCTGGCTGGAACTGTGGTCCCTGAGGCATGTGCACTGAGGTGATGAGTTTTTGTTTCACGAATGTTTTACCCGACTGCTAAGAAATCCTGTATATGCTTGTAAGTAAGCAACCATGGAATGGAATTGTGGAATGGAATGGTGGTGGTTATTTTACCTGACTGCTAAGAAAGCATAAATGCTTGTAAGTAAGCAACCAGACGGCCGACGGCTTTAGGTCCTCTGGTAATGAGGATTAGGTCTACCCGACTGCTAAGAAATCCTGTATATGCTTGTAAGTAAGCAACCATGGAATGGAATTGTGGAATGGAATGGTGGTGGTTATTTTACCTGACTGCTAAGAAAGCATAAATGCTTGTAAGTAAGCAACCAGACGGCCGACGGCTTTAGGTCCTCTGGTAATGAGCTTTAGGTCCTCTGGTAATGAGGATTAGGGACCTGGTAATGAGGATTAATGCCTTACCAAAGGGAACTATATAGCGCATCGCCTTGGTTTCGAACCCGGGTCACCGGATTACGAGACCACTGCTCTACAGACTGAGCTATCGCGCCTCCATACATGTACATGTATATATCCAAGACATCACTTTTTCTAACATTATTCTTTGACAATATACAAACTGGAGTAAAGGTTTTTTCACCCTCAGTACTGAAATGCTTTTGCATATTTGTTTGCATTAATTGTCTAAAATTTACAAATATTTTTCGACATTCTGTGGTAAATGTGGATGAAATACACTGTATTACTCTTGATATTTTCTTTCTTGACATTAGGACAAGGCCATAGACTACACAGATATAGGCGGGGCTTACATGGGACCAACTCAGGATCGCGTCTACAGACTATCTCAAGAATTGGGTGTTGACAACTTCCGTTGCTTTGACGAAGGCACAGCCATTGCATACAACCGGGTAAAGAGGAAATCATGTTCATTTAAAACTACATGTATCATTGTTAGAGCCCTCAAGTTTGAAGAATGTCTTTAAATAAACAGTTTTGCAAATGATTTTTAGCATAAAGAATTACATGATATACATGTATTTCTAGACAAAACATGATTTCTGCAAAATGTTTTCATAGAGGTGAGCCAATTACCCATTACAATATCAATTATGAAACTCATTACCGGTATAGGAAATCCCTGATAGGTATACAATCGATAGCCTTTTATCACGATGGTCCTTGCTACTTCACTACAAATTGTGGTTGTGAATACTCATGTGATTGGCAGATAGCAAGATAAAACTAGAAGTTTGTATGATTTCCATAGTCCTTAATCAAAATCCAAACATGAATTAACATATCTCACTTATTTTAACGAATTGAATGGGTAGACAGTCATGCACTGTATATTCATGATTATGTTTGCTGTTGGGAAACCACAAGCAAACCCGCCCAAACGTGCGGTAGAAGTTTGCCTTTTCTGCATAATCACAATCCTGATCAGTCCTCCTGGGAACTGAATTCACAGGTTTTTATTTTTTTAAATTCACAGAAAATTGAAAGAAGGCAGTATTTTGAGTCAGAAAACTTCAATCCCAGTTCACAATTGGCTTAAGGCAGTAAAGTTAATTATTCAGCGCAGGAATATTCAAAATTCTCATCGTCACAGTGATGGCATGGGTCCACATGATAAAAAGCTAATAAAGTGGTGGCTCTGCAAAGAATACATGTATGATACTAATCCAATCGATGAGAGTAGAAATCAGAGTACCGGTATGGGAAATCTTTCCCTAGCATGCTCTTAAACTGAAGTTTTCCTTTTTTTTTGTTTACAGTATCTCTGTATGTTGACATGTATTTGTCATTTTTTAACGAAAAAAACAGGGTAGATGGCGCACGTTGACAGGTCTATATCCTGACACATGGAACCCCTTCGTTAACATGGACCTCAACCATTTCTGGCACTTAGTTGATGAAATGGGGAATAAGGTAAGAATTGGTTCTCACATTACATTCTTCTTAGTCCCACCAACCCATCTACAAGTTGACAATGAAGAGTGCGAGGCCTTTATACATGGAATTGGTTTATACACCTAGGGTGAAACATTTTCAGAATGATCAAACATATCCCCTGGAGTGTTAAACTTGAATGAGTACAGCAAAGGATAATACCACTGAGGACACATTTCCCCAAAGGCAATTATCTTCCAGGACAACTACATGTACCCGTCAACAACTATCGTTAATATAAGTCGAATCTATGATAATATAGAATCCCAGATGATTAAATCTTTAATTATCGGTAGCTTTTTACTTTATACTTGTAATCTGTTCAGATTCCAATGGATCATCCTTGGGACTTTCCTGAAGCGGAGGAATGGG
Organism: Strongylocentrotus droebachiensis; assembly: GCA_035222895.1. Classification (NCBI taxonomy): domain Eukaryota; kingdom Metazoa; phylum Echinodermata; class Echinoidea; order Camarodonta; family Strongylocentrotidae; genus Strongylocentrotus; species Strongylocentrotus droebachiensis. The sequence goes on along the minus strand of JAVYIG010002654.1, from coordinate 143,003 downwards.
ATAGCATGACGGTCAAGGAATGGGCCGAGAAAACATTCTGGTTTCAACTGACCAGAGACTTCATCGCTGTCCAGAGTGCTGTTGGGTTCTGTGCTGAGGATAAGGACATGTCTCTCCTGTACTTCCTCTGGTATATCAAAGGAGGCTGTGGTAAGTTTGCTTAGGTGAGCTGGATTGAACTATAGATTGATCTAGATTGAACTGGATTGAACTGGATTGGGCTAGAGTGCATCTTATTTTATTCTTGTCGGTAATAGCATACAGGTGCATGTAATTGCTGGATAAAATAGCTGGATAAGAAATAGACTAGTTCAAGCTGGATTGAATCTGATCTATTTTGGGGGCATTAGCTTTAGTAAACCGGATTGAACTAGATTATACTGATTTAAAGGTAAAGACTAGTTCTGGTCATGCGATTGCATTGTGAAAGAAACGTTGTGGAATCGATCAGAAAAGATTGATCATCTAGCATATAAGTATTGGTGTGTACTGCAAGGTTCTGGAATCATCAAAATGATAAGAAATTTGGCCCAGTCATGTCTTGGTAAAGTTAAAATCACTGTACACAGAAAGATGTAAAGGGACTACGCAACACGTGCACAATATCTATCTGGTATAATAATTTACCAAATATATCAATCAGTAGGCAGTTTCCCAGCAAAATTTGTATCATCACGTATCAGTCAAAACATATTCTTTCACATGATTGCTAATAAGAGCTTCCATTTCATTTTTTGAGAGGGGGGCGTTTCCAAAACTGGTCTTTACCTTTAAGCTTAATTGCTTAGGTAATTTAACTGATTTATTCTCCTAGATGTGTTAATTTGTTTAACGAGGCTGTAATCACTGCCTTGTGCTGAATTGTACAATACTAATTAGTTTAGAATTAATAGAATGAAAGTCTATTGCCTTGGATCTAGTTGGTTTAGGGCTGAACATACTGAATGATGCTGAATGAAATTTGGTGAAAATGCTTTTGGAATATCTTCCTTTGGGCTTCTGCATGCATTATTTGTTACTTTGTCATTTACAAACTATTGCTCCTTCCCCTTTTTATTTACTTTTATCCATTTCAATTGTCAACAGGTTATTTGAGATTTTCAGCAACAGAGAATGGTGCTCAGGTATGTGTATATCTATCAAAAGTAAAACTGATGAGATAAGTAGAGAGTTAGTTCCTTCTTCACAATCAGTATTAAAACGATTGTTAAATAAATAATTTTCAATGTTGCATCACTCTTCAGTAACTTCATAGTGTTTACACATTATGTGTTAATCTATATACCTCTATCTGTTTAAATCTCTAAACTAGGCTTGCAGCTATAGGCAAAACTGATTAGATATGTTTTCTTTTTCTTTCTTTTAATACAGTGTCATATGTTAGTGCTATAAAATAACTTAGGAGATTTCAAACATTGCCAAGCAGGAATTAAATTTACAATCATTTAAAAGTTTTGATTTGATGACCTATTGACCTATTGATGCTATGCCATTTTAGCTGTGTCACAAGCAAAATCCTGAATATTTGCTTGACCATCTCTGAAATATTCAAGCAAGTCAGAAATAGTAACAAAGATGTTGTACGTTTCTTTCTTTCCAGGAAAGGAAGTTTGTTGGAGGCAGTCACAGAATCAGTCTCACAATGGCAGAACGGCTCGGTGAAGGTAAGGATGAGAGAGTTCTCATTAGCGGCCTGTCCTCCTCAGCTGGAGTTTGCCACATAACCCGCTATTTTCAGACTCTGGATATTATCCCGAAGCTCAACATTGCGTCTTCACCAAACCGATACGCTCATCACGAACTAGCTCGGACGGGCGCAAATTTCCCAAATAGCGGGATATTTGGAAGCAAGACCAAGACTTCTCAGGATATTTTCTCGACCAAATATCCCGCTTATTGCAACTGCGGGCTGATGAAGACGAAAAATTAACTGGCTAATTTGCGATCGGGATAGTTAAAATAGCGGGTTATTTGGCAAACTCGAGCTGGTGAACACAAGTCTATAGTTGAGTGGTTTACCGTACTCATTACTGCAGATGCAGGGGTCGTGGATCCAAGACCCATGAGGCACTAACGTCCTTTTGCAAGATTATTGATCTACACTTGCCACTCTCCACCCAGATGTAAAACTGGTACCTGGTAGGAAAGAATTGAGTGAATGCTGAGAGCTACACACGTACATGCTCCAGTTCTAGATGTATTGAACAATGCTATTTAAGTACCAGTAATCAGTTACAACATACATTTTCAGATATTTCTCAGTTGCTAATACCATCCCTATCAAAACAGGAGGGATAATCTAGTCAAAAATTAGAACAAAATTCATTTTCTTATGCAGGGGCCCTTGATGTTGAATCAAATATTAGTGTGAATTCAAGGAGAGCACAAAGTATGCAATTACGGAACAATCATCCTAAATCAGTGAATTTCCACTCAGAAGATTTATTCAAATGTTCCCTTTTTTACCTTTTCTTAGAAATTGTAATTATTAAAAATTTGAATGTCAAGTAATTGCATATGTTATGTTACAGATACTATCATTGATTACCGTAGCATTATGATGAGTATTTTGTTCATTGATTTTACCAAAATTTGTCTGTATTGTTTATCAATTTATACTGCATGACATGAATTTTGGGAATAAATGATTAAATCAACTTCATGTAAAAAAGAAACACAGACTGAAATAACTTAATGTTACATGTTTAATTGACTTTGAAAATATGACTTTATTCAATCAGTGATTTTTTTTTTTTTGTAGAGCGAGTTTTGTTGAGTAAACCAGTGGCTCATATAGCCCAGGATGCAGAGTGTGTAACAGTAACTACGACGACAGGCGATATCTACAAGGTGATTATCATTCATACATGTAATGTATATGGTATCAATAATTGAATTGACTTGTTTCTGCAATAAGCCAGCTCTTAGATACAATCTGTGCATGGGCAGATAAAGGTTATCTGTACCAAAATTGTGAAATCCATCGAGAGGAGTACTGGATCCATGCTCATGAAATTTGTGTAATCGTTATTCATATGTTCACTAAGTGACGGTACATTCTTTGATACACAGGTGGAAGTATTATTCTCAAGAGGGCAAACAATAGGTTTTCATGAAGCGCGCCTCTTGTCAAATTGGCAGTTGTTCTAAAATGCGCAAAGTGGGGCGTTTCCATGTGTAAAAGATCTATAGATATTTGGGGACATTTGTACCATATCCTATCTATGAACTGGTCTATTTAGGCAGTTTTTTTCAAGTAATATTAATCATACACAATATGAAAGTCAGCAAATTGTAGACTGTGATTTTCACAAATATTCAAGAGTTGTTAAATGATGACATTTTACTGCCTTTCATTTCCTAAATAATGTTAATTTAAAAAAAAAAAAAACGTAAGATAATCACCCCAAAATTGAAGAAATGGTTTAACTAGCCATCAAATGCTCATTTATTATTTACCGTATACATTTTCTTTTTTTCAAAATGTTTTTGCTTTATCTAGAATTCCTCATAATCATCAGCTCATAAGTACATCCAAAATGTTGGGATGCAATGAATTTCTTTCATTTTGGAACTTAGCTTTTGAAGTTGCTGTCAATCTAATTTCATATTTCATTATAATAATAATAATATTTAGTTCTTGTATAGCGCATAATACATCTCTATGCGTTTCCAAAGACCTTTGGAAATTATTACCCTAGCTTTAGCTCCGACAGCTGTTATCAGCGCACAGTGCGTTTCAAGGAATAATCCTACCAGGTACCAATACCTCACCTGGGTTGAGTGCAATAAAGTGTCTGGGGATGGGCTGATGACACTTTTTCGCTTACTAAAATTTAATCATATTTTTTCTTATTCTATTATTTCAGGCCAAATACATAATAGCAGCTCTTCCTCCTGCCATGCACAATAAGATTGCATTCACTCCTAATCTACCACCCCTCAGACATCAGGTAAGCTTCAAACATCCCGTATCTTTGGTAATGACACAATCATGGATGAGTTGGACACCAGGGGAGTGTTTCGCAAAGACTAAGATCAACTTTAAAGATAAAGACCAGTTATTGTCACACGATTGTATTGTGAAATAAACGTGGAATCAATCAGAAAAGGTTGATCATCTAGCATATAAGAATTGTTGTGTACTGCAAGGTTCTGGAATCATCAAAATGATAAGAAATGTGGCCCCTATACAACTAATGGCAAAATATTGGTCATATTGGATTGGTCTTGAGTTGTTTGGCAGAGTGACTGATGTAACAGTTGAATACTTTACTTTCTTAGTTTTTTAATATATATATATTTACATGTACACCCTGTATACAAAGCGAGAGAACATTAAACCCTGTGAAGAGTTGGAGTTAGCTATGGACCCTGAATTTTTAAGAAACCGTACTAAAAATGGTGCTTATGAAGTATTGGCTTGCATGGTGATGTAGATATACAGTAGGCTTATGGTTGCACCATGTTGCACACACAAGAGAGATTACCAACAGTCCTTTTCAGGACTCCCCAATCACAGTTTTGGAAATGCCCCCCTCTCAAAAAATGAAATGGAAGCTCCTATTACCAATCATGTGAACAAATATGTTTAGACTAATACGTGATAATACAAATTTTGCAGAGAAACCGCCTACTAATTGATATATTTGGTAAATTATTATATCTATAAGGTCCATGTCGCGTAGTCCCATATACATCTTTCTGTGTACAGTGCTTGTAACTTTACCAAGACTGGGCCAAATTTCTTATCATTTTGATGATTCCAGAACCTTGCAGTACACACCAATACTTATATGCAAGATAATCAACCTTTTCTGATCGATTCCACAACGTTTCTTTCACAATGCAATTGCATGACCATAACTGGTCTTTACCTTTAAGTCTACTGTACATACTCAGAATGTTGAATTTTTAGCAATTATTAGTCACAGATAGTTTGGGCTATGGCAGAATAGCACTGCACAAGTGTGACGTCACATATGGAATTTTCCATGAATTAATAATTTGTGTCCATAAATCTCAAATTAAAAAAACTGGGAAAACCTCAAAGGATGATATTTTTTTAATGAAGTGGATTACTTTATAGTCTGTTTTCTTTGTTGTCAATGTTTGTTTTGTTTGTCTCCTAAATTTTCTGTCCATCTCATCTAAATGATTTATTTTGCAATAGATACAAATCTCTAATGGACTTTATGGCACACCTTTCTCCTTTTTTCCCCTGCAGCTGAACCAAAGGTATCCAATGGGGTCTGTGATTAAGACTATGATGTACTATGAACAGCCTTTCTGGAGAGATTCTAGTGAGTATTGTTTTCCTGGGTGCGATTTTTTTTTCTTTCTTAGGAGATATAGTCAAACCTGTCTTAGTGGCCACCTCTCTACTGTGTGAGTCAAAAAAAAGTTAGGAAATTGCTAATTTAAAAAAAAATCATCTATAAACAGTAAATTATTATACATCTTTAATATGAAAGAGTGTTTTATCCCAAATCATCTAAAATCATTTTGTGTGGTATGTGTTCACGCTTGGATGAACAGGAGGCATTGTTTGCGAGAGTGCAAAAACCGACTTGCGCCAAAGTTGCTTATGTGATGTTTGAATAAAACAATTGGGATTTGGGTATTAATTCGGTCTTTGCAGATCCAAATAACATCCCTAACAAAATTAATCATGCCACACATATCAAATATTGAATATCAAAGAAAATTTGTGCGAGTGTGTTTGTGTGTGTGACTTTGCTTCTGCAAAACTCATATGCAATGCAATTCAGTTGATACATTCAATTCATTCTCTCACTCTGTTAATCCCAACATACAGTAATACCTACTGTAGGCCTCACTTTGGCGCAAGTTGATTTTTGCCATCTCGCAAACAATGCCTCCTGTTCATTCAAGTGTGAACACATACCACACAAAAATGATACCAAATGATTTGGGATGAAACACTCTTTCATAAGATGTATACTAATTTACTGTTCATAGATGATTTTAAAAATAATTAGCAGTTTTCAAGGTGTAAACTTTTTTTTGACTCACACAGCCATAAAGGCAAACTATATTGCCTCCTCCTAGGAAGGAACGTGTGCTGCAGAACCTGCCTAGAAAGATCACCTGTTGATAGTGGCCAGAATGCCTGGGGCTTTTATGTGGCCTTTATAGACGGGTTTCACTCTATATTGAAACAATACATTGAGACACCCACATTATAGCACTTAAACAAGTCAAGCAATTTTTGACAGATCAGAAGCGAATCCACAATTCATAGAATCTCCTATTGGTGATTTGGTAAACAAAATTCTGTCCAGAAGGTTCCATTTTCTCACTTGTTGATGAAGAAATAGATATATTTCTTACAAAACATATTTGAATGACCATATATATATATAATTATGTAAGGTGCATGTACATGTATGATTGTATATTTTCTTTAGAGAAAATATAAATATTTGAATTTTTAGTACTGTAACAGAATTGGGACTGGACTGGATGAAAAATACGTCACAGAGTTGCCAGTTGTGTTTGAGTGCTTTCAACTTTTAAAATCCACAGCTTTCTTATTTTTTATCAGATTTTGCTCTAACTTTCACATATCTGTTTCTCTAATATATTTCTGCTTTTATTAAAACCAAGGTTAAGGTGGACTTTCCCTTTAAAGGGTACCTAATGCCCCCATCCAAAAAGAAGAAAAAATGATAATAATATGGGTATAGTTAATGATTGTTTAACAACTCACTCCTAGATCCTAATGAAATGAATGGTCAACAGCAGGCATGTGCAATTCTTTTACTAAGACTATCCTACGTTTTTTTAATAAAAAAGCATGCAATACTTTCCAGTACATGGTTTTTATTTTTCAGCGATAATGACACAAAACAATCTTTAATTTGTTTTGTTTACATCAAATAACAAGGATCCAGGAATTTCGTTGTGTAATGCTTATTTTTATTCATTCAATACAGGATCTATCTGCTCGTGTTGAGGCTGTATTTGTTTTCTGTCCTCAGCCTGTCGGCTTTGTATGATACTGTAGGTGCATACAGCCTCAACTCGAGTGCGGATAGAGCGTATAATGACCTCACTCACATGCATCATTTGTGTAGTAATCTCTAATCTGTGTTTTTGTTGTAGATTATTCCGGCCTAATTTTGGCTGATGGTATTATATGTGGGACACAGGATGATTGCAAGCCAGGCAGCAAGTATCCTGCTATTATTGGGTAACTAGGATGAACTTAACCATTTTAATGTTCCCAAGGTTTTTGATGTTACAAAGGTTTTGAATAATAGAGTACTGAAGTGCTTACGTCATATATACTCGTTGTCCACGGGGGTGTTTCACAAAAATCCTAAGTTGGACTTAAAAATTATGGAAAGCCGTTGTCATCCTTGAAAATATTTTGTAAAAGTTATTTTTAAAGGCATAAAATGTTGATTCATATCATTCATATTTTCTATTATCATGGGAGATTTCATTTCCTTGATGTGGAATTTATGAAAAGTCTAAAATACTTGAATTTTTCTTTTGAATATATTTCTTTGTAAGGCTTCAAATGGCTCTCTATAATATTTAAGTCCAACTTAGAGTTAAGTTCGACTCAAAATCTTTGTGAAACACCCCCCTGATTACTAGTTCCAAACAACAGAGCCTGCGCATGAGGTTCACCACTAAATCATTCTAGCAAAGGGCCGGAGCAGGGCGAATGTTTGACGCTGGTATCATCACCACGCCTTTGTTTAGCATAAAATTGTTTGGAACCAGCAACCTTGACAACTTGGCCAGTGTGACGTCACACTTCGGTATTTTATAAAGTGAACTTTGAGTTGTTGAAATTGTAACTCATCATGCTTATTCCATTGTTCATTGTTGAATCTGGTAAAAATGTCTTCACTGTGAATGTAATTCACAGTGAGTGCAACCGTTTCTGGAAGGGTCATTATACCCGACAGTTTTGATAATACAATTCATAATAGCCTCTGTCAAGAACACTTTAACTACAAAGGAAATGATTGTAGCCTGGTTATAAAACACCTCCAAAAAAACTCCTGTACATAGGAAAGCTTTTTATTAGGATGGCGACAAAGCACAAAACTTCTGAAAAAGAATAGAACGATTAGCACGTCTGCATATCGCAATCAAATAAACCTCTACAGATCGCAGAGGCGTGTAGGTCACCTTCCAGGTATATGAGAGAGTCATATTATTGTTATTATTTATCTTTTTATTAATTAATTTATTTATGCATTTGTTAATTAAATAATTTATTTGATTAATCTTATGGGGGTTCCCTGCATCAATGGCTTCATAAAATACACACTCTACAGTCCTCCATGTCTGCGTGCATGTATTTGAATTGTTTCTTTATATCCTTCCCTTTCTTATTCAATCCCCCCCCCCCTGATTTCATAGATTTATGGCAGGAGATGCAGCCAGAGAGCACTGTCATCTAACCAAAGAAGAAAGGTGAGTGAGTTATGTAGATTGCTCTTTGTATTCTTTGCCCTGTTTTTGATGGAAGAATAAAAGGTATAATAGCTTATAAATGCGTATAGAAGTACATGTAAGTGCGCTTATCACTGTGTGTGCACTAAACTAAGTCTTTTAGACTTGAGATATATTTGTCAGCCATATACTGTCACAAAACAATCTTGAATGAATTCTTTTTACATCAAATAACATGGATCTAGGGGTTTCGTAGTATAAAACAAATGATGCAGGTTTTCATTCATTCATTATATGATCTATCCGCCCTTGTTGAGGCTTTGGGATAGAAACACACAGCCTCAACTCGAGTGTGGATAGATGGTATAATGAACTCATGCGCATGCATCATTTGTATACTATCACTACGACCGTCGGAATATGCAATCTATAATTTGCAGATGACCTTATTTAGACCAAATGTGTTGCAATACTGGGTATGCGGGATACAATAATCATTAACTAACATCTGCAACGATTATTGCAGGGGTCGTTACGGCAGCATTGTTTATGTTAGTGATGATTAACCTGATGTTCATAAGTTTTCCCAAATAGTCTTTTCTTTAATTATTCTATTATAGAAAGTATATACATGTATATAAATGTTCAACAATCTTATTTTAACCTGTCCAATACAATCAGATTTCCATAGGACAGTCTTAATCCCACATTTTCTCTCAAATTTAGGATTCAAGGGGTTCTAAATTAGAATTCCTTTCTTCTCCATTGGACTTACCCTCATTTCTTTTGTTCTTTCCTTTAGGAGAGATATGATTGCCAGTCGGTATGCAACACTCTTTAAGAATGATGCAGCACTGCAGGTAAGAAGTCAAAACAGAGGTCCTACATTTCCTCCAAGCTTTTATTTTATCCAAATTATAGAGTTAAGATAAGGCTGGATAAAGGCTGTTATAGGTTACATGTTCACTGCCCTCCAAGTGATTAGGTACAGATGTCATCAGAATGGAACTTTCTCAGATTTTCTCACCCAGATGTTATGGATCATCAGATTGTTGGCACTGCAACAATTTGGTATCAAACTGAGGAGTAGACATTAGCTGAACTTCAAGTGAACTCCAGTTTAATAATTGTAATGCATTTCAGGAGGCAGTCATGTGTTCAAAAGGCAACCCACCCCCAAAAAATTAGGTGTAGTGTTGAGTCCAGGTTTGAAGTTAAGAATGTGGTAAGTGCATGACATTACCACAGAGCAATTGTTGCAGGAGCATGTGTCGTACAACCCAAACTTCAAACTAAGTAATTGATTGACTTTGCATATGACACGTTTCATATATATTTTGTTAGTGTATGCATTAATCTTACACCAAGTACTGCCATATACAGTCAAACCTGCATTAGCGACCATCTGTATAGAAAGACCACCTGTCTACAAAGACCACAATTTTAGTTTCCCTTGAAAATGGTTTCTCATTGAAACATGTACTGAAGGAACCTATACATGAAGACCACTTTCCTATAAAGACCAATTTTCTTGTCTCCCTTGGTGGTCTTTATAGACAGGTTTTGCTGTATTAGGCTTATTATTATATTTTGTTTTTCAACAGCCTGTCTTCTACGTTGAGAAGAACTGGATGGAAGAGCCTTACATTGGAGGAGGCTATGTAGGCTTCACACCGCCTGGGGTTATCACCAAGTACTGCAAGTAAGAACATTTTTTCTTTATTTTTTTAAAGAAAACATTATTACTAAACTTGTTTCCCCTCCGCACTTTTGGTCTTAAATCACCAAGAAATAAAGTAGGAACGATTAACTAGTTAATAACGAAAATCTGATAATTTGATATGTAGAGAAAACTCTGCGAGAGTTATATATTGACAATTTTCAATGTAACAGTTTCATTTTTAAGATTGAGGTGATTTATTTCTCTTTCTTTTCATAGTGAGAGTGTTCACAGTAAAGGTATTTATATCAGGATTACTACTTCAAAACAATATCGTCTTCAGGTTTTCTTTAATCAATAGTGTGCCTGTAGGAAAATTATAATCCTTGTTTTGATTTATGCGCGGGAGATTACTATAATTTCTATTGAGATTATACTAAATGTTTATCCATGTATTTCACTTGAAGGGTTCTACGAGAGCCTATAGGTCGTCTGTACTTCGCTGGTACGGAGACGGCTACCAAGTGGTCTGGATACATGGATGGAGCAATCCAGGCAGGAGAGAGGGCCGCAAGAGAGGTAAGCCCATGCTTTGTGTTGTGATACTGCTCATGATGGTGGTGATGACGGTGATGGTTGTGGTGATAGTGATGGTGTGGATGGATGTGATAACGCTGATAGAGATTGTGCTGGTTAGGATAAAGGTGGTGAATCATAGTAGTAATTATGTTGATGATGATCGTGGTGGAGATGATGGTGTTGATGTGGGTGACGACGATGATGGTGGTGACGACAATGATCGTTGTGATGGTGTTGGATGTGATAATGCTGATAGAGATAGTGCTGGTTAGGATGAAGGGTGGTGGTAATGATGTTGATGGTGGTGATGTTGGTGAGGATAATAGTGACGGTGGTATTGATGTTGATACATGTAGTTGTGACAGTAATAGTGGTGGTGATGGAGATGATGAGGGTGGTGATAATAGTGATGGTGGTACATGTAGTTGTGACAGTAATGGTGGTTGTGATTGAGATGAGGATTATAATGTAATCTTTCTTATGACTTCATTATGAGGTACTGCTTTTGGAATGGTTAGCAAGTACTATATCAAGACCATCCAAATTTGCAGATGTTAACAGTTGACTGGGAAAGTACTAATTTCTCTTTTCTTCAATATCTCTATATCATTGCTCTTTATATTTTCTATATCTGTCCCTCTCCCTGTTCCTTCCTCTCTCTCTTCCTCTCTCCCTTCCTCTCTATCCTTCCATTCCCCTCTTTCTCTCTCATTCTCCCCCTCTCTCTCTCTCCCCTCCCCCCTCTCTCTCTCTCTCTCCCCCTCCCCCTCTCTCAATCTCTCTCTATCATTCTCTCATTAGATACTGCATGCCATGGGCAGGATTCGAAAGGATGATATATGGCAGGAAGAGCCAGAATCCAAGGTAAGAATTATTTCACATTTGATCATTATTCTCTCATGCAATCATAAAAGTATTTCATGACCAAGTATCTCATCTTCACCCTTGTTTAAACCAATGCAAGATGTATTTGAGGGATAGGAAACAAATATACCATGCACTGAGAGGCTCTAGTTGAAATTATGGATTGAGGTGGCAGGAATAGAACTATTTTCTGTCGCCGAGGAATCCATGATTTTACTAGTGGCTTGAAAAAGTGCATGATATATTTGTTTTATGTTTTTCAAACTAACCTTCATAAAAATAATAATAATAATTACAATAATGTATACTGTCACTGAAGTAATAATAACAATAATAATAATGTTTTCTGTCCCTGAAGTAGTGTAGAGTGCAGTGAGAGTAACGTAGACGACAGTACCGCGACCGCGACCGATAGCACATTGATCTTGATCAATCACATATATCAGTGGTGGATGCAGGGGGGGGGGGGGGGGGGGCCGGGGGGCCCTTTAAAAAAAAAATGTGTAAAAACACATGATTTTTACCTTTTTGGGGGGCTGCGCTCATGAGGGGTGGGGGGGGGGGGCGCAAATTTAAAATTTCAAGGGCCCCCCAAAAAAATGTGCTCGCTACCCCCCCCCCCCCCCTCCCCCCCCCATTTTTTTGTTTTCTGTCCCTGAAGTAGTGTAGAGTGCAGTGAGAGTAACGTAGACGACAGTACCGCGACCGCGACCGATAGCACATTGATCTTGATCAATCACATATATCAGTGGTGGATGCAGGGGGGGGGGGGGCCGGGGGGCCCTTGAAAAAAAAAATGTGTAAAAACACATGATTTTTACCTTTTTGGGGGGGCTGCGCTCATGAGGGGTGGGGGGGGGGCGCAAATTTTAAAATTTCAAGGGCCCCCCAAAAAAATGTGCTCGCTACCCCCCCCCCCCCCCCCCTCCCCCCCCCCCCCCCCCCCCCCCCCACTGAGCGAAAAAAATAGTGCTCACTTAATGTATGGGGTTATATGAATACCACAAATTGCTCAGGAGTTTAATAAATGGCACCTACATTAAATCTATAGGTAATAAGAAATCTGTTTATTCACACTGTTCTAAAGCTAAACTTCCCTTCATGGCAGCTCATCATGGACTGCCATTCAAAATGCATTGACACAGAACCATCACAGTAAACAAAAACATCGCCCTCTTAAGTTCCAGGGCTAAACTCAAAAGTCAAAACTCAATTTCACTCCTGAACCACTATTTGACAATACATGTAAATTCAAAGCTAATGCGTGTGAACAAAAATGTTGTCACCTTGTCTAGAGCTTGGTAAAGAATTAATAATGAATTACCTGAAGTGGTATCTCTTGATAACTTTGATAAAAATGAATTGCATGTTATTTTTTTTTTCTTTCTCAGGACATGCCAGCTCTGCCATTTGAGGAAACCTTCTTAGAGAGAAACCTTCCTTCTGTGAGTGGCTTTCTCAGGTTTGTTGGAAGGTCTCTTTTTCTCTCTGCAGTGGGAGGGGCTCTTTGGCTCAAGAAGGACATGATTCAGAGCTTCATCAACAAGTAGGATGGCAGTCTGACAGCTATTTCAGACAGCCTTATGATACAGACCTATCAATTCTCTACCTGGGGAAGAATATGACATGGCATCGTCATGATCAGAAGCATATTAAGACCCATTCCAAGTAATGTTTGAACAATTGATTTGTATATTTGGGACTATTTTGAACCATTATGATAATGTGCATTTAGATTATAATAAGTCTCAAAATAAGTCATCTACTTAATTAACAAAATTTGTGTGGATGTTTTATCAGGATACACATTCCCACTAACAGTTAATTTAGTTTGTATGCCTCCGTTACGAAGTAGCCAGAGGCATTATGTTTTCGGGTTGTCCGTCCGTCCGTCCGTTCATCTGTACGTCCCGTTCTCGTGATCGCGTTATCTGAAGAACCAAGTAATGGATTCCTGCCAAACTTTAGTCATGTATGTATCTTGCAGAGCCAATGAATTGATTAGATTTTGGGGTCATGAGGTCAATGGTCACAGGGCTCATGCACAAATAGCTTGTGATCACGTTATCTCAAGAACTGATTCATGGATTCCTTCCAAATGTAGATCATGTATGATACTTGCAGAATGAACTGATTAGATTTTGGGGTCACAAAGTCAAAGTTCACAGGGCTCATTATGTATGCAAACATAGCTTATGATCGCATTATCATTAGAAGAGATGGAGGGATTACCATCAAACCCAAAACCTGTATTTATCTTGCAGAACCAATTAACTGGGTAGATTTCGGTTCATGAGGTCAAAGGTTGAAGGTCATGGGGCTCATTATGTATGCAAAAATAGCTTGTGAACGCATTCTCATGAGAACTGACAGATGGATTACTATCAAACTCAGGACATGTATGTATCTTGCAGAGCCAATTAACTGATTAGATTTTAGGGTCATGAAGTCAAAGATCAAAGGGTCATACATGTATATGAAAAAAAGCTTGTAATCACAATATTCTGAGAACCTGTTAATGGTTTACAATCGAAGTTCAATTTTAAAAATTGCTTCTTTTTTGGTTTGTAGAATCACTCGGGTGGTGGCATCATTTTCGATTGCGCGCACTCGAAGGTCCATCTAGTTATACATGGTTTAAGGACTTTGAATTTGATCTAAATTCACATGATCATCTAAATGTACGGTCTTTCAATCAAATTTTGAACATTTTTATACATCTACACTTTCTTTGCATGTGGCTTTAATGTGCTCTTATGTGCCTCTTCTATTACATGTAGGTGATGATGGTAAAGACAAATTATTTACAGCCAGCTCTATATTTACTTTATGCAAATTTAATTGTAAAAGAACAAATCTAGCTCGCTTATACACTAATTTCAAGTTTATAATTAAAAGACATAAACTTATACAAACAAAACTTGAATTTGGTCAGATGAAAAGGCCAATTTATATGTACCGGTATGTTTCAGGAAATACCAGTTGTTGGTATGGTGTCTGCATTTCAAAGTACTAGTGAAAGGCGAGTGACCTATCACATTTTTGTTTCTCCCTAAATTTTTGCTTTGATCTGTTGCCTTTAATTGTATTAAACAGCCTTGATATGTAACCTTTTGATTATATGCTGTAATAATCTGGCAGGTAATTTAAAGTCAGAATTGAGTGTTTTATATGAATTTTTATATTGATGTTATCTCTTATAATTGTTGACATTTATCATGATGTACATTTATAGCAATGAAACAAAGTATTTTGATTATTAATATATTACTTGTTATTGAGTGGTATAATCTCTAGATTCATATGGAGCTATTTTCTGTTAACTTATATTTTCAGAAAATATATATGTATATATAATATATATATATATATATATATCAGGGATAGATTGTGATACATATAATGATTTAGATTAATACAGGGTTTATCAATATTGTATAATGGAAGGTAGACAGAGGAATAGTCTGGTGGGCTTAATGCTCATTTACATATCACGTGGTAAACCGCTGCAAGAAAAAAATACAGCGTTTCCTTTCAAGTGTGAATGAATAACGAATACGTACAACACAGGACCTGCACGTGTTCACTGAGCTCTGTGTTATAAGATACAGAAATGTGGGGCGCATTACGTTTTACGTCATATCTGAACGGGGCCTTGCAGTTTTTTAAAATCTGTTTTGAGAAACTTTGTTTATTCTTGCAGTAACAACAAAGATTTAGATAATCTTGAAAGAGACCAAATACCAAGGAGAATTATACTTATTTACTTTTGGGACACAAAACTATCAAATACAGTACCTTGAACTTTCCTTTGTTTGCCTTCATCTTTCTAGAGATTAAATACAAAAAGAAAGAATATAAAATCTCATCTGTGTTATTCTTGTTGCTTGTTTCTATCAGTATTCCATTTGATTCCATGATACAAAATAGAATATACAGATCAAACTCAAATGAATGCTGATGTTTTTTTAATTGAAATATGTATTTTGATATTTACCAAGATTTTTGTGCATGTTCTTTTTTTTCTTTCTTTCGGCATTGGATCTAGCAATCTTGTTTTAGGGAGAGCTTGTTGATAGAATTTTTGTGACTATATTGGTGTATTAAGTTTTTTAAACATTCGTTCACACTTGGTTTTAATTTGGTGCAATTATAACCGGAATGATTATTTCTACAGAGATGGAATTAAGATGTTAATTTGTTGAGACACCTCATAAACCTGGACCCATTATACAAGTTGGAATTTTACTTGAAAGGACGTTGAAATTCTGTAATTCTACCAAGCACTCTGACTCACAAAGTATTGTGCAGGGTGACGAAAGAAGGATTGAAATTCTATAGCAATTTTTGTGAAGGGATTCTCAGATCGTCCTAAATTTTGGCAGGCATATCCAGTTTTTTACTTTGTGTAAGTATCAACGCAGCAGCTTTCTCTATTTTAAAGTTATATGAACAATAGACACGGTGGTTAAGAAATTAAAAAAAACTACAAACTCAAGAACTCAAGGTCTGTAAAACACTTCTAAAGGTATTTTTTTTAATGCTAGTTTGGTGCTTCCACATTTGATATTGCATAGAATAAAGTATACTTTTACCAAAAATCTCAACTTTGACCATCTTGACCAAATCTGCCTTTATTGAGCCCTAACTGAAAATCACACCAAGCAACTTTTGGGTGGTTTTGTGGTGCCTTGTCACATTATGCAAACAATTTTGTGGCATACATGGATATCATCCAATATTTCTTTGTCAAGGCCTTGTATTACTAGATATGAAATCTATATTACTTGTTCAATATGTGAAGATTATAGGCATGATATGGCATATGCGTTATTGTTGCATTTATGATATGCCCAATTTGAATTCCATTCAGTATGTACATGCACAGTGCATGCAATAGTTGGATTATTTTACACAGTCTTACCTTAAGAAGCCCAAATTGACAAAGTAGGTTTGTCGACAAACCTAGTCTTATCGACAAACCTAGGCTTATGTGCGTCATAGTTTCAAACCTAGGTTTATACAAACCTTGGTTTGAAACGTGTCAAAACGCATCATATGACGCACATAAACCTAGGTTTGTCAACAAACCTCCTTTGTGAATTCCGTTCATAGTGTTCCTTGGTGTGAATAGAATTAGTATTTGAACTGGCATGTAACCAAAGAGATATAAGTTGTGTTATCACTAAAGATTGTTATTATTGATGTTGCAATTTTGTCGGTAAAGGCTTCTTCAGATATAGCGCGGTGAACAACCTCAAAAAGGAGAAAAGAGCTGCCATTGTTTAAATTTAAGTGCAAATTAATGAATAGCAACTGCTTGCATCACAGGACTTGCATCATTAAAAAAACTGCCGCACTTTACCGAGTCATATCTGAACAGCTGCTAAAAGAAGAAAAAAGATGCCATTGTATAATTTAAGCGCAAATTAATGAATAGCAACTGCTTGCATCAAAGGATTTGCATATACTCACCATACTCTTTGTTATGAGATACAGAAAGGTATTGCATTTCAGTCATCATTAAAAAGAACTGGCTCACTTTTGCTGAGTCATATTTGAAGGAGCCTTTAGACCGATATTTATTATGGAACAGCTTTATAGCCAGACGGTATGTCATTTAAATCCTCTTGCCAGGGGGGTGTTTCACCTAGATCCTAAGTTGAACTTATCTCTAAGTTGGACTTAACAATTATGGAAAGACATTAGCATCTTTGAAAATGTTTTGTAAAAGTTATTTTAAAAGGCACAAAATGCTGATTCAAATCATTCATATCATATTTGCTATGATCATGGGAGATTTTGTGTTCTTGATGTGGAATTTCTGAAAAGTCTAAAATACTTACATTTTTGCTTTTGAATATATTTCATTATAAGGCTACAAATGGCTCTCCATAATTTTTAAGTCCAACTTAGAGTTAAGTTTGACATATAATCTTTGTAAAACACTCTCCTGGTGTGATAACATTAGTTGTACTGAAACTGTAGAGATCTGTGAGAAATTGGTTTATGCGCTCTTGCACGATTTCAGACCTTATTAAGACCATGTGCTACCAGTCACACATGCGATATAACATTGACAGAATACAGTAATATAATTGTATATGATGAATTTATCCAAAAACTCTCGATCAAGGTGCAACAACGATGCAAAACTATTAGACAGACGGCTTTATAAGTATGTGCTACTTTTCATGTCAATAAGTTTGGATGGTTGTACATATTTATTTACCATATTTTCATTCTACACGTGAGGACTGTACAAGTACCAGTCTCTACAAGATATTCATCTCTGTGAGTTAGACGTCAATTCATGAACATAATAAGGTAAAATCACTATATCATCATGTAGCTTTAATTCTTGCCATAATCCATATCTTTACAAAAATCAAATGCAGATCTTTATCACTTTTGCGTGCATGAATTTTCTATATTAACTGAATTTAGTATTGGATATCAGAGACAACTGTATATTTTAGTAACATTCAGTTTTTTATCAATGTTCTCAAAGTTCTGGTGTTTAAGATATTCAAAATGCTTTTATTTGCATCTATGTTTCACTGTCAGGACTATTAAGTGCAGAAAACCATATTCTTAGATATTTTACATGAACTTGAAGCGTGCCTTTACATTGTAACAAAAATGAGATCAACAATGATATTTTATATGCACTTATCAAAGAAATCACGCAAAAGAACAATATGACACTGAAAATGAATAAATTTGTTAAACTTTCATATTCGAATTTCCATGTTGTCTTTTCTCAATATTTGAGAATTAACTTTAATTGACTGGAACACTGTGATGGTTCGTAGGGAATTAGAATAATAGAACAAATTACTTCACATTTTGGGCAGCTCGGTGAATCAGTGACTCTCGACACTCAGACGGAAGGCTCACAAGCTGGAAAGGTCATAATGAGTGCTTGCAGTGGCTGGTATATCTGGGGAGTGTTTCACATGGAATAAGAGCGACTTTAAGTTGGACTTAACTATCGCACGCCGTTCATGCCACTATTTGCTATCAACATTTACTGGCATTGGTCTCTCAAGGGACGTACAAATTATAGTCACACATCTACATAACTTACATTTTTGGATAAATCATTATTGAAGGAAAAAAATATCAAAGATCATATAATGGTGAGAGCATCCAGTGGCAAGTGCGGATCCAAAATGGGGGCCCGACAGCCCGGCCCCCCTAGCAAAAAGAACAGGTACAAATTAAAATGGTTACGTAAATTGTACCTTTTTAAAACCTAAAAGTAAAGCCCCCCCCCCCCCCCCTGACCAAAACAAATAAAAAAAGGATTTTCTTTTATCTTTTTTCGCCGAAATGTTAATTAGTCCTCTTACCCCCCCCCCCCCATCGGGTTTATTGCCTGAGATTTTGGATGTTTTTTGGACAAGCGAAGGCAACAATTATTTGGTTTATCCGACAAAGGTCAGTTAGTAGATACTTACTCATAATGCGACAAAAAAGGTTATTTTTTTACTTTAAACAACGGAATGGATAGTTGCCCAAAATCGGTTGTTTTTCCAAATTTTCCCGAACCTCCCCAACCGCCACTCGAGTGGACAAACGGGTGTCACAATCATTCTAATGACATCCGTGGACATTCATTCTGAGCAAATAAACACAGATTATTTTTTTTTTCATTGCAAAAACGATGAACTAACTCCTTGCAGGGGCGTCGCTAAAGGGGGTGTGGAGGTGCGATAATACGACAGCCCCAGAAAAAACTCATGAAATAGAAACGGATAGGTAAAAATGAAAAATGGAAATACAAATTTTGATGATATTGACAATGTAGATGAGGATGATGATGATAATGATGATGATGATGATGATGATGATACTAAAGATTCGAATGAAAGAAGGGATTAAATTATGATAAAGACTGATGAGTTGACACAGAAATTGTACCTTGAAAATTCTGATAATAACATCGTCTTAACTTTGGCCTTGAATGAGTAGAGGGAGCAACATGATTTAATAGATTTCGGGAGAGAGTTCCATAGGTCAGGACAATGGTGTCTGATGGATCTATGGGCAATAAGTAATTTCGGGTTTATTAGATAAAAAATTGAGGAATTACGGGTACGGTAAGAGTGAATGTGGCTTTATTCATAGTGTAAAAGTTCTGAAATGAAAGAGGGAGCATAATAAATACTTAAACATGATCAGTAAACTTTGTAGCGAATTTATATCGAATACTATTAGGGTTTTCACTTTGTAAAATAGTTGACTTGTGTGAGACAAATATGGTGAACCAGTACATAAACGAAGGGCTTTCTTTTGCAATAAATAAATAGATTTGATTTTGGTTTTGTCGCTTGTGGCCCATACTAAATTGTAATATGTAATATACGGTGATATCAATGAATTATAAAGCATGATTCAGACAAGGATTAAGAATCGAGAACGGTATACAAGAATCGTCTTCTTAATTTTCTTTATAGGCGGTGTCAGACAGAAGCCAATTATCTGGAAAATAATTATCCAGATTATAGATATCCACATGATTGGCTGTCTGTCATCAATTATCCCTTAAAAAATCCCTTAAATAATTCTCTAACGAAACAAGAAAATTCTCTCTTGATAGGATTTTTCACGGGATTTTTGGCGGGATTTTTCTGTCTATCACCAATGTTAAAATAATCTCTTTAAAAGTCAGTGTAAGGTCAACGTTTTACTTAATGATTGGCTGGAATATGGTTGTTAACGCGCTATTGATGACAATGACAATGACCATTTATTCTCATGTCACCCACATTGGGGTATTGAAGAAGTTTACAATCAGTTTGAATTTGTCAATTTAACACTGTAAAATATACAATTCAAATCGAGTTAATGTTAATCAATACAAAATAATACTATCGGCAACAGTGAAAAAAATTATGATGATAATAATAGTGATAAAAATACTAAAAATATTAATATTAATAATAATAATAATTAAAAATCAAAACGATAATAATAATTACAACGATAATTAATGACAAAATTAATGGAAGCAATTGAAAAAGAAAGTTACTGGCACCGGTAAATTAATATCAAGTTAATAATATGAGACAAAAACATGAAGTTAATATTGAACTCATAACATGTTTTGTGCATATACTTAAATTAATGAAAACGCAGCAGTATTTTCGACAGAATTGTACTAAGTTTAAACGTGTTTGTACATTATTGGAGTTAAAAAGCTGATTCGGCGGTTTAACCCCCCCCCCTTGTTCTTTTTAATGAAAAGTTTGTTGTACTGACATGTATTTCAATGGTACTTTTCTAGTCTAGACATTTGATTATATTCATAACGTATCTACTTTAGTACAATGAGTTAAAATTGGAAATAATGGCCATTTTGGGCGCCATTTTAGATTTCGGGAAAGGCTCCAGTGATTTTACTGCTACTTGTGTGTTTAAAAATGTGTTAATTAGTATTTGGTTGAGTTCCTTATGCTGAAAAACATATATTTAGACAATTAAATAATTTGGTATTTGGGTTATCTAGTTGCAAAGTTATAAGAAATTCAGGAGATGGCGGCAATTTCAGGCGCCATTTTGGATTTCGGGAAGGGCTAAAGTAGTTAATAGCTACTTGTGTGTTTCAAAATTTATCAACATGTATTTTATTGAGTTACTTATGCTAAAAAACATATATTTAGACATTCGAATTTTGTATTTGGGTTATCTGGTTGCATAGTTATAAGAAATGCAGGAAATGGCGGCCATTTTGGACGCCATCTTGGAGGATTTTGGATCAGGGAGGATTTATGAGGACTTATAGTATGGTAATCTAGACATTTCCTGGACATATCCTGAAAAATTCAGCTTGTTATGAGAAATGTCCGTGTTAAAACTAAGGCTCTTGGCCTATACTTTGCCTTCGGAATTAACCAACAAAATATTCATCACATAGCAACAACCATCACTAATATTTGTCTATGTAACATTGTCCAAGATAAATCTTGGAAGATTTAGGAAATATTGCTTGTAAACTTCTTCAAGTAAGGGCGCAGCTCAGTGGCGACCAGTTGGCGTTCTTGTTTTTGTAGTAATCTGAATTTCACAGTGAAAATTACATTTCCAGAAAGATCATTTTTGGTCCTTTCATATGACACCTCAATCAGGAGAATTGAGCCAAGAATAACAAAGTTCTGTTTGTTTAAAGTAATATTGGCATTTTCATAATTTTATCAAACGAATTCGTTTTCACTGGCTGACTGCCGTAGCAAAAAAAAAAAAAAAAAAAACTCCGTTTTAGTCCGGGCGCCATGCAGGAAGCTGGAAAGTAAACCAATTGTAATGTGCACGGATGTAAAGATCGCATAGCCCCGTATTATGAATTGACCGTCTGGCATGTCCTAAGTGGTTGGTGGACCAGGGGGGGGGGGGGGGGGGCAAAAGTGGTCAAAAAATGAGTTAGATAAGCTGGAAAGGAAACCCTATGAAACCCATAATATGTGAGAAGATTCGCCGTAGTCTCGAGGTACATGAATGGACAATGCTAGACATTTTAAGTGGAGGAAGGTGCCCGCTAGACGCCCCCAAAGAGGTCGAAAAGTTGATCTAGATCAGCTGGAAAGGAAACCCCATAAAACCAATAGGAAATTGTTCGGCAGAGTCCACATATACACAAATGTATAGCCAGACGATTTAAGTGGTGGGGAGTGCATGCATGCCAGACGCCCCTAAAGTGCCAATCCCCGAAATTGAGCTATATCAGCTAAAAAGGAAACCCTTATGATCTTGCACTGAACATAAGCTGTCACTAATTTACCGGTTGCATAAAGCCCACCACAACATACCATCTTTATCTACTCTCCGGTATCCCATGCAGAAGGAAAAACAAATTACCACCAGATGAAATTTTCAACTGGTTCCAGTTAACTTCAACTGGAACCAGTTAAATTAAACTGGTTCCAGTTGAATCTAACTGGTCTGTTTGCATATTTCCAGTTTCACCAGTTGATAACTGGTCTGTGCATGGCATTTCTCCAGTTGCACCAGTTGATAACTGGTCTGTGGGCATATTAATAATAATACAGTATATTTGTGTAGCGCATATTAAATTGTAAATTTCTCTATGCGCTTTACAGTTTTGTACAATCATAACAATTTTAATATATAAACAACACTAATACAACAATAAATAACAAAATAGATAAGCAAATGACAAAAAATATTTATGAAAAATTAAACCAATTAATGCACCTATTAAATTAATTGACATTACATATAACAAATTCAACAAACGGACAGACACTCATCATGTCGAATCAGCCTCCCAACCAGCAACGGACAAAGCGACTTTAGGAGGAGACCCTTGAAAACAAATAGGTTTTCAGGGCTCTTCCAAAGCCGTCAATGCTTCCAACAACTCGAAGCTGGTCAGGAAGCTGATTCCACAAGACAGGCGCTGCCGTTGAAAAGGCACGAGAACCATATGTTTGGGTTGATGTGGTAGCTAGGACAGTCAGGAGATTCTTTGTTGAGGAGCGGAGATTTGTACGGGGTATGTAAGAGCAAATGATATCATGAAGATAAGTCGGGGATTTAAGAATCATTACCTTGTAACACAACATAAGAACTTTATACACAATTCTTTCTTTTACAGGTAACCAATGAAGGCGAGTCAACATGGGTGTTACTGGATCTCCCCCTTGCTCGTTCAACAAGTTTTGCAGCACTATTTTGGACAATTTGCAATTTTCTTATATCTTTCTCAGCTAAACCAAACAATAGAGCATTACAGCAATAAATCCTAGAGGAAACAAATGCATGAATTAATATCTCAGTGGTTTTCTTATATAGGAAATTTCGTATTTGTCCAATTTTTCTGATTGCACACATAGCTGAACGGCATGTCATCTTAAGATAATCTTTGAGTTGCAGTTGATAATCCATATATACACCCAGGTTCCTCGCTCCTGCTCTTTCAACGACATTAAGACCATTAACTACTACAGAAGCAGGGTCCAACGATGGGCTAAACTTTGATGAGAAATGAATAAGCTCAGTCTTGCCGGCATTGATCTTTAACATGTTAGTATGAGCCCATGATGTCCCTAAAGACAGTTATTAACTTTCATAATGGCTGCTTGCTGACTGCTTGCGGAGTAAGTCACATAAATTTGGGTATCATCTGCGTATAACATCGAACTAAGTCCATGACAAAAAACGATGTCAGCGATAGGAGCACTATATAGTGTGTAGAGTAGTGGCCCGACGACCGAACCTTGAGGTACTCCGCACCGATTGCTGACAGAACTGGATAGTGCGTCCTTTACCTTCACCACATGAGATCTTTCGGACAGATACGAAGTCAGCCATTTTAGAACCACACCATCTAGACCAAAACGATGTTGCAAACGATCAAGCAGAATGTTGTGGTCGATGGTGTCAAATGCCGAACTAACGGTCGAGCAAGACGAGAAGAACTTCTCTCTTCTGATCCAACGCCAATAGAATGTCGTTCTGGACACAGACAAGTGCAGTTTCAACACTGTGATACTGTCTATATGCTGATTGTAGATGGCTATGAAGGTTGTTGTCATTGAGATATCCCTGGATTTGACTCACTGCCGATTTTTCGATCAGTTTTCCAAGAAAACTGAGGTTCGAAATAGGACGGTAGTTTGACAGATCTTGAGGAGAGGCATCGCTCTTTTTTATCAATGGCGTAACAACAGCTCTCTTCAAGCTGACAGGCATGACTCCAGAACGAAGACTTGCATTAATAGACGCTGTGATAAGAGGAAGTAATATCGAAGCACATATTTTAGTGAGTGATGTTGGCAAAGGGTCCAGCGGTGATGTGGAAGATGATGATGACTTTATCATACCCTTAACTTCATCCTCAGTCACACTTTCAAACTCTATCATTGACGAAAGGCACGATTCAGGCAGACTGATAGAAAGTGACTCATTGCTATGTTGACAAAGTTCATCTCTCAGCTTTTCAATTTTATGGTGGAAAAAGCTTGCGAAATCATTTGCCAAAGTATCATCATCGTGGTTTGGCAAACAATGATCAGTAATCTTTGATGTCAGATCATTTACAACCTTGAAAAGCCTTCGTTGATCACATGGTGAAACTTTACTCCTGTAGTACTTAGTCTGAGCATGAGATAGATGATGATAGTATGATCTGCATTGCATTTTGTATATGTCCTTGTCTACTTGTAGTCCAGACTTCAACATGCGTCTTTCACAGCGGCGCCGGGGTTGCTTTTCACGACGTAATAGTGGAGTATACCACGGCGCGTTGGGACGGATAACAATGTCTCTATCAGTGATAGGTGCATGGGAGTCAAGGACCTTTCGCAGTACACCTTCATAAAAGAATGTCAAAGACTCGGTGTCGTCGCCAACTTCGCTTTCAATAGACATTCTAAGATCATGTAGAAAGCTGTCTATGTCAATGTCCTTAAGATTCCGACCTGAAAAGTGTTTCTTAAGGGCCTTTGGCCGACCCATTCTCAGCAAACAAGTCACTGCGACGTGATCAGAAGGTAAATAACTGCAGTTCTGCAGACAGGATGCAATGCCGTCATCTCGGCCAGTAATGACCAAGTCTAATGTATGACCCGATGAGTGGGTTGGAAAGTCAACATGGTTATGAAGGCTGAATAAATCTAGTAACTCCATAAAGGCTGCAGAATCTGTATTATTGGCATTGTCCATATGGAGATTAAAATCACCAGCAAGTATGGTCTTCACTCTGGACAAATGCAGACCTTCAATTAAGCAAAGACGTCAATTCTTCAAAGAATTTTGAAGGTGTGCACTTGTTCTTCCTTGTATAAGGAGGGCGATAGACTACTAAGAACCGAATTTTGTGTGATGGGGCACATGGACAAGAAATAGAGATGTCTATATACTCAAAGGACTGCACACTTGTAAGTTGGTTCAGCGTCATATTGAAGCCCCTGTGCACAAGAATGCCAACTCCTCCTCCAACAGTACTCCTCCGTGGCACATGATGAAACACAAAGTTTGGAAGTGTATCCCGGATGTTTGCAAGAGCTCGTGTGTCTCGGTCAGAAGCAGTCAGCCACGTTTCAGTGACAGCCAGAATGTCAATCTTCTCGAGCTTCACAAAATCACATAGAGCTGTGGCCCTTCCCCTTGATTTAATTGACCTAGCGTTCCAAACAGCAAACTTAGCCGACAGCTCGTTTTTGCTAAAGTCAGTTTGCGGTATATCTATGACATTTCGATCAAGTGTCTTCCTCGTACATGATTTTGACAACTCGTGGTTTGAGATCCTAGACTCGATATGATTTGTCATTCCCATGGCATTTCCATTTGAAAACGGGGTTTGTCTATTATGGATGTAGGATTTCCAGTTACACCATTAAAACAGTTATCAATAACCTCGATTGTAAGAAAGCCGGAGGACTCGATGACATACCCGCTTCACTGACTAAACCTATTTTAACTCATATAGTAAAACCACTTTGTTACATTATTAATTTATCATTACAAACTGGTGAAATGCCTCCTCAGCTTAAACTATCACGAGCCACACCTATATTTAAAGGGGGTGACAAAACTGACATGGGAAACTATAGACCCATCTCTATATTGTCTGTATTTGCTAAAATCATAGAGAAAATTGTATTTAGCCAAGTGTATAAGTATTTGAATGAAAACTCATTACTATGTGCGCAACAATCAGGTTTTCGTCCGAATCATTCAACAATGACTGCCTTACTCAATGTCACTGAAAGTATACTAGATAGTCTGGACAAAGGAAACCGTGTTGGGATAGTCGCTTTAGATTTGAAAAAAGTAGACCACGATTTATTGTTAAACAAATTAAAGAAAAAAGGCATTAATGGCAATGTTTTGAAATGGTTCGAGGATTATCTGGTTGGACGTCGTCAATGTACAGTTGTTAATGGCATTAAATCATCTTTTCAAAGTATTACATGTGGAATTCCACAGGGGAGTAATATTGGCCCCCTCCTATTTGTTTTATATGTTGATGACTTAACTAATGTACTCAACCATTGCAAAGTGTCCCTTTATGCAGATGATAAATGTATATACGTAGAAAATAAGAATGTGAACGCTCTGGTCAACAATCTAAATGGTGATCTCTCAGCTATTAACAAATGGTTGGAAAAAAAATAAATTGGCGTTGAATGTAAAGAAATGCGAGTTTTTGTTGGTAGGGAGTAGAAATCGGATTAGAAAGATAGATGTGCCTGATGTTTGTATAGGAACAAATGTAATCAAAAGAGTAACGAAAATTAGATACCTTGGAATTGTACTTGATGAATACCTTGACTGGAGCAAGCAAGCAGATAAGCTTAAACAAGACGTAGGGAAAAGTCTGTATCTACTCAAAAGAATTCGTCCATTTATATCGCAACAGACAGCATTGGTATTTTATAAGAGCCTAATACAAAGCAAATTTGACTACTGTGATGTAATCTGGGGAAACTTAGGAAAAGTACTTAACGACCATCTACAAAGACTTCAAAATAGAGCTCTTCGTTGTGTATTAGATGTTGATTGGATGTATCCGTCTGAACTATTATGTACCAAATTAGATGTTAAAATACTTGATGAGAGGCGAATTACACGCACTTTACATATAATGTACAAAATTGCACATGATATGCTACCAGAGAGTACATGTAATCAATTTGTATTTAGTAACAGTAATTATGTTTTAAGACATTCATATTTTAAAATCAAACTACCACCGGTTAAAACTAATTTTAAAAAGAGAAGTCTGCAATACAGTGGGGCAAAACGATGGAATGAGTTACCTAATGATGTAAAAGCTTTGAGCTTTTACAGTTTCAAATTGGACAGTAGAGTGAGATAGTACTAGATTGGCTCCTTTTCTCCATCTCTTTCTCTCTCTTTCTCTAACACGCTCTCTCTCTCTCTCTCTCTCTCCCTCTCCCACATCTTTCTCTTTCTCTCTCTCTCTCTCTATAATATTTCTAACTATCTCCCTCTCTGTTATGCCTCTTGCTCGCAATCTGTGCAATATGCTGTGCAATCACACTAGCTGCTTTCTCAATATATAATCAATGTTTGCCAGTTTGCTCATTTAAATATATATCAATTTTTAATTGTCAATTCCTAATTTTAACTTAACTTTTACTTTATGTTATTTCATTTTATATACGTATTAATTAATTATTTATATATTATGTTGTTCTGCATGCTAGTTATGATTGTTTTCATAATATTTTATTCATTTGATTTTAAATCTGTTCTTCTTTTACTTTTGTAATTGTTTAATTTGTATGGCGCCTTAATTTGAATTGTATATTATTTTGTATGAGATTTTTATTATGTATGCACGGACTTGCTGAAAAACAGCCATTGGCTGATGCAAGTGATCCGTGTTGAAATAAAATAAAATAAAATGAAATGAAATGAAATGAAATGACCAGTTGATAACTGGTCTGTGCATGGGCATATTTCCAGTTACACCGGTTGATAACTGGTCTGTGTGCATATTTCCAGTTCCACCAGTTAATAACTAGTCTGTGGGCATATTTCCAGTTGCACCAGTTGATACCTGGTCTGTGTGCATATTTCCAGTTGCACCAGTTGATAACTGGTCTGTGGGTATATTTCCAGTTGAACCAGTTGATAACTGGTCTGTGTGCATATTTCCAGTTGCACCAGACCAGTTGATAATTGGTCTGTGGGTATATTTCCAGTTGAACCAGTTGATAACTGGTCTGTGCATGGCATTTTTCCAGTTGCACCAGTTGATAACTGGTCTGTGGGTATATTTCCAGTTGAACCAGTTGATACTGGTCTGTGTGCATATTTCCAGTTGCACCAGTTGAAAACTGGTCTGTGGGTATATTTCCAGTTGAACCAGTTGATAACTGGTCTGTGCATGCATGGCATTTTTCCAGTTACACCAGTTGGCAACTGGTCTGTGGGTATATTTCCAGTTGAACCGGTTGATAACTGGTCTGTGTGCATATTTCCAGTTGCACAAATTTATAACTGGTCTTTGGGCATATTTCCAGTTGCACCAGTTGATTTCAAGTTGCACCAGTTGATAACTGGTGGGCCTATTTCCAGTTGGCCAGTTGATAACTGGTCTGTGGTCATATTTCCAGTTGAACCAGTTGACACCAGTTAATTTGCATAATGAATTTGGGGTTCGTGCACATCTATGTATTCATACAATTTATCTGAATTTACAGCATATTTTTTAATTACTGGTGATTTAGTTATATGCAATTCATTTCGAAAATACTACAAAATATAAATTGTCAATTATTAGGACATATCACTACTTCGTATACATTACATTTAATTAAACATCAATTAGGGAAAACATTAACTATGAACTAAAAATAGATTCGAGAAAATATAAGTATTTTCAACATAATGTGTCACATTGAATTGATCAAGTCACTTATTACCAATGCCTATACATTGGAAATTGCAGACGATCTACTGGGTTGTTGCCATTGGCAAAATTAATTAGTACAAGTGCTAATTAAACCTTAAATTACTAATTAAGGTTTTCAACTGGAGGTTTCAACTGGTTGGAAGTTTTGCCATATGGTCTAACTGGTCCAGTTGGACCAGTTAAATCCAACTGGTAACCCTGGAAATTGAAACGGGCCAGTTGACCCACACCAGTTGAATTCTAACTGGACCAGTTAGGATTTGACCAGTTGAATTCCAACTGGATCAGTTGGAATTCTAACTGGACCAGTGAGAATTTGACCAGTTGGAATTCAACTGGTCAAATTTTAACTGGTCCAGTTAGATTTCCACTGGTCTGGTTCAACTGGCCCATTTCAATTTCCAGGGTTACCAGTTGGCTTTAACTGGATCAACTAGACCAGTTGCAACTGGTTTTTCCTTCTGGGATATATTACTCTCCCTGATCCAGTGAAAATGAACGTATCAGACAATCGGGAATTGAAAGACAACCTCTTCATGGTCGCCTTTTGGTATCTCAACGCTTGAAATCCCATCGACTTTCCATTCTTCTAATTCTCCTCTAAAAAAGGCAGCACAACATCTCGATGACTCGATCTGTGGGAAGAGAGAATGGAGAAACTACCTGAGGATAAACACATGGCCATTGGCCGATCTGATACACTCCCTGCAGGATCTTACCTACATCACATGGAGCAGCCGTAACAGGCTGCGTACAGGTATGGGGAGGTTGGGTGCAAGGCAAACATGCACAAGACAGTGGGAATAATTGAACATTATTCAGCAAACTTCACGTGCAGGCAGGGCCCTCAGGCTACGGATCATCTACTGATGAACTGTAACATGCTGTAGGCCTGTAGTAGTTGTGTGTGAATCGAAATGATGATCATGAAATGTTGTCAAATGAAGAAAGAAAAAAAATATTGAAATATCTTGCTCAACAAATTATTATCATTATTATTTGTTTGCATTAATGTGCTTAGACGGAGTTGAATTGCATCACTTCTGCGCGCAAACTACTTGTGATATCACTGTCTCACTCGAATCCTTTCCAATTCATCCATGCATGGAAATATCATAATATACTTGGTACCATATGGAAGAGGATGAATTGAACTTTTGACATGAAGTAATAATTTAAAATTAAATCCCGATTACTATTATAATATTTTTTAAATGTTATTGCAGACACACACTGTTTGATTACTCTTTTAGAGGGCGTTCCATGATTAATTAAATAATGACGTACGTTAAAAACAAATATTAATAATAATAATAATAATAATGATATGGTTATTTATATAGCGCCGGTATCCGTCAGGTCAGATCCGTCTCTCTCTCTCTCTCTCTCTCTCTCTCTCCCCCTCTCTCTCTCTATCTTCTTCCTCTCTCTTCTTCATCTCTCTCCTTCCTCTCTCTCTCTTTTTCACTTTTTCTCCATCTTGCTATCTCTTTCTGCTCTTTCTCTTTCTTCAGTATATATCGCGGTCTCTTATCCTTTCTTTCTCTCTTTCTTACTTTCCTTCCCTCTCCCCTCCTCCCCCTCTCTCCTCTCTCTCTCTCTCTCTCTCTCTCTCCCTTTTCCCTTTTAACCTCTTTTCTCCACATCTTTTCTTTCGTATTTTTGCTTTTGTTTCACATTTGGTACAAAATTTAGGATAAACATGTGACATAATACGTGTACTTATAATTATATAAATGATACTGTTTTAAATTGTACTCTCGTTCTTAAAATGCAATGTATATCCATGTGCAATTCAGTATATGTAACTGCGATGCATGATTCAATAAATGCCATACCATACCATAGGTTCTGACGCTCATGGCGCTTTACACATATTACCCTGGTCGTAGCCGAGCTGCCAAAGTAACTAGGCGCTTAAGCATATCACATTACACACTACATACAGACATGTCGAGGGCACGAAAATGTGGAGTGGTTGGAATTATTTGTCTCATTATTATGGTAGTGTTAGGAGTTTATCTTGACAACATGGTAAGTAATTACAAGCTTATTCTATAAAAATCGATTTTATATAATCAGTAGGATTTGTACGATATTTCATGGGCGTGACATTTTCTTGTCATTGGCCGTTACTGTGGGTGTGAGTGTTACGAAGGTATCGCTTGTATAATTGGGGGGGGGGGGGGGGGGGGGTCGTCAGGACACTAAACGAAAAGCCTTCACCTTTGCCTTCGGAATTAACCATACAAATATTCATCACATAGCAACAACCATCACTAATATTTGTCTATGTAACATTGTCCAAGATAAATCTTGGAAGATTTAGGAAATATTGCTTGTAAACTTCTTCAAGTAAGGGCGCAGCTCAGTGGCGACTAGTTGGCGTTCTTGTTTTCGTAGTAATCTGATTTTCACAGAGAAATCACATTCCCAGAAAGATCACCTTTAATCCTTTCATATGACACATCAATCAGGAAAATTGAGCCAGGAATAACAAAGTTCTGTTTGTTTAAAGTAATGCTTGCATTTCCATAATTTTATCAAACGAATTCGTTTTCACTGGCTGACATGATATGATCACAGTTTTTACTTCCTACATGAGACCGGTTCTAGAATACTGTTGTGTAGTATGGTATGGTATAGTATTCCTCACTAACTCTAAACCAGGAAGCTCAAATACAGTCAATCCAAAAACGTGCCCTGCGGACATTATTAGGATTAAGATATGAATCTTACCGTTAAATAATATCTTATTCTGTAAAGATTGACACATTTTAAGGATAAAGAAATAAAGGTTTTCCCTAACCAAAAACCATGGGTCAGGAAGAATTTGAGGAATTTGTTTGTGCAAAGAAACAGGGCTTTCTCAAATCAGGACGATGATGAACTCAGGGACATTAATCTTAACATTCAGAAAGAAATTATTGATGCGAAAGAAAAATATAGAGAACAATTACAGAGTAAATTCAGATCTAATAATCCACGTGACGGTTGGAAGTGTATGCAAACGATGACAGGTTATAAAAAGAAGCAGAAATCTTCACCAGTGTCAGAACCTAGATCTGTTCATGATACAGCCAATGAATTTAATACATTTTATGCAAGATTTGAAACAGTTTAATGATACACCCATTGTATGACTCAGTACAATGAGGTTGTTATGTACTTCAAACGCACTAATCCAAGAAAATGTATGGGACCGGGCATTGCGTGCTGTCAGCACCATTATTTATCATGTATACAAACGATTGTTCGAAGCAGGCCTCGCGTCTAATCAGCAGAGCATGGAATAAAAATCAGCTATATTACCGTGACAAATAATGATATTAAATAATGTTGATGATGAGGATGATGATAACAAATAATGATATTAGTGAAAATAATACTGATAATAAGAATGAAATTAAAATAATACAAGATAATATTATGATATTTCCGAATTCCACGAAATCGTACATTTTCAATATTGTTATAAGTCCATTTATTTTCTTATAATATTCCACTATGTAAAAACGATTTATATCCGTGTTTCATATGACTACGTCTTTTTTAATTTGATACTGTGGATTATCTATTTGTGTATATTATTTTCTATTGACTGATTACGTTAC
Organism: Strongylocentrotus droebachiensis; assembly: GCA_035222895.1. Taxonomy (NCBI): domain Eukaryota; kingdom Metazoa; phylum Echinodermata; class Echinoidea; order Camarodonta; family Strongylocentrotidae; genus Strongylocentrotus; species Strongylocentrotus droebachiensis. The sequence continues at coordinate 110,434 of JAVYIG010002654.1, read as the reverse complement.
TACGGATACAGGCTCCCTTCAGGGTTGCGTGCTGTCAGCACCATTGTTTATCGTGTATACGAACGATTGTATCTCGTCAAAATGACAATGTCTCAATTGTTGGATATGATGACACGGCTATCATTGGCATGATGATCAATGGCAACGATGAACGCCAGTATCGGGAAGGGTTATTTGTGTTTGAGAATTCTCGCTACCCTAAATAGGTACGAAAATCTCGAAATTCGCGAGACGAGGTAATTTTCACTCTCTCGGGTCGTCACTACAACTTCCGGTATAGAGTCCCATCCCAAGTCACGGCCTTCATCCACCCCCATTTTTCAGGGTTCTTACGCTTGGAATCATGAGCCCAGCACTGTGCAGCCTCACAAAAGAAAACCATCGTCACTGATGTCAAAAGACGCAAAAAACAACGAATGAAATGTTCAAATAAACGTTGAAATATTTGCGAAAAAAAAACAAGACCGAGCAGACGACATATTCGGTGCATACGCTATCGCGCCTAGTAATATAGCGCCTGCACAGGAAGCTGTAATGTCGAAAAGCTATCCCATAATGCAATGCGCGTTTTCAGGATTTTCCCCGGATCTCGGCAGAATCGCTATTTGGGGTAGCGAGAATTGGTGTGAAGTAAATATACGCACCCAGTGAGTCTCAGAAATCGTGCCCTTCTCCTATTGACTCCACTGATTCACACTGCTGTCGTTGTACAAATGGATCATATAGACTTAACTTAATCACAATTATATTCAATAAATGACACATATTTGCTAGGTCCCTCTATTTTAACTTTCGTGAGTGATTTACCTGAAAGCCAGTGTTCTCGAAGACAATTCAGACATAGTAACAACTCGACGTGAAATCAAGTGTAGCTAGGGCAGAACGCTACAGAAAAGGTGCTTTACCCTATCTAGTAAGGCTTTTGAACCAGCCATGATGTGGCAACCGGTTTGTTTCACATTGTTGATAGCATAATATTGCCAAATTTTGTGCATTACATATTTTTTTTCTTCAAAACTTCAATTTCTGTATCAAGATCAAATTTTTCTTTATATGAATTATTTGCCAGTTATCTAATACCTCTTTTAAATCACAATGTATTCATTATAATTCATTTTCAAATTGCAATCTTTGCCTGAACACATCTTCAATTTGCCAAATCTTAATTCATTATATTTCAGGTTCAATTAACTATCTCTAATTAAACAAATATATTATTGCTAAACGTAGAAACATAATGTAAATATTTCCAATACTCTTTACCTCAATTTATCATTTTTATTATATTTACTCTTGGTATTGTACACTGTCTATGTCATGATTATTATGTTTAATTGCCTCTGGTTGCTCGCTATTTTATTTTAACACTATTAGTTTACTCAGGTCTGTAATTACTCCTTTTGAACTTTGCTGCTCTTCTATATCCGCCTGTATTTTTTTTTTTATAAGAGGTTGTTATTATACTACAGGCGTATCTTACTGTTTCTACTACCATCTGCGTTAAAATACATTTTTATATAACTTACAAAACATTTTTAGGTGCGCCATATACAATGTTTACAATGTATTATTTTGTTGTTCATCTAATACCCCATTCACAGTGGTTTTGAAATTTGTAGCGGCGTTGTAGCGGAGCGGCGACACCGCCATAACACCGCTACAAATGCATTCACAGTAGAAAAGTTATCCCGCTGCAGCAGCGGGATAAATATCATGTACCCATTCACGCTGCAGCGGGTGATTTTTATTACCTCCGTAACAAACACGTGTATGCATGGCTCATGACCCGCGAGTGACCCCGATATGACCGGAAATACTTCAGCGCGGGGTTTTCGATTGAGGCAAGCTTGCAAAAGGTAAACAGTCATGTCAAGTTGCTTTTTGTATCCTCGATCATATTACTTTTTAAAAAACTAGCATTTTTATTGCTTCCAGTCAGAATATTTTAATTTTTTGAAGTGTGAAATATTTTTATTTGGATAATTATAATATCTACATAATAATAAAATCAATTTGAATCCACTGGTTACTTTATTTCTATTTCACTTTATGTTCCCCATTGCTGGAGAAAAGAGGTCAGTGATAGGTAAGTAAACAAATCACACGTGTTTGTCGCGGTGTTATAGCGGAGAGCCTTCACACTGAGTAAACACCGCGACAGCAGCGGGACTGTCCCGCTGCTGTAGCTAGGCGAACCTAGCGATAGTTTGTCGCGGCGTTATCGCGAGGCGGTGTTATCCCGCGATAGTTTATAACGGGTCCGAGCCTTCACACTGAAGACAACACCGCGACAGCAGCGGGACAGTCCCGCTGCTGTCGCGGTGTTTGAGGCCACTGTGAATGGGGTATTATTAATACTATTCGTTAATTTGCAATGCATACTTTTATCTTGTTATCGTCAATTCGTATGTAGTGTTTAAATGTTGGCAAGATCCCCCTTTATCTCTCTACCTTCTTTACCTCTTGTCGCTCGCTTGCTCTCTCTCTCTCTCTCTTTCTTCCTCTCTCTCCTTCCTCTCTCTCCTTTTTTTCTCTTTCTCCATCTTTCTATCTTTCCTGCTCTTTCTCTTTCTTCGCTATATCTCTCGGTCTCTTATCCTCTCTTTCTCCTTTTCTCACTTTCCTTCCCTCTCTACCCCCTCCTCTTCCCCCTTCTCTCTCTCTCTCTCTCTCTCTTTCTCTTTCCTTTTTAATCTCTTTACTCTACATCTTTCCCTTCTCTCTTCCTCACTTTGAATTCAAATTTGATTTAGGTACATATTCCCCTTTCCCTTCTTGTTCGTATTTAACATTTGATACAAAATTTAGGCTAAGCATGTCACATATACGTGTACTTATAATTATGTAAATGATACTGTTTTAAATTGTGCACTCGTTTTTAAAATGCAATGTATATCCATGTGCAATTCAGTATAATGTAACTGCGATGCATGATTCAATACATACCATACTGCCATAGAAACAAAAAAACTCCGTTCTAAGTCCGGGTGCCAGGAAGGTCAACCTAGCTGGAAAGGAAACCAATTGTAATGTGCACGGATGTAAAGATCGCATAATCCCATATAACGAATTGACCGTCTGGCATGTCCTAAGTGGTGGATGTGGCAAGAGGAAGGCCCCAAAGTGGTCAAAAATTGAGGTAGATCAGCTGTAAAGGAAACCCTATGAAACCCATATATGAGAAGATTCGCCGTAGTATCGAGGTACATGAATGGACAATGCTAGACGTTTTAAGTTGGGGAGGTGCCCGCCAGACGCCCCCAAAGAGGTCAAAAATTTGAGTTAGATCAGCTGGAAAGGAAACCCCATGAAGCCAATTGCATATGCGATATTTACATCCGTGCACATGAAAATTGGTGACCTCTCTAGCTAGGTTGACCCCCCCCCCCTGGCTCCCGGACTATTTCGTTGACGATCAGCCATTCTCAGATTCTATTGAATATTAATTTGCGAGTGTTTGTTTTGCGTGACTGCTTAATCATATGTGTGCTACTATCCTAATCAGCTAGGGAACCTACGTCCTTAAATCATAATTGACAGTAATGAGGATTAATGCCTCACAAAAGGGCACTAATATAGCTGATCGACACGATTTTTATCCTGGGGCCTCACAGTAACGAGGCCATTGCTTAGCCCCTGAATCATGACTGTACGCAGTGTTTGCTAGGGTACGCGGCCCCTTCCACAAATCCCCCAAAACGAAAAAATGCAATAAATTGTCAAAAATTCATTGCATTTTTCCCCGGCCCCCAACAGGAAAATGCAATGAATTGTTGACAATTTATATCTCCCCTGTTTCTCTCTCTCTCTCTCTCTCCTTCTAATTTATGTAGTGTGCGGCTTTGTTTTATTTGTCTTGTCCTGTCCTGCCATGTCTTGTTTTATCTTGTCCTGTTATGATTTTTTTTCATGTCCTGTCTCATCTTAATAATTATGTCAGTTTCCTGTCCTTTGTTATTCTGTTCTATCGTATATTTCGATTATTTAGACACTTTAAAATGGTTTATGAAAATATGTAATGTCGGATCCAGAAACAGAAGCATACGTGTATCGGTGAACAAATTAGACTTTATCTAACTTTTGGACTGAGATCTAGTGTTTTTACCAGGCTGCGCCAACATGACAAAATTAGTTTATTTGTTACACGTAAAGCACAACATGATAACATGATACAAGAACAATTATAAGCGATAAAGTTTCCTTTCTTCTTCTTTTTCTTTTCTTTCCCCCTTTTTCTTCAAGTGTAAAAGTATCAAACAAATTGAACTTGTGTCCGGCAGTAAGCAACAATATAATGTTTAAACTTGAAGAAAAAAAAAGAAAAACACGTCCTGGTTGTTGATGTTGATGAGAGCAAGACAAAAACAGACCAGTTGATCGGCAAAAGGTTTTCGATTCAGCAATTTAGTCCATAGATATCGATATACCGTGTGAGTCAAAAAAAAAAAATTTACACCTAGAATATTGCTAATTATTTCAAAAACCATCTATGAATAGTAAATTATTATACATCTTATGAAAGAGTGTGTTATCCCAAATCATTTGGTATCACTTTTGCGTGGTATGTGTTCACGCTTGGATGAACAGGAGGCATTGTTTGCGAGAGTGCAAAAATCGACTTGCGCCAAAGTGATGCCTTCAGTATGTGATATCTTCGGATTAGTGGAGTGAGAGAATGAATTGAATGTAGTAAATGAAATGCATTGCATATGCTTTTTGCAGAAGCAAAGTCATACACACACACACACACGCACACACGCACGCGGGCGCGCGCACAAAATGTTCGTTGATATTTGATATTCGGTATTTGATATGTGTGGCATGATTAATTTTGTTAGGGATGTTATTTGGATTATTTGAATTTTGCACTCACGCAAACAATGCCTCCTGTCCATCCAAGCGTCAATACATACCCCACAAAAATGATACCAAATGATTCGGGATAAAACATTCTTTCATAAGATGTATAATAATTTACTGTTCATAGATGATTTTAAAAATAATTAGCAATTTTCTAGGTGTAAACTTTTTTTGACTCACACTGTATGATCAATTATTCAATTTTGTTCTTTGTAGGAGATGTCACAAACTAACTTGATCACGTTCTCTAAACATGAGAGACCACGTCGTAGCATAGCTACAATGCACTTGGCATCAAGCTGTGGACCAACGCATCCAAATCATACAACCGTTTCTCTCTTATCAATTGTTCGTGGATTCGAGGTAATTCCATTGCCACCTAAGACTGAAGATGCAACGAGACTTACAGTGGTGGTAGGGGACAAACTGAAGTTTATTTTAGAGGCTCGAGATTCCATGGGACGGCTAAAGATACTCGGTGGAGACTACTGGTTTGCCATCATGGAGGATCCAAATAAAAACGGTACATTAGCATGTGATCAGTAGCTGGCATTTATTTTTACCTTTTTTTTTTAGTACTGCATGATCAGAATATGTCATTTTAAAAGAAATTTCAATTATTCTTAAAGGTTTATTATTTAATAGAAAGGGAAATGATATAGTATGAGGTTTAGAAAGCACAACAAGGAAACGTTCCAGACACAGATGATATAATGATATAATAACTACAATAACAATAATAATAATTACAAAAATAGCATTGGTTACACCACCAACCATAATAATAGTTATAATAATAATTGTTGTCATTATTATTATTTACTGCTGCTAATACTACTCCTACTACATGGACTAGGAAGAAGGAGGGGGAAGAGGAATAATCTTATTGTTTATTTTCTGTATTATCGAGGCATACAAATGCACAGGGAGGTAAGAGAGGGAAAAGTAATGCGATGAAGAGGAAGACAGAGGGAGAGAACGAGAGGGGGTAGCCTATGGCCCGGGTTCAAATTCAGTACTCTTTAATATATTAGACCCAGTACTGATGATCTAATTTTATCTACCATGTGATTGCCATGTGTACGCCACACCGAATAGCACCTCATTTTTGTCATTTGTCATTATCTCTCCCCGCCAAATAATCTGAACAAAAGAATCAACCGAGGGTAATCAACTGTTAAACAAATTTATCATGAGTCCTTGAAAAATTAATTAATACTGCTTGTCAAGTATTATTAAAGAGCAGCAAAGGCGAACGCGAGTGTTGCTACAATTCAGTAATCGTTGCTTGAATTGCTTTTCTCTCAAAATTAGCTTGAGATATCAAGCTTCATAGAACTATGATCGACAAAAAAGATATTGTCTTGGAAACAGTCAGAAACATTAGCACTTGAATGAATAAAACAATGCAAACGAATAAGACTAGAATGATTAGGACACAAGTTCATTTTAGCCATTTAAATCATCCATGCATTACCAAATACCTCAGCAAAATTCGAGCCAGATGCATTTAATGGTAAGCTTAACGACAATGATTCATGACCAATTGTCATGATTTTCTCGTCTAGACGTTTTGCAAAAGGTAATCAGGATAATACGGATCAGAATGATACTTATATTACTAGGCCTACTTTTACATACACTCCTGCCATTGTAGATTATGCTGATAATACAGATGATAAGAATGATATGATAACAATTTTAATAATATTACTTATATTAATCGTCATCATATTCATCATATTCATCATGATGATAACAATAATAATGATAATAATAATGATAATAATAATAACACTAACGATAAGAATCATGATAAGGATAATAATTACAATAATAATTATAATAATTACAAAAATAGCATTAGTAACACCACCAACCATAATATTATTATAATAATAATTGTTGTCCTTGTTATTGTCTTACTGCTACTAATACTACTCCTACTACATGTACTAGGAAGAAGGAGGGGAAGAGGAAGAATCTTATTGTTTATTTTCTGTACTATCGGGGCATACAAATGCAAAGGGAGTTAAGAGAGGGAAAAGTAAGGCGATGAAGAGGGAGAGAGAGGGAGAGAGAACGAGAGGGGGTAGTCTATAGCCCGGGTTCAAATGCAGTACTCTTTAATTTATTTGACCCAGTATACTATTGATCATAATTTTGATTTACCATGTGATTTCCATGTGTACGCCACACCGAATAGCACCTCACATTTGTTTATTGGTGTAAAGAACTTATTGGCATGCACCCAGTAGATTTTCATCATGTGTTTGATCTTGTTATTGAAAACAAGATCAAACACATCATCGTAATCTACAGAGTGCAACCAAAAGATTCTTAACCACAATTGAAATTTCTTTCAGGAAGCCTAACAATAAAAGCTGTTTTTGATTCAAAGAGCATCGTATACAGGGGCGTCGCCAAAGGGGGGGGGGGGGGGGTGGGGGGGGGGGGGTGCGACACCCCCCACCTGTCAGGTTATTGTCGGTAAAATTGCGCTGCCGTCGGGAAAAAGAGAAAAGGGTGAGGGAAAAAAAGAGAGGGAAAAAAAGAGAGGGAAAAAAAGAGAGGGAAAAAAAAAGAGGGGAAAAAGAGAGGGAAAGGGAAAGAAAAGAAAAAAAGAAAAGGAAAAGAAAAGAAAGAAAGGAAAAGAAAGGAAAGAAAGGAAAAGAAAGAAAGAGAAAAAAGAAGAAGAGGGAGGAGGAAAAGAAAGGAAAAGAAAGAATAGGAAAAAAGAAGAAAAAAGAGTGAAAGGGAAACAAAAGAAACGGGGAGAAGAGAGGAGAGAGAGGGGAGGTAAGAGTCTGAGAGAGGAGGAGTGGGAGTAAAAGAGAGAAGGGGGTTGTTGGGTGGAGTCATCTCGTCGAGGGAGCAAGAAAGACACGGGTAAATATGTTGCTGTGTCGGGTCAGCTGTGTCGGTATTCTTGCTCGATCCTCGTGTACTATATCAATGCAGAAGTTTGAAGTCGGTGAGATGTATATCGTCGGTCGGCCGACAAGTTTTTTTCCCTACGAACTGTGACTTCTTATGACGACTTCGAGAGTGACTACAACTACAATACTTGTATTTTCTCGAAGTTTCACTTTCCTATAATATCAGCTAAAGAAATCAGAGGTTTAACATTTTCGGGGAAACTAAATTCAAACAAGGTTTAAGAGTCAACAACGGTACGACGAATCGTCTTCCTTTCTTTATATTGTGATGAAACGCCAAAAATTCCGCGCTTCGCGCGGAAGGGGAAACTTCATTTAGACGAGTCGAGACAAAACAACGAATCGTCTCCTTTCTCTAATAATTTAAGGAAACGTCAAAGCTTCGCGCGAGAGGGGGAAACTGAATTAAGATGAATAGTGCTTAATAAGATTTGAAAACGGTACAACGAATCGTCTTCTTTCTCTAATAATTTAAGGAAACGTCAAAGCTTCGCGCGAGAGGGGGAAACTGAATTAAGATGAATAGTGCTTAATAAGATTCGAAAACGGTACAACGAATCGTCTTCTTTCTCTAATAATTTAAGGAAACGTCAAAGCTTCGCGCGAGAGGGGGAAACTGAATTCAGATGAATAGGGCTTAATAAGATTCGAAAACGGTACGACGAATCGTCTTCTTTCTCTAATAATTTAAGAAAAAGTCAGAGCTTCCGCGCTTCGCGCGAGAGGGGGAAACTGAATTCAGACAAAATTAATAGGGCTTATTTAGAGTCGAAAACGGTACAACGAATCGTATTCTTTCTCTAATAATTTGAGGAAACGTCAAAGCTTTTGCGCTTCGCGCGAGAGGGGAAAACTGAATTCAGATGAATAGGACTTAATGAGAGTCGAAAACGGTACGATGAATCGTCTTCCTTTCTCTATATTGTGATGAAACGTCAAAAATTCCGCGCTTCGCGCGGAAAGGGAAAACTTCATTTAGACGGGTCGAGAACGGTACAACGAATCGTCTTCTTTCTCTAATAATTTAAGGAAACGTCAAAGCTTCGCGCGAGAGTGGGGAACTGAATTCAGACAAATAGGGTTTATTAAAAGTCGAAAACGGTACAACGAATCATGTTCTTTCTCTAATAATTTGAGGAAACGTCGAAGCTTTCGCGCGAGAGTGGGGAACTGAATTCAGACAAATAGGGTTTATTAAAAGTCGAAAACGGTACAACGAATCATGTTCTTTCTCTAATAATTTGAGGAAACGTCGAAGCTTTCGCGCTTCGCGCGAGAGGGGGAAACTGAATTCAGATGAATAGGGCTTGATTAGATTTGAAAACGGTACGACGAATCGTTTTCTTTCTCTAATAATTTAAGGAAACGTCAAAGCTTCGCGCGAGAGTGGGGAACTGAATTCAGACAAATAGGGTTTATTAAAAGTCGAAAACTGTACAACGAATCATGTTCTTTCTCTAATAATTTGAGGAAACGTCGAAGCTTTCGCGCTTCGCGCGAGAGGGGGAAACTGAATTCAGATGAATAGGGCTTAATTAGATTTGAAAACGGTACGACGAATCGTCTTCTTTCTCTAATAATTTAAGAAAACGTCAAAGCTTCCGCGCTTCGCGCGAGAGGGGGAAACTGAATTCAGACAAAATGAATAGGGCTTATTTAGAGTCGAAAAAGGTACAACGAATCGTGTTCTTTCTCTAATAGTTTAAGGAAACGTCAAAGCTTCCGCGCTTCGCGCGAGAGGGGGAAACTGAATTCAGACAAAAGTAATAGGGCTTATTTAGAGTCGAAAACGTACAACGAATCGTGTTCTTTTCTCTATATTGTGATGAAATGCCAAAAATTCCGCGCTTCGCGCGGAAAGGGAAAACTTCGTTTAAACGAATCGAGAACGGTACAACGAATCGTCTTCTTTCTCTAATAATTTAAGGAAACGTCAGAGCTTCCGCGCTTCGCGCGAAAGGGGGAAACTGAATTCAGACAAAATGAATAGGGCTTATTTAGAGTCGAAAAAGGTACAACGAATCGTGTTCTTTCTCTAATAGTTTAAGGAAACGTCAAAGCTTCCGCGCTTCGCGCGAGAGGGGGAAACTGAATTCAGACAAAATTAATAGGGCTTATTTAGAGTCGAAAACGTACAACGAATCGTGTTCTTTCTCTAATGATATGAGGAAACGTCAAAGCTTTCGCGCTTCGCGCGGGAGGGGGAAACTGAATTCAGATGAATAGGGCTTATTAAGAGTCGAAAACGGTACGACGAATCGTCTTCTTTATCTAATAATTTAATGAAACGTCAAAACTTCCGCGCTTCGCGCGGGAGGGGGAAGCTTCATTCAGATAAGGATTAAGAGTCGAGAACAGTACACCGAATCGTCTGCATTTTCTCATAATTTAATGAAACGTCAAAGCTTCCGCGCTTCGCGCGGAAGGGGGAGAAACTGAATTCAGACAAGGATTAAGAGTCGAGAACAGTACACCGAATCGTCTGCTTTTTCTCATAATTTAATGAAACGTCAAAGCTTCCGCGCTTTGCGCGGGAGGGGGGGAACTTCATTCAGCCAAGGATTACCAGTCGAAAACGGTACAATTAATCGTCTTCTTTTCCTAATAATTTAAGGAAACGTCTAAGCTTCCGCGCTTCGCGCGTTAGGCCCATCACCCACACCCCCCTAATGAGCGCGCTTTTAAGTGATTCTCTTGCTCACTACCGCCCCTCCCTAAATTAAGATCCTAGCTCCGCGCCTGCGTTAAAATATATAGCTATGATGCTGACTAAATTGAAGAAATAATTCGTATATTTATGTCGTCGAGGAAAATGACCACTTTGCGCATATGCAAGTACTATACAGTGCGTCCCATAAAAAACGAAACCGAGAAGTATCGATGTTTTATCATAACTTAATCACAACCATAATTAATGAATGATACATTATTTGGAAAGCTTAGAGTCTCCTCTTTCAGTTGATGCTATTCAGATGGTGCATATTTCACGCATGATCGATTAAAAGCAATTTGAAGGAAGGAAACCAAAAAGACATTTGGCGGGCGGTATCTGAATTTCGAAGAAAAATTCACATTTCTAGAAAGTTGAGTTTCTGCCCTTTCATATGACACCTCAATCAGGAAAAATGAGCGAGGAATAACAAAGTTCTGTTTGTTTAAAGTAGCCCTTACATTTTCATAATTTTAACAAACGAATTCGTTTTCACTGGGTGCCTGCCGTAGCAAAAAGCAGATTTGACAAAAGACTTAACTCCGTTTCGTTGACAATCCGCCATGCATGAAGACGCTCGTTATGGAAATGCAAGCACTACTTTAAACAAACAGAACTTTGTCATTCCTTGCTCATTTTTCCTGATTGAGGTGTCATATGAAAGGGCAGAAACCCAACTTTCTAGAAATGTGAATTTTTCTTCGAAATTCAGATACCGCCCGCCAAATGTCTTTTTGGTTTCCTTCCTTCAAATTGGTTGCTTTTAATCTCTCATGCGTGAAATATGCATCATCTGAGTAGCATCACATGAAAGAGGAGACTCTAAGCTTTCCAAATATGTATCATTCATTAATTATAGTTGTGATTAAGTTATGATAGAACATCGATACTTCTCGGTTTCGTTTTTTCTGGGACGCACTGTATAGATAGTCCATAAGAAAAACAATTTAGCCTTCGGCCCCAAGTTTATAGGGTTGAATTTGTAGATATTGGACATTTAATTTTGTCGGTAATTGGTGGCTAGTTTTGTCGGTAATCGTTGGCCTCTACACCCCCCCCCCCTCCCCCACTGAAAAAGGTCTAGCGACGCCCCTGATCGTATAGAGACAATGAACAAATAAGAATAATAATACAACGTCGTTAAGCGTGAGACCGTTCACTTCTATCTCTCCCCGCCAAATAATCCGAAACAAAATAATCAACTGAGGGTAATAAACTGTTAAACGAATTTATCATGAGTCCTTGACAAATTAAGTTATACTGCTTGTCAAGGTAATATTGAAGAGCAGCAAAGGCGAACGATTGTCGCTACAATTCAGAAATCGTTGCCTCGATTGCTTTTCTCTAAAAATTACCATGAGATATTAAGCTACATAGAACTATGATCGACAAAAAAAGATATCGTCTTAAAAACAGTCAGAAACATTGGAACTTGAAGGCATAAATATAATGGCAAATTAATAATACTAGAATGAATAGGACCCAAGTTCATTTTTACCATTTTAATCATCCAGTACCAAATACCTAAGCAAAATTCGAGCCACATGCATATAATGGTAAGCTTAAAGACAATGATTCATGACAAATTGTCAATTGTCATTCTTTTGAGTTTATCGTCTAGACATGTTGCAAAATATAATCAGGATAATAAGGTTCAGAATGATACTACTACTAGACCTACTTTTACATTTATACTACACTACTGCCATTGTTGAGTATCATGTAATTGTTTCACACAATAAAAATCCCATATATTTTATACGCGCCCGGCTACGAGCCGTCACTTCGTGAAAACAAAATCAAAGCGTTCTATGTAATTTGTGTTTTCACGAAATGACGGTTGTGTTAAAAGTTCAAACAGAGGAATAAAAAAGCAGCTACAGAAAGAGGAAAATGTACTCTATCTCGTAGTTCAAGTTATTGAATCTGTACATCAATTAAACATAACGCTTTGCCGTATTTAGTGTCCATTTCGGGAATTCCATCCGCGAGAGAAGAAAACCCAGTATGTTTTACGCTCGCGGCTACGAGCCGTCACTTCGTGAAAACAAATTACAGCGCGTCCTTGAATATCGTGTTTTCACGAAGTGACGGTTATGTTTACAGCTCATTTGCCCCCAAAATACAAGAAATTATGGAAATAATTAAACATAGAACTAAACATTGAGATATGTTCTATCCCAGGATATAACATTTACTTGCCCTTGATACATTAAAGAGGTTGAGATTATAGTTTGAAAGTTTGAAAGCGATTTATTCAAAACTAACTTTCTTTCAATTCTCGCTACCCTAAATAGGTACGAAATCTCAAAATTCGCGAGACGAGGTAATTTTCACTCTCTCGGGTCGTCACTACAACTTCCGGTATAGAGTCCCATCCCGCTGGCGCTAGCGCCTGTGTTCGCTGTGCAGAGTTTTCACGCACGCTAAAATCGATGCCAATCAGTGTAATTTGTACAGATTATAATATGCAATGGAAAGCTTCGGGCAGAATTAGTGACTTTAGCACAAAAGGCCGTTAAACTCTACCGTGAAAGAGAGGGTTGTGATCACGAACGCCTGCACAGGAAGCTGTAATGTCGAAAAGCTATCCCATAATGCAATGCGCGTTTTCAGGATTTTCCCCGGATCTCGGCAGAATCGCTATTTGGGGTAGCGATCATTGCGCGCTCATCCGTCACTTCGTAAAAATCGGAACGAAATGTTGCCGAGGAATCTTGTAGATGAATATGCAAGAATATAATAAATCTTTCAGAATAACGTAAGTTATTTCTTGGGGTGTGGTTACCTTTAATACACGGCAGTGCTGATCTGACTTCAATAGTTTCAGCTACCTTGATAGACTCTACACTTTTTACCTTACCGGTCTCGGTTACCCCGAGTTGACTTGGATTTTAGTTCGGTCCGTAATATATCCGGCCCGCAATTTACTCAGATCGCCAGGTCTTCCGGGCTACACCGTGATAGACTACATGTACATCTCTGAACATTGTTTTTTTTTTGTCTTACACGCAAAAAACTGAGGTGCTAAATGTTGGGTGCTGAGTGAGATTCTGCACTTGAAGTGCCAAAATCAGCACTTGACGGGTTAACTTTAACAAGGAAACCGAAACGTGCTGAATATTTGAGTGCAGAAAACGAGTGCTATAACAATATGCAGCACTTAACATCGAGTGCTGACTGCATAACCTGATCTGATTGGTCGGTTAGTATAATAGCTGTTACCTTGTGAATATTTGTTTTTGAATCAAATTCAGAGATTCTTACATTCTTCATTCTCCAGGTCAATACCCAAGGCCTCAAAAGTCTGAATAACTTTGCTCCTTAAACTGTCAACAACATCAGTATTCAAAGCTGTTGCAGCAGATAACACTCTGTTTGTCATAGCATGGGTCATGTTGGTGTTTGATAAAAGAGAACCAATGAAAAATGCAGCTGGTCTCACTATGAACATGACAGACAATGAAAGCGGACAAAATATACAGTTCCTCAGGTAGACAAAGGAACATCCCTTGACTGCTATTATGTAAAATGTGTAGAACAGGTGAATATGCATGTGACACCTGTTCTACACATTTTTACATAATAGCAGTGAAGGGATGTTCCTTTGTCTACCTAAGGAACTGTATATTTTGTCCGCTTTCATTGTCTGTCATATTCATAGTGTCTTGTACTGTCATTATGCATTGCTCCATCTTGTTCTTGTAGTAGGCCTATCCTATCATCATCATCATCAAATGCATCATCTGCTGCAGGATTATGCACTTCACCAACAGCAACACCCAAATCAGCATCAACTAGACCCTCCATACCCTGTACAACTTCAGGTTCAGGTTCTTCTTGTGGATGTTGGTTTAATAAATGTTTCCTGTAAGAGTTGAAATTGGTAAATGACGAAGGACATCCACCTTGACCACATACCAAATGTAGATGGGGCATGTCAAACAACGCATGAGTTAGCACTTGCACAAGGGCTATTCTGCTAGCACCCAAAAGAGAGCAAAACTTGGCACTTTAAGTGCACAACAGTCAGCTCCTTTGGGTGCTAGCAAAGTAGCCCGGGTGCAAGTGCTAACTCAGCACTTCGAGTGCAGTCACTATGCGAGCTCCTAAAAAGTGCTAAAATTGAATCTTTAAGTGCTAAATTTAGCACAACAGTCAGCTCCTTTGGGTGCTAGCAAAGTCGCCCGGGTGCAAGTGCTAACTTAGCACTTCGAGTGCAGTCACTATGCGAGCTCCTAAAAAGTGCTAAAATTGAATCTTTAAGTGCTAAATTTAGCACTTTTTTTTTTTGAGTGTACGTCATCTTAACTAATCTTTCTCTTATGTTTCCAGCATCTACTGTTGGCCGAATAGTTGACCATGAGAATGGTCTATACACCTTACTCTTTGTTGCTGGGTGGAGTGGGATGATTAGACTACGTATCACACTTGTACATCCCGCTGAATTAGCCAAGTGGATCAAAACTGAATACATGTAAGTCCTTCCCCAAAGGGAACCTCACCTTAAACATTAAGTGTACAGTGGCGGATCTAGGGGGACACAGGGGCACGTGCCACCCCGGCCAGAAAAAAACTGTTAAAATCAGCCCCGAATTCGCCAAAAATGTGCCGAAAAACAGGTAAGTGCCCCCCCCCCCCCAACCAAAAACAAAAAAAAATCTACAAATCTGAGATGCATGGCCCTACGTGTTATCAGTGTCTGTGATATTGAAGCCCTAACAAATTATCATGAAGTGCCTCAAAAAAGTAAAAATCTTCGAGTGACCGATTTTTACCATACTCATTTTCCCCAATAGACTGTAGTATTATTACAAAAAACGTTAGGTAAACGGTTTTTGAAATTTCGAAATCATAAATATTTTGTTGATCAGACAGGCGATCGGCTTGTAAACGTCACGCCTGGCTGGAATGCTCCCCAAGGAGTGGAGATTGTGCACACAGTGTGTGCAGGCAAGCACTGAATTCAATGACCGGGTTTCTGCATGTAAAGCGCTTAGAGACGTCCGAGATGTATATTAAGCGCTATATAAAAGCTGAATATTACATTATTATCATAATCTGGAAAGATTTCCATTATTATGATACATTTCATAATTGTATAACAGCCATAGCATGAGAGCTCCCAGCTGGTCAGGACTTTTCAAATTTGGAGAGCACGAAGAACGATCACCGTGTTCCCTCAGCCTCGACGCCGTTTGGAGTGAGAAGTGTGTAGCCAAGCCTAAAGCTCTGCAGTACGCCATCATAGTATGCAATCCACCGAAGACCCTTCCATGCGATTCACTAGTGGGCCTTTATGCGCACACATCTCTCTACGCACAGGACTTCAAGAAACGTTTACCATCAGACCGCAAGAAATATCTTAAGAGGTAAGCTGATATTGACATTTTGTCATAATAATATGCAGGGGTGGGTGCACGTTAAACTTCATTTGTTCAGATATGTTTAGAAATAATGAAATACCATCATAATCATAATTGCCTTCATAATCATCATCATGGAAGTTGTTGCTGATTCTATGGATGCAATAATCATACTACGTATTGAGCTCTACCTCATCTGTACGAGTCCCATCCTACCCACCCCATCCCCAACATCCTCAAACAAATAGGAACAGAAAAGAGAACAGGAAGAGAATGTGCTGTACCATTATTTTAAAGCTTGGAGAAAAAATGCAAAGTAATCTTTATAAGAATGTTATTATGATAATCATCCCCGTTTATATCCCTCTATGAATATTCATGAGTTGTCTAAACACATGATTGGTCAATTGGTGGTCAGGTGATAAAATATAATTTCACTATGAAAAACAAATCTCTGCCAGAGCTCCGAATAGTTTTCATTATATTTTTGATCAATGAAATCCTGTTCAGTGATTGGTCAACAAAGCATCATGTGACCAAACATAACATTGCTATGATGTAACCGTGATGTCATCCATGGTGGATAACGTCATATATATTCGATCGATCAAGATCAATGTGGTCACGGTACTGTCGTCTGCGCTGCTCTCACTGCACTCTGCACTACTTCAGTTACAGTTAACATAATTATTATTATTATTATTATTATTATTATTATTAGTATTATTATTAGTATTATTATTATTATTATTATTATTATTATTATTATTATTATTATTATTATTATTATTATTATTATTATTATTATTATTATTATCTATATCAAGCCACTAGTTAAAATTATGGATCCCTCGTCGACAGAAATTGCACTATTTTCTTCGGGGCTACGCCCCTCAGAAAATAGTGCTATTCCTGCCACCTCGATCCATATTTTCAACTAGAGCCTCTCAGTGCATGGTATATTTGTTAACTATTTTTTTCATGGGCAGAACTGCGCATGATCTCTTTGACATTTACTTCTAAGTCACTCCTGCGCATGCTCACTGTTATGACAAAAAATTGTGTCAAAATGAATTCGAACGCACAGACGAACAACTGAGTGATTCCTTACGGCGCGGGCTTACATGGATTACAGCTGATTTTCTTTAATGCGATCCATAACAAATAAGGTATTTTCATCATTTGCTTATCTTTTTCTTATCTTTTCTGCAGTTTTTATCCTAAAAACGAAGACTTATAATATGCATTTTCTTACGGGATTCACGGCAAACTGAAGCACAATACAATTACATACCGTCCTGACGGTGGGGTGCGGGCGCGCGCGTGTGTTGAGTTAGCGATTGTATTCTTAGTTTACGGTCGCTAACTGAACACACGCGCGCGCCCGCACCCCACCGTACGGTAAAGTCGGGTCAATATATGGTTTGACCCCAAAAATTTGCAATAAAAGTTTTTTTCAACGGTTTCTAGTCGTGTTTGACCTCAGGAATAACATACTAAAAGTATACCAAAATCGAAGGTTCAGAAAGCTGTGACTTTCAAGATGGCGTCCAAGATGGCCGCCAATACCTAAAAATGACCATAAATCACTTATTTTCCATCATACAAACACAAATTCTGTGTCTATCCCATGGTTTGGGGGGTCAGATGATCCATTTAGACAAGTAAGAATGGTTTGTGATGGTCTAGGAAACCCCAACATTCAATATGGCGTCCAAAATGGCCGCCGTAACATAACAAATGGCCATAAGTCACTTATATCTATCACAGAGACATACTTGGGGTGGCAATGCTATGGTTTCCGGGGTCATAGAATCCATTAAGATAAGTTAGAACGTTAAGCATTTAGATCAGGAAACCATGGAATCCAATATGGCGTCCAAAGGGCCACAAAACCACTAAGATTTCTCAATAGAGGACGCACTTTATAAACAGGAAATGAAGTTATAATCTTTCTCTCTCTCACCCTGATGGTGTAACCGACCCCCCCCCCCCAGAAGAAGGGTCAATTCATCTATTGACAGGTCATTGTCAACACTGGGGGCCGAGGGGGGGGGGGGGGGGGGGGGAAGCGACAAAGACAAAGTAACAACTTAATAATATCTAGACACACATTCATAATCGTACATATTCAATTACAAATGTTTAAAACCTCGTGTTGTTCATGTCATCTTATAGCGAATACACATGTAGATCTTCACGTTCCTTCATTTTGATGAGGAATGTACTTTAGTAAGAAAAAATCATCTTCTGCTTCACTATCAAGTGACTCGTTATATGGATTGTGGCATACATCAAGTTGGCAAGGTCCACACACACATTGTTACTGTCACACCAGATTATACGGACTGCTCTTAACATTGCCGCCTGCAGTATCGGCGCAAGTCGCCGGTACTTTAGCCCCGCGCTATATAGCGCTCGATCCAGATCAGCTGGTACATGTAGCTAATCGGATCGATTCGTTAAAAAGGGAAAATATAGTACTATGCCAGTCCCTCCTCAGATAAATAATTTCCACTATTCTTTCTTACAGCTTGGTATATTTGTATATTATACGAGCAGGTTATAACCTTATAAAAGATGACTATGTATTACGTCTACTCAACATATTTTAAATAAGTGCTTTTCTACCCGATTTTATAGATGTTCTGAACGTTTGGTTAACGGTCTAAGTGTTAGACTGTAATTAGTTCCAGGCATAGAATTTTCTGTAAGTGCTTGTGTAAAAGTATAATGTATTGCTGTTAGGTCTGGGTACATCTCAAGCAGGTATCCGGAGCAAACGGAGCACCAAAAATAGAATCCTTTTACTGGATCGATCGCTTAAGGATCCGTTTCTGTTATGGAACAATGGATGTGGAATTAGTATCTGAGTAATTAATATTTTGTTCAACTGATGTTTCGTTACAGACCATATTATTATACAGCCATCACAAATGTTCCAAGTGATATTTTTGTTACTGGTGAGATTTCTTTCATTATTATCATTATTATTATCATTATCACTATTATATTTGTATTATTCATTAGGCAAAGACAAAACCGACAGAACAATATACACAGAACAGCAGTATATTGGAAAAGATTCCCATGGATACCGGGAAAAGAAAACTATTACATAAATTGCTACAACCCGAAGGTCTTCTTTTCCAATCCTTGTGTCTTTTCATGAATAAATAGCAAAGAATAGCAAGATACAACGAATAATAAATTACAAGTACAAGAGAATATAAACTATTTTAGTATTAGTTACTGTTTCTATGATTTTCCTTCTTTTGATATTCATTTTTACAACACCTTTGACTGGCTTAATAAGTAATCTTCTAAAATTAATACATTTGTATAAAATGATGTACATGGATTAGTAAATAATTACAAAGAAGGAATTCATATAGTTGTTGGGTTTTTTAAACGCTAAAATCATCGTTCACTTTGCTCCCTCGCAATGTTGCGTCAGGTTTTATTCTTATTTTTGTGCCCAAATATATGAAACATGGAAGGCGTTTCGAAAGGGTTCAACATCTGAAGAAAGATCTGAAAGAAATCTTCATTGTCGGGAAATTTATATATTCGTTGACAAAAAATACCCCGCATGTTTCGTCAAATGTTGCGCCCTATAATAAGGAATAAGGGAATAAAAATGTCTTATCAATGTTAACAATTCGAAAATCTACCGTTTGATTGCTGCGGTTACTAGCAAATTTTCTTATGGGTAGAATGCATACACAAATTGCTCGTAATTTACCCTGATTAAATAATCCCGAGATACGCTACTGGTAGTTGCAACATTTTACCTTGCCTTTCGGACTTCACCAGAAATATTCCATTTGGCAATAAGGCAGTTATAGAAATGAAAAGGGTAATGTCATTTATGTCGTAAGTTCATATTACCGAACTTATCAAAGGGAACCATGCAACTAAGTTCGAAATAGGACAAAGTGTAATTTTAGGGGAAATATTACTAACATTTACGGCACTCATTTACAATTTTGTATTATTTAATGTTTTCTCCAATCTCGACGTTTCATTTAAACAAAGCGGATGACTCAAAGAGACAACACCTTCTTTCTGATGGATCGTCTAATCTACCGCGCTGTGAACCAGGAATGGACAAGCCTTTGACAGAAGGATACTGGTGGAACAGGACTTGGTTCTCATTAACTTGTGGTCCTCGTGTCCCTTTGAACAAGGCCAATGTACAAAATTGTCTTCACGACACCAACATCTACCTCACCGGTGATTCGACCACAAGGCAATGGTTTGCCGCCATCACCGAGGCCCTAGGGTTAGGACAACCGGAGGATCATGAGCGGGTTTTCCTGCTGCAGAGACGTGAAAAGACAGCAAATCTTAACCTTACTTTTATCTTCCATCCTCTCACGGCCCATCCCCAGAATATCTTTGTCAATCTCTCGACGGTCAAGTTTGAAGCTGATGTTATTCTCGATTTGCCACGTCATACCTGTAGGAATGTTGTCGTGTTCAGTCCCTGGGCACACTTCTGTTTCTGGCAGTGGGAAGCGTACACAGACTGGTTGAACGGCATCAGGGCAGCCATTTTGGTTGCCAAGCAGAGATGTCCAGATCTCCTTTTTGTTTATAAAAGTCCACATCCCAGAGACGAGTGGTCGGCGTTCCATGCGCGAGACATCGTCTTCAATGAGATGAGAGCTCTTGTCAGGGATGTTTTTAAAGGTCTTGGTTTAATCTTCGTTGATATATGGGATATGAACCTAGGAAGTCCATGGCCTATTGCATTACATATGCCCGAAGACGTCATTAATCAGGAAGTTTCTGTATTGTTGTCTTACTTGTGTCCATTGCTACAGAGCAGGGACAAGATAAAAACAACGGTATAGAGATAAACAGTTCTCATTTCCCATCAGAGAGTGATGTGAAGGATTATACATTTAGTCAAACAAATTTGAAAATCGTACAAGCAGAGGCCTATGCTTCTATCATTAAGGCGCTTGATCAGTGCTTGCAATGTGCAAATCCCTTTTTCTTTTCCTCTGCCTTAGTCCCTCCTTTTCTCTGTCTTTTGTTTTTTGTCATCGTAATACCTCAATCAGCCTGTGTCATGATGCTATATATATATATATATATATATATATATATATATATCGAAACCAGTTCCATGTGATGGGTGTATGCCCCGTTGACACTTGCCCGCATTTTGGTTTGCGCATAGTTTGCGCACAGACACATACTCTTGCGTGCCAATGCGGGAAGTATTCGTGGTAGCGTGCGGGAAGATGCGGGCGGATGCGGGCCGTGCGTGAAATGCGTGACAGAATTTTCAAAATTTTCAAAATTTTGGCACGACAATTTTGTTTGGCAACGTTCGTGGACACTTCGTGAACTATGCGCACCCTATGCGCTACCTAGTCGTGCAAATGCGCGCCGATGCGTGTCCTATGGCCTAGTGGCAAGCATGTTCACGACTAATTTGCGCACAATTTGCGCATTGGCTGCGCATACTTCCCGCGCAGTTTTCGCATGCCATGCGCAGAGTCTACAAATGCGAGTCCTGGTGGTTACGCATTGCGTGAACTATTTGTACATTAGACGTGACCCTGCGTGCCACTAATTGGCACGCATTGGCACGCCACAGAGCGGGGCAGTGCGGGATCAAAATGCGGGCAAGTGTCAACGAGGCATAAATATATACAAATGCAATCATATCGAGGGGTTCGATAATCGCCTTAAGTGCCAAACGTGCCTTAAAGCCCCACTGTACTAATCTTAGCTGCTTGCTCCCTCTATACAGTGCGTCCCAAAAAAAAAACGAAACCGAGAATTTGGGAGGTCAACTGATAATAATTAATAATGTTTTTTCCAACTCGAGAGGTGTTGCTGTTCTATTCAAACCAGGTCTAAGTGCGATAGCTCAGTCGGTAGAGCAGTGGTTTTGTAATCCGGTGACCCGGGTTCGAAACCAAGGCGATGCGCTAACGCCCTTTGGTTAAGGCATTAATCCTCATTACCAGGTCCCTCGGAGAGGACCTAAAGCCGTTGGCCGTCTGGTTGCTTACTTACAAGCATTTATGCCTTCTTAGCAGTCAGGTAAAATAACCACCACCATTCATCAACAAAGGAAAACAAAATCTCATATGTTCTCTGATAATGATGGTAGATATATTATTTTAATTGTATGCATTGGTGATTTAGCATTCAAAATTTCAAATAGTTATGCACCTAACCAGGATAGCCCTAAGTTCTTTTTGGACCTTTTTTTTAAATATTGAAGATCATGATTGCATGAACTTAATTATGGGTGCTGATTTGAATATAGCAGTTGGACCGTTGGACTATAAGGGCTTCTGTTCACTCCAGTCTAATGTTAAGGCAAGATAATTTGTCTGGCGATTATTTCATCCGAGAGAAAAAGCATACACAAGACATCAACATTTACCTGTCGCCCTCTCTAGACTAGATTATTTGTACGTCTCAAATCATATTTTGTCAAATGTAGTTAGCTGTTCAATCTCGAATGGTTTAGCTTCTGACCACTCCATTGTATCATTGAATTTTCCATTATGTACCCTCGAAAGAGGTAGAGGTTACTGGAAATCAAACTGCAGTCTGTTACAGAAAGATGCCGGATTCATCAAATATATTAAAAATAACATTTAAGATTATATATCAATATAACTGAAATGATAGCATTTTGGTTTAATTAAATCGTGTGAACGTGTTCTACAATATTAAAGAGCATTTGATTATTTTGGATTGTATACGTCAATGATGAGATAATTTGCTAAATACAATAGATCCCCCCCCCCCTCCACAAATTTAAATTTTGTTACAGGAAGTGATAGTGGGATGAAAAGGTACACTAAATTGTATGTATATAAGTTTACTAATACAAATTTTTACCACCCTTGTATATAGGTTTAAAAATATGATTGAATTATTTGTTGTTGTTTTTTGCCTAAATACAACTTGGCAATGCAATATTTTTTAAATATTTATTTTATCGTATTAAAGAATGTTTTAATACATAGAAAACCCGTATTTCATGTAGGGTAGGTGTAGGGAATTGGAGACCCTTAAGCACATTTGCATAATTTACATAAACATAAAAAATGTTATACACATACAGAAAGCTTTGTATTCTCTTCAGTAACTTCTTCTCTTTATTTGGTAACAAAATTGTGGTCATGATGTAACTGATTAATAACATAACATTGATTAATGACGTCATCACCAAAGGTCTCTCATTACCTACATGTGTAGGTAATAAGGGACAGTAACAAATCAAGACATTTTAAGTACAATTTGAATGAAAATGGGATTGTTATAGTTAGTTCAAACACTTTTTAAACGAGATACATGCAGCCAATGAACTTACTGTAATTTCGAAACGATTTTAAAACAATGAGGCCTACTTGGGATACTCCCAAAACCTGTTTTGTATACAAACAAAGGTTTACAGTCTATATGAACCAGCTCGCTGATCTCACATTTTTATTCATATTGTCCAGAAACCTCGTGAGTCTTTTCATTCTATAATACATCCCAAGTTGGCCACCTAATATTCAAATGTGCAACTTCTTTTTTATCTTCATATATCAAATTGAAATCCAACTACATTGTACCACATACATTTTTGAATCTTGATGTACACCCCCTCTTTCTTTTTTTCTTCTCTCTCTCTCTCTCTCTTTCCCCTTTTACCAATATTTGTTCCACCGTATTCGTATTATAATGTATCCATTGAGAGTCATGCTATCAGGCTTTGCTTACTTTGTCAACCCTCCTGTTTGATGTTTACGATTAGTTACTTTATTCGAATTATATTCTTTTGAAATGTGTAAAAATTTTCAATGTTTTGTTTGTTATATATTTGTAATAATGCAAAAGAAAAAGAAAATCAAACAGAAATAAATAAATCAAATGTGGCACAAAATATTTCTGTGCATGGACAATTAACCAACCAGCATCGGGTCATTGACTGTCTTCGGCATACTCGACATTCACAACAAACGACCCCAATCTTGGACCTGGTGTCCCCCATTGCCTGCACACATTTCTGATCAGACACCATTCATAATGTGCATTGCGACACCCATTCGCAACACACAATGGCCATACGTTTGGTTGGCACACTTCATAAACTTCCTTTTAAAACTACTTTATAAGAGCCACCTCTTAATATCGGCATACACCACAACATTCAGTGGAAATTGTGTTTTTATATCAGAGCAAAATTTTACGATCAAAATTGCTTACTTTGGTCAATTTTTCCAATTTTCTCGGAGAAAGAACGCATTTTCGTCTTCGAAATGAATTGGATATACGCAGTAGTGTTGTTAAAGGCCACATATGGCTCTATGGCAATATTGAAGCCAACACGGACAGACAGTGATGGGCTCAAGCTTGGTGGTCTCCAATTCCCTACGGTCTCCAATTCCCTACACCTACCCTATATCCTTTATATTTATATCGTATTTCAGCATCTTTTATCAAATTTATGTCGTGGTTAAAATTCCTTGATATTTCTTTACAATATGTGTTCTAAAACCAACTTATAACAAACTTTATATTTACGTATACATGCATACGTACTCATATAATTTATCTCTTCTTGGTGTGTCATCAGTAATTCTACTATTTTGTTATTCTTTATATGATATATGTTTTCTTGTATTTACTTTGTATTTTTATTGTATATGCACGGCCCCATTGTAAAACAGCTTAACAGCTGAACTGGGCTTTTACCGTGATTTAAAAAAAAATAAACAATAACAAAAATAAACATATTAAAGTTGATTCGGCTAGTAATCCACACATCCTTTGGGACTCATGTAAGTGCACCATTGCACGCTATTATATGGAATATTCAGCAAGGAAAAAAGAGGAGAGGAATTGTGCTAAATTGAAATTAGACCAAGACATTATCCATTTGAAACAGACTTTAAACAGCTCACAGAATGAACAAGAGTCTATACAGAAATTCTTTAAAAATAGGGCTTTAGAAAAAAAAATAGAAGAAATTTATGATTTTGAAACAAGTGGTCCAATCATTCGCTCCCGTGCAAGGTCTGGAGGGAATGAAAGAGTAAAACGAAATTTGTTATATAATGATTATGATCAGTATGGTTTAAAAATGATAGATATTAGATCTATTGCAAGTGAGCAGAACCTATTTGGTCGAAGTATTTACCGAATGATGAATTTGATAGTCCTTGGAAACAAATAGAAATAACCAGTCCGTCTGAATTTCACTCAGATCCAGAAATTGTATTTAGAGCCCATGCCCATGCCACTGAAAAGATTTTGAAAGGGTTGAATATGCAACTCGCAGAGACTGTAAGGGTGTGGTACGCATTCAGATCAAGATTGCTGTCTGATTCTAATCTGGTGGAAACGCACAGATTAGATAGCTTATGGTACAACAAAAATGTTCGCTTGAAAACAAAAAGGTTGTTCTACAACCCTGCTTGGTATGAAAGGGAATTAAAACAATACAGGATTTAATGTACGATGGAACACGTTTCAATTTTTGTTGGAGTTAGTATTAGAGTTTGATATACCAATTGGTGATAAAAGAAAATATTTTTCTATTAAGGCAATTCCTAAATATAGATTATGGTCGAATGAATGATAAAGGAGATCCATTCGAATTCTTAAAAGAGAAACTATTGGTTACTAAACATCTCTCTAAATTCTCATATTCAATTTTTAAGGAATCAGTCTTTCCCCAAAAGAGATCGAATAAATGGAATTATATTTTTCAATGTAGAAAAGGATAGTGAGGAGTGGTCATTGGTTCATAAAAGTCAATTTTAAATGCACCATTGAAACGCAATTGTTTAAATCGTTCTACAGAGCTATTTCCACAAATGACTTTTTATATAAGATAAAGAGGTCTGACACTGAATTATGCAGTCTGTGTGAACGATTACCAGACTCAATTGAACATTTTATAATAATAATAATAATATGGATATTTATATAGCGCCGGTATCCGCCAGGCTCTGACGTTCATGGCGCTCTACATATTACTATCACAAACATATAACTTTCTTAACTAAAATAAAGTAAACTTAAACAACACAAATTATTACGCTACATTGACATGATTAAATAGCACTGTTTAGAAAGAGATGGGTTTTTAGAGCAACTTTGAAGTCATGGAGGGCAGTTAAGATACGAATACTAAGTGGTAGCTTATTCCAAATGGACGGACCAGAATGAGAAAAGGCTCTATCCCCCCAGGAACAGAAGTTGTTAAGCCACTTTGGTCGGTCCTAGAAATCTTCAAAACTTAAAAAAATAAGTTATTTTCTCGGAATTTGAAAGAGTGTTTGGTTGTCCCAAGGACTATCAAAATTCAATATGTATAAATGTCTTCCTATTGTGAACCAGACTCTACATATATTGCTGCAAATTTAAGAAAGAGATTCCAAATTTTCGTGGTCTTATATCTTTGATAAAAAATGAAGTCTAAATCTTAATTATGTAATTGCAGCTAAGCATGACAATATATATATATATATATATATTTGAGTTGTAATGGACTTCATGATGTTTTAGTCATTTCACATTCCTGTACATGATTGTAAATAGCCAGTTGGCTTTTACATGGTTTTTTACCTTGCCTGTTATATCTATATATTTCGAAATTTCGTACTTATTTTCCGTTCATTATACTTGATTTGAAATCTTTAATTTTTTAAAAAAAATTCTCGTGTGAAATCTACTTTTATACGCCTGTATATACAAATTTAAAACAGAACGAATTTAAACTGTTTTTTATGTAAAATGTGGAATAAATAAACTTCAATTTCAACTTCATGTTATCCTTGAGTACCCAATAAAAAAAAATTAAAAAAGAGAATGGGTGGTAAGGATGATCAGTCTATGGAGAGTCGGAAAGGGCGGTTGGCATGGATAAGATACAGGACAGAGGAGGACTCATTTTAGGGGAAAGTAAAGCGTCCATTAGAAAGGTTGGGAGAGATGGAAGATTTAAGGTAACTGATGGGAGAGGAAGGTGATTATAGATGGAAGGGGTGTGGTTAAACCTTGATAGAGTACGGAAGATAAGATTGAGGATGGCAGAGATATGGGTGGTGAGATGGAGAGGGCGAAGGGGTTGGGGTGAGATACTGAAGAAAGGACATGGGAGAGAGATAGGGGCAGAGTGGGGGAGACGAGGCAGAAAGGAGAGAAAGAGAAACAACGATATTGAGGCAGACGTGTGGCAGGCTATGAAAGAAGAGTTTGTAATTTACATAATAAGTGAGTTGATTGATTAACTAAATAAACTGCTCTCTCACTTGGTACATTAGGAGTAACTCCAAACTCCAAGTCAGTTGACTGTAGATCACTAGATTCGATTCCCTGCCACGGTCTTAACGTTCCTTGGCAAGGCCTCAATCTACCCAGGTGTATATTATTTTTGGCCGAAAATTGACGACTTTTAAAACAAAGTTACCCTTAGACCCCTCTAGGTTGTGACAAACATGGGTCAAACATCAACCTAACGATATGTGGGGACATCCATCGTGAGCAAAGAAACACAAATGGGTTTTTTTTTGGATTTTTTTGTTGTTGATTTTTTTATATATTTTTTTAAAATAATTTTTTTTAAATTTTATTTTATTTATTTATTAAATCGCAAAAAACGATAAACCAACCGTTTGCGATTTTGTCTGAAATTGATTTATTTTCAAATTCTCTTAACTTTCCTTATGCCGTTCTAGGGGAAAAGCGGAGGTCATAGTCGACCTTATAACAGCTGGGGACACTTACTGTGAGCAAATGGACCAAATATATTTATTTTTTCGCATACATAAATGATATCTCACATTTTCCCAAACTTGCCTCTTTAGAACAGACTGTATTGCTTGTCCTAAACACGAAATGTATGCAATTTGCAATCTGTCTATTGAAATACAATAAATCGTAACAGGTGAATGGAATAATTTGTCAGAACTAAATTTATCAGAACTTGCCACAAGACGCTTAAGTTTAGGTGATTAAACAGGGGTCACAATAAATTACCCGTAACAGGTGAATTACCTAAATGGTCTATTGCTTTAGCTTCTCCCCTAAGGCAAAAAAGCGGAAATTATTCTGGGACCTATCAAAATTGCCAATCAACGACAACAACAAAACAGACCTTTATAGGTACTGTTTTTTTTTTTTTTTTTTTTATTTATTTGATATCCAGGTACATGTATAAACAAAATAGAAATGACAACACAAAGCATATAACATGAAAGAGTTACAAGACAGTGAAAACGCCACCAGCGAACGCCTGAGGATTACCTAAAAGAATTTCCATTCTGTCATGAGGTTCTCCACTTCCGCTGGTGTTACATCTGAATATATTTAAAAAGTAACGGTAAAATAACATAACATAATTCAATTTAATGTAATTCATTTAATGTAATACCTGAAGGGATCAGAGATCCGCATGTAGAGACCTCAAACCCACCCTGCTCGAACGCGCCAGGAAGTTCACTCCTCGAACATCCCCCCACCAAAAAGGCACTCCGACACAGTGGCGGATCCAGAAGGGTAAAAAGGAGAAAGATTTTTTTTTTTTTTTTTTTTTTTTTTTTTGGGGGGGGGGGGGGGGTAGGCTAAAGAAA
The DNA here is from genome assembly GCA_035222895.1 of Strongylocentrotus droebachiensis. NCBI lineage: Eukaryota > Metazoa > Echinodermata > Echinoidea > Camarodonta > Strongylocentrotidae > Strongylocentrotus > Strongylocentrotus droebachiensis. The sequence goes on along the minus strand of JAVYIG010002654.1, from coordinate 81,951 downwards.
GCAACAACAAAACAAAAAAAGTGTTCCTTCCCCCCCCCCCCCAAGCCACTGAACGAACGAAGTATTTGACGATGTAATTTTCCAATTTCCCCTGAGCTTCCGGGGGCTTTGCCCACTGGATTTAACCTAGGGCCCAAAGTCAGGCACCTGGATGCTCTGACGGTAATTTAATGTCTAAAACCCCTGAGCTTCTGGGGGCACCGCCCCCTGGACCCCACACCAATTAGTGACCTACCAGTGCCACAGATAAGGTATCAAAATATGCTCATCTGTCGTAATAAAATGCCTAAAACCCCTTGATTTCCGGTGGCTCTTCCCCCTGGACCCCACCTACTGCCCTAAGGCGGATGGCTGGATGCTAATCTGACGGTAATTTATTGCTTAAAACCCCTGATCTTCTAGGGTCTCGGCTCCTAGACCTCACGCCAATAAGTGTCCTGCCAGTTCCACAAAATAATAAGGTATCAAAATATGTTCATCTGACCGTCATTAAATGCCCCAAACCTCCCGGCTTCCGGGGCTCTGCCCCGTGAACCCAACCATTGCCCTAAGGCGGGCTCCTGCATGCTTGTCTGACTGTTATAAAATGCCTAAAACCACTGAGCTTCTGGTGGCTCCGCCCCCTAGACCCCACCCCAATTAGTGACCTGCCAGTGTCACAAACAAGGTATCAAAATATGCCCATCTGACGTAATTAAATGCCTAAAGCCCTGAGCTTCCGGGGCTCTGCCCCCTGAACCCAACCATTGCCTAAGGCGGGCCCCTGGGTTCTCATCTGAACGTAATCTATTGCTTAACACCCCTGAGCCTCCGGGGGCTCCACCTCCTGGACCCATGCCAATTCGCGACCTGCCATTGTCACAAATAAGGTATAGAAAATATGGTCATCTGACCGTAATTTATTGCCCCGAACCCCCGAGCTTCCGGGAGCTTCGCCCCCTGTACCCCAGGCCATTTCGCGACCAGCCAGTGTCACAAATAAGGAAAAAAATATGCTCATCTGACGATCATTTAATGAAAACCCCTAAGCTTCTGGGGGCTCCGCCCCCTGGACCAAACACCAATTTGTGTCCTCCCAGTGTCACAAATAAGGTATCAAAATATGCTCATCTGATAGTAATGTATTGTCCAATACCCCTGAGCTTCCGGGGGCTTCGCACCTGGACCCCACGTCAATTCGTGACCTGCCAGTGTCACAAACAAGGTATCAAAATATGCCCATCTGACGGTAATTTAATGTATAAACCCCTGAGCTTCTGGGGGCTCCGCCCCCTGGACCCCACACCAATTTGTGTCCTGCCAGTTTCACAAATTAATAAGGTATCAAAATATGCTCATCTGACATTAACTAAATGCCTTTACCCCCTGAGCTTCTGGGGACTCCACCCCTTGACCCCCCGCTATTAAAGACCTAGCTAGACCTTCATTTAATATAACAATAGATTTAAGATTACATATTTGTTTGTAATAAAATCAACATGTTTAATATACATACGTCAATTAAGTCGACAATAAGCCTAAGCTCCTTAATTCTTCAGTCAGGTGGCGCTAGCTGCGCTGATGTAGCCATCACAAGCTTATGCCATCCTTCTCCGTCTGCTGTAGTCTAGTTCTGGACCCTTTTAATGATCTTTTTTATTTGCCGACTATAAGCGTTAAGCCGAGTGATGGCGCGATCCTTAATGACGGCGGGCGCGCCATCACTCGGGTTAACGCTTATAGTCGGCGAATTAAAAAAAGAATTATTAAAAGGGTCCAGAACTAGACTACGTCTGCTGAAGCTGTCGTTGCCTCTGACAGGTTTGTCCTTTTCCCCTTTCCATATGTGGATGTCCTTCCCGCCACCAGTAGGAAAATATCGTCACACAGCGGCACTCGTGGGCCATGTACAAATTTGCCCGGAACTTGGGGAGGGGGGTGGGGGGGGGGGGGGGGGGCGTCGCTTGCTCGTTTATCATCCTTCCAGTTTCTTAGAAATGTGCTTAATTGTATTAAAATTTCATTTTAGTATTAAAAGACAATTGAATATCAAAAATCATATATTTAGGCCCCTTGCTGCCCGAATGTAACATAACCAGGCACTTCACTGTATGAGATTAATCGGGCCCCTTTACTGTCCGGTATTTCTACAACATTTAAGGGGGGCTGTCTTGGGATAAACTAGATTGAATCCCTTCACAATTTGTTCTGCTTGGCCCAATGCGGCCTCCGGAACCGGGTTGTCCCTGAATAAAGCTTATGCAAATGATAGTCAGTTCTCAACTTGATGTTCCTGATGCTGTAAACCTCTGTAAGTATGTCCCTTTGCAACCGACATCAAATTCTGTACAACTTTGCAGGAACTATGAGTATGCCATGTATGTCCTATCTGTGAAATTTAAACACTATCAGTATCCTAATATTCAAATTATGCAAGGAAACCTGTTTACTTGCTAGACTTCACTGTCAGACACTATTGAGTGACTAACTGGCTTTGTTCTCCTTTGGTAATAACATACATAATGAGCTGTAAAGGGTACATGAGCATTTTGTCTACATCAATAACTCACTTCATGTAATGGCCAAAATTAAACTGATTGAATCTTTGCGTTATTGCGTAGCATAAAACGTAAGACCATTCGGTACAATGGTCTGAAAAATCAGACTATTACTTACTGGCTCTATAGCTTCTAAGTCGATTCGACAACTAATAGTCATTATTTTCCCACTTAAAGACATTTTCAAGCCCCCCTTTTGTTTAGGGAAGTTCTAAATTAGTATTGTCTTTCAAATGCCGTTGGAATTTAACCTTTTTATGTTGTTTTGCCTGCAAATGGGACATAGTACCTTTAAAGGGCAATCAAACCCTTGTAATACTTGTATTCGTGTGGAAAGCAGAACAATAAGATAAACAGAATGGCGAAAGTTGGAAATTAATTAGGACAACTAATAACAAAATTATGAATGTTTGAAACATGAGATCACTAAGTCATTGCGAATTGCAAATTGGCAGTTTTGTCAGTGGATTTGGACGTAATCGCTGATGACTATCCTATTTGTCGTGTACAAAAATATAATAAATTTCTGTGTTTCACCTAAGTGCCTTTTCTCTTGTGGGATTTCTCTAAATATATTATGGATAACATATTATTATAGGTCCTCTAAAGAGAAAAGACCCTCCTGAGTCAAATATTTTTGAGAAATTGACACTTTACTCATGTTGTGTGTTAGAGCAAATTGAAAAGTTGTCCGCATCTACATCACACAGAGACAGAGACCATTCGGCCAATTGGGAGAGCCCATACCTATGGTGATTACAACTTTAACAAATGCATAACTTTCTAATTTTTTGTCCGGTTTCGTTCAAACTTTCACCAGTCTACTGATTATTCTGCTTTCCGCTAGATAAGAGTAGTTTGCTATCACGGTTGGATTTACCTTTAAGTTTATACTATTTCGTCCGCTAACTCCAATCGGCAATAATCTACCACTACTAGGTTAAAAGATATGCTCACTATGTATAAAGGACAAACACAAACCATGCACGAAAGTTACAGTTTGAAGTGACATTTATTGCAAAATGACATTACGCATATACGTATATTATTATTTACATAACATGGCACACAGCACACATCAATAATAAATGTATCCCGACATTTTCGACCGCTGATGAACATACGGCCATCACATAAAATATTCTGGCATTTTCCTTGCACCAACATGTTGATAACATTGACGAAAGTATCACGTATGGATGAATACAGAAATGGAGAATGATTTATACACATGTATCATCATAATCGTCGTTTATTTTAACATTTACATACATGGACGGAATAACTGCATTGCAAAAACATCAAATAAAGTGTCATCGTTGTTGACACACAATCAATTCAAAGAAAATTTTCAAATTTACCCCCCCCCTTCTCTCTCTCTCTCTCTTTCTCTCTCTCTCTTTCTTTCTCTCTCTCTCTCTCTCTCTCTCTCCCATTCTCACCCTTCACTGACTCAAAATCCATAATCAAATATAAAAGTAAATAAAACGTTTTTCGCATGATTAACTGCTATTGCTTCAAGATCAATTTAACTTTTGCATAGTGTTTTGATAAGGAAAAAATACTGGCCAACATTTCACTGGAATACATTTTTTGGAGTCTACAGAAAATATAAGATGACCGCAAATACTTTCAAGCATTAAAATTGAGGGCCATTTCATTAACCCTATACTGTATCACCTTAAGATATCAAGTTCAGTTTCCGTGAACACGAGGGAATCGCCTCAGGTTGATTTTGGGGAAAGTGTTTGAGATCGTTCTATCATTATGAAGAGTTTTTAGGACACTTAAAAAATAAATAATAAGATTGATCATAGTAGGCTCCAGGCCCGCTTATATGCACAGCATATTCAACAAAATAGACCATTAGATAATAAGTATATAATAATAATAAAAACGTAGCTTATAAAGCGTTTACCACCGAAGATGTCAATTATAATATATTAGAAGCTGTCAGTTACATGCAAAATGCAAAAGAAAATACCACTAAACGTCATGGTTACCTGATACAGATATATTTCAAGGAAAGTATATTTTTCCCTGAACAGGTATTGAATCAAGCGAGAAAAAAGGTAATGATAATAATGGAAAGGCCTACAGTATGGTAAATAATTTCGATATTCATTGTACAAATTATGTCATTTTTCAGTCTATTAGTTTTTACGAGAGCACTAAAAAGACACCCTCCACTCTTAAAAATGAAACATGGCAATATAAAATACTATGCAGCGTTTAGGCACACACATCAAACATTTAACATAAATCCGTTCCGATTTGTTCGTTCCATTTCGTCTCTACGATGTTAATAAGCTTTTGATGTATTTGAATTGTAGTAATAACGTAAAGCCCCATCAATCATCTTACCTTACTGTTCCTAAAATACCTCTATGTTGAAATGACTTTTGTTCTATTCTTCATGACATAATATTATAATACCTAGCAAATTTGCAGCTCGAGTCTTTCAATATTAGAACCCTTACAAATCGATTCGTACAGTTTCAGATTCCTTGGTTGTACTTGATGAATTATGCAATACCAAGGAAGGGGCATGTGCCTCAGGGGAGGGGACGGTTAACGGAAAGCGTCTGTTGACATGTTGCGGCTGTACTGAGGGAACGTGTCTCGGTAACGACTGCTGCTTGGCAGGAACGGTCATCAAGAAGAGAGCAGATGACAAAGAAAAAATACAAAAGAGAAAAGAAGAAAGTGGCAAAAGATGGTTAACAAACAGTTAAAAGTAAACATATTATTATTTTCATAAGCTTTTCTTTTTTGAATTTCCTGGTCATTTGAGAATGTAATTTGGTAATAGGCCAGATGCATAATCATTCACCATTGCAATTAACCTATTTTTGTAGTTTCAAATGAGTTCAAATTTAACATAAGGAAATAAACAATTATTTTAATCATGAGTCTGGCAACTCTATGCCCTAACTTTGCTTGATGCATAGATTTCGTATTCGATTATGTCTGTATACACATTCTTACAGCTTGCTCCAATGATGCTTTAACAGGACTTTAAGCATTTCATGAGAACACAACTATTGCCTGGTTTTCCCTGAATTTTCGATCCTGATGATGGAGTTTCAAATTAAAAGATCATCAAAGAAGGCACCAATTTCAATCGTCTAGTAAATCAGTATAGGATACAAAAAAATAGAGAGAGAGTTTAAGACGGGAGTGCACTTACTAGATGTTGGCAGGAACTGGGCGCTGGCCATATTGATCAAGACGGGGCTCCTGTGTAAAGGTGTACTACAAATACAAAAGAAGATGTAGGTTCGTCACATGAATGAGATGTGAAACAAAAACAGGTTTTCAAATAGTTCAGTTTAACCGTTTGCACCAAATATTTTCTCAAACGATTTCTGATTGAATGAAGGTTCATCTTTTCAGAGAGAAATCGACTTTATATTTGTTTAATACCACAAATGAATAGATAATGAGATAGTAATACAAAAAAATAAAATATAATAGTGTATATAGCTGTATGGGCATGATTTATCCGGGGAGAGGCTGACATTTATTATCTCCAACGTTAAGTTTCCAATTTCTTTTTATTTTATAGCGGGAAAATAATCATACTTCATTTTAGTAATTTTCGCTGTTGCTGGATTGTTTATCCATTTATAGCATCTTTTCTCTGTGTTCATAATTATAGCATTGAATCCCATTTTTGTTTAGGTGTCTTGATTACTAGATAAGACTAAAATTTGCAATAAGACCAAACATGTTGTCAACATTTGCAGGAATATTAGTAGCTTCGAGAAGAGGGAGGGGACTCCCCCCCCCCCCCCCGCCTCGTATGTTTGTATTTTTATGATATTGTACTTACTCTCCATGATCCGCTAATGGCTGGCTTCTGGTACCTCACTGCATACCCACTAAATCTCAGTTGTCCTGTAAAAAAAAAAGGGGGGGGGGGGACCAACAAGAGTGTTTAAATAGGGTCTTGGTCCATTATGTAAGCAAATAATTACTTCACTTGAGACTGTAAAGCCACAAAAAAACCACCACCAAAAAGAAAATCGTCATTGGTGGCTAAAATTACTATATGCACAACAGACGTAACAGTGTAGTTATTATTATTAGTTTGGGGTGTCAACTGACGTTCTTTTATAACTTTTTGTTCAATGTACCCATCATTAAACTGTCTTGATTGGAAATACGATTCATAACTTCTGCATGGCGATGATATCTTCTATAACGTCAAGTATAGGCCTACTTGAGAGTCCCTTATTTAAATCGGGATATACATGCTATAACAGATCAATTAAAACGCCGGTAAGTGTTTTGTTTTAATAGTTTTTACCCATCGTTTGCATTAATCAAATTTTCAAAGAATGAAACATACAAAAGACAAATTTTGGGTTTGAGTCACTTACTATCAATCAGTTAAAAACAAATCTTACTAAATTATTTTTGGCATTCATATGTCAACATTGTACACCAGTGGGTTTTTTAATCTGATGTCATTTTAGCATCTTTTTTTTATCGATTTGGGATTCCGAATACATTGATTTTGTTTTGAACCTTATATACCGTTTGCACAGGTATTTCATTATTTTGTTTTGGTTTAATTATGTTGCTACTGTTGTGTGGTTATGAATTAATGATGTGATTTAATGATATAATTTTACCTTGTTGTGACACTATATTTTTGGATATCTTTCCGATTTTCTTCCATCTTTCACCACATATCTTACTTACCTGTGTTTTTAATCTGTGGTAGTTCTTTGATATCTTTAGCTTTAGCCCAGTCGAGACGTAGTGATCTAAACAGAAAAGAAAAATTAAGAGTGAAGAGGCCAACATTTAAGATAATTTTTCACTGTATCCTGTTATATCGTCAAATCAACCCCAAAACAACTCCAAACCGACACTTTATCGAACGAGCAATTGCCTTTCGGGAAATGTATTGTATTGCTAGGTCTATTGTCGATCTGGTATCGGTCTTGGCTGAGTGTATTAGGCATTAAGCTAGCGATACACGAGTGGAGTTCCAATAATGTTGACATGTATCATCTTTATTTAGAGTGATTAGGTCGACAAGTTTCATGGAAAGAATGTTTTCTTCTTTTTCTTCTTTTTCTTCTTCTTCTTCTTGTTGTTGTTGTTGTTGTTGTTGTTGTTGTTCTTCTTCTTCTACTTCTTCTTCTTCTTATTTCCCCCCATAATTAATAGTCTACATGTTTGAACTTTTAGAACCTATAAAACTAAACGTTGCTTTTCTTACTTGACATCGTCTTTCATCGTTTCTCGCAATAATCTTCCAGTGTCGGTGATGTTCTGCAGGTGGAAAAGGTAAGAAACAAAATATGCATTCACATTCAGAACAAGGTATATGTATTTAAATCGTCGTTGTACTTTTCATCAATATAAATAAGACAAACAAATTGTCGTGACAACAGTTTCTTAAAGTGATTACTAAAATACAAGAATCATAACAATGACTATACAAAGTCTTGTCTCTCTCTCTCTCTCTCTCTCTCTCTCTCTCTATCTCTCTTTATATTCTCTTTTCTCTCTCGTCTCTCTTTCAAAGACTATAGATAACAATTTCGGTTGTTTGGATTCTGTTCTTCCCGTGAATTTCATTTGATAGTTAAAACAAAAATAATTGTTTCAAACTTTATGATAGACATTGATCATCCGGTTACAAAAGTTCAAATCATTGGCAAGCGCAACTGCAACATTTATGATATGTTAACCAGTTCATTATGGAAATAACCTATCTCTAATAATGCGTAAAATACCATACGATCAATTAACAAAATATGTGTAATTCTTCACATTCAAATTTGTGTGAAGAACTGCTATACATTCTCTGCATTTATTATCCGCGCCAAAAGTATGTCAATTAATCTATAATAAACTCATCGCCACAGCGCTTATAAAGCTAGCAACGGGGAAAATAAGAGCACAAACATTGGGAAAGAACAAAATATCGATTTCAGTAAATCTCTTTGTAAATTATCTCCCCCGTTGCATAGTGTCCTGTATCCTTTCTTCTTTTGTTGTGCTAAGAAAGAGAACAATACTGACGTGGACAGGGGAGCGCACTGTCCCTTTTCATCTAAATAAAAGATCTATACGTAACACCTCGGTAAACTGTGAATAGATCTGGAATGTTTCCAATGGTATAAACGCTCAATATAAATCAACAAAATCAGCAATGTGAGCACCGACGGATATAAGAGCTGGGCAAAACTGGCACCCCCCTTCAAAATTGTGATTTTCAGTTTAGTTCGCGAAAGAAGTCAAGTTTATAGCTCATTATATCGTCTATAACTATATAAGTTTAGAAATATTTTTTTTCTCATCTTTCTTTTATATATTATGAAGACAATTCTTCGTAGATATACTTGTCTAAATCTTGTTTTTCGAAATTATCTTGCTGAGCATAACAGATTGAATAAACACGTTATCGGACCCTGAATGTAATCGCTTTAAGCCAATTCGTTTAATAGATCAAGGCATAATCCAATGAAATGTTTTTAATAAATCAAATTAATTAAAAAGCGACCAGTGTCGATGGGATCTAAGCATTCGCCTTTTAATCGGAATCAATCAATCAATCAATCAATCTCGCTTCATTCTACATTGTGTAGGCCTGTAACATACATGTAATATGAAGCAGGTGTTGGCATTAATCTGCAGAGCTTTTTGAAAACGCACCAAGTTATATTTAGTTTGTATGTTTTTTTGTCTGGTGTCTCTGCGTTCGGTCGGTGGTTGCTAGGGTAACGGGTAATGCCCCATACGCAGGAATGTGGTTTGAATTTTGATAAGGCATGCGATTGGGATTCTGTATGGAAATATGAATGGATGAATTTTGCAATCATTCTTCCCAACTGCAGACCCATATTTTACTATTTCAATTTAACTTCTAACTTAGTCACTTAAATTATCCCTTTCTCTCTTGAACACTTCAACCTTCTCTCGTAGTTTTTACTTCTACAGTCCACCAAAGGCTTTTTTGTGTATTTATGCCTTCCAAATCATAGTTTTTATTAGTCGTGCGTGGATCCACATACATCACCTCCATATAAACATAATCTATGCAATTCATACAGAACCCGAATTGCCTTTCCGAAACTGCCATCCAATATTCCATTCTACTATTGAATGCCATAATATTCTTCGATTTCTTTTTTTCTGTATTCAAATAACATGTTTTCAATTATGCCTCCCTCGATCGCCAACATTAATGATGCATGGACCTATCTTTTCATCGTTCCCAGCATAATCTTCAAACGCAGTACAAAATAAACAGACCCGGCCTCCCAATCCCCCCCCCCCTCTCTCTCTCTCTCTCTTTCTTTCTATCCACATAAACTGTAATATAAGCGCTTGTGAAGCAGGTGACTCTACAGAAATACATCGGTGTTTCGAATGACCTATTAATCAAGCTAATGAACATTAAGAATTCTGTACGGAAGATATTATACGATCCGGCGTACAGCACATGCAGATTATTTTATAGTTCAGATAGCTTCAATGTTTCAAACAGAGTGTTTTTCCCGCAGCTATAAAACAACAACAAAGACAAAAAAATGCTGAGCGTCGTTTTCATCAGCGACATAAAATGGCGACTCTAAAAGCTATAGTGAGATGTAGTTGATAAATAATTAATAATTTTATTTGATGACCTTTGCAGAACACAACTAGCTGATCAGTTTCCCCTGCATTGTATACGTTACCATTGCGACTATATGTTATCGATTTCAAAATCAGTATAAAATTATAGTCAATGTTTGAGTTTGACTCTTTGCTCGCATGGGGAAAATGTTTAACAAACAAAACGTTTCTTTCTTTATATGATTGTAATAATTTCAATCAATACACACATAAACTGTCTCACACTTTTTAAAGGTTCTAAATTTAGATTTTATATTCCAAATGCATTAAAAAGCGCAAAAAATGGTCAGAATTAAACACTGGCTTAATTTACAGTTGTTGACGAAACTTAACGGGGGTTGTGGGGGGGGGGGGGAATATGCTATCAAAATAATTTCAATTTCAATTTCCGCTTTAAAAAATATGATATGTAATACCCAGTTCTCTCTCCGTCTCTCTTCTCTCTCTCTCTCATCAATGTAGGGGGTATTGTGTTGCTCAAGTTCACGAATTGCAACTTACATTCTTCGTCAAGGGTTTTATCGATTTCATATCGTGTTTATTTAAGTTTTGGCTTCGCGTGGGTCCGTGAATTGCGGTCTACTAAATAACTCTTTCAAAATGTATTACGAGTGTGTTTCTTTTTATAACAATTGCATATTGGGCTGATTCTTTTTAATACGGATGATCATTATTTAACAAGCAAAACACTTCGCTATTCATCGTGCTTATTGAACAGAATTCATCATGCGGATTTTAACAATGGCTCGGGAATATAATCGATTTGAAAGGATTTATTATTGAATTAATGTTTGTTTTGTGATCGTGGATATTGTGATTAATCAAAACGATGGGAGGCAGTGTATTTGTGTTGAGGGCAAAGGTGGGGGTCGGGGGGGGGGGGGGGGTCTGAGAAAGGAGAGACTGTTCTTAGAGGCAGGGTGCATTATAGCCAGGAACAACTTCCCAAAATGATTTGGGAATAAACTCTTTTTTTTACGCAGTCCCCCCCCCCCCCCTCTCCCATATACTACATGTAGCATTGTTTATAATTTATGTTCCTGAATGCTTGCTATGAATTATCGCTCGTAAAGCAAGACTTCCCGGCTTCATACATGTATTATTCGATGGTTGTGCTTACACTTATATATTTTAGGTTAATGCAATTACACGATATATCATTTTTATATTTATATATATATATATATATATTTTTTTTTTTGGGGGGGGGGAGGGGGGTGGGGGTTCTGCAGGAATAATTTCGAGAAGACTTACCGCTCCGTTGTAGGTGTTTGCTGGTGGCTGGAAATAAGTTGCAGTGGCGTTTTGAAAGTCAGCTATATAAAGAAAAAAAGAGAGAGGGGGGGGGTATATCAATCATAATGCTGGAAAACTACAAATCAATAGAGATGGCGAGCAAGCACATCTCCCTATTTCTAGCATGATATTGGGGGGAGGGGGAGGGTTGTGTCCTGACGATTCACATAAATAAAGCCACCATGTTTGCCTTTGGATTTAAACGAAATGAATGCACCAAATAGCAATAATAATCATTAATACTCATATTGTCTAAGATGACTCTTATACAAGATTTGTGAATTATTGCGTGTAAACTTCTTCAAATTACCGTTTTTAATCAACCGTCCAGACCATATAAAGTCAGGGTAAATAATATTCCTAAGATTTGTATATGTTCAATTACAGCTTCATTATTTTATTTATCAATACCCCCCCCCCCCCCCAACTTGGAACAAAGATGGTGTAGACCTATATCAATACAAACAAATTGATGGAATACGATTTGGGAAAACAAAATAAATGGCAATAGCGTTACTCACTCATCGAAGATTTATCGGGTTTACAGTTAACGATTTATAAAAGACGCCACAAACATCAATACAAACAAAGAATTCGAAAACAGTTTGGTGAAGGGAAGACAAAATATGACTAAGAATTTTAAGCCACGTGGAATGTAAGAGAAAGCAAATTATTTTCAGTCTATAGTTTATCCTTTCCCAACAGTGTGATACAATCACCTCTATCTCGTTAAGAAAATTTAGAAGTAGAACTAGATCTAGTCTTATAGTTTTAGTAAAAGTTAGTAAAGTAAAAGTTAAAATGAACTTAACGTACATACGACCAGTATAAAAATGTTGTTGTTGTAATAGACCCATAATAATTGAATATAAAAAGATATCAAACTAAATGTAGAGAAGGTAATTGAATGAGATCTTACCTGGTCCTACACCAGTGGTAGTCCTACAATGTTCGTCCGGTAGTCTATGGGCAGCTGTGTCCATGTCCATACGCCTAAATGTTGGTAGGGAGGGGTGGTATAAACCCTCCTTGACCGCCGCCAACTGGGCCCTCCGAAAAGTAGGGTATTGCGGGACATAATATGGTACTTCTACCGTCGGCATTTTCAGATATTAACTATTGAAATATTAAAGAAACACTTTGATATTATATGGCGAAGCAAGATCCTCTTTGCTGCTGAATATTGGAGATGATGAGTATAGGAATCGTGTTCGAACTTTGTACTCAAGCTATAAAAAGATAAGACGCTGGAGATGTTGTTTGTGTTAAACACAGTGCACTTGTTGCCGGCGCGCTAAGGAGTGACTACACATGGTAATCCCTATTGTAATCAAGTTTGATTGTTACGTGCGCATCCAGGGAAGACCGTCCCCATAGCAACGCGTATAATGATGGTTGCAAGGACGCATGCGCAGTTTACGTAATTGCTTTATTATTACTGTAGGAACGTTAATCATCGATGTGCGGGTCTGGCTCGTACTAGGAGGCGGCAGAAAATTAATCAAGTAATGGTTAATGTAAAAAGAATAGCTTTTAGATGATTAATGTCAACAGACTAATTTTTACCACACTTGTAAACTCATGGGCCTGTGCAATACATTTATGGCATTAATTTGATATATTAAAAGGGTTTATGAAAATAATGTGTAGGCCTTTTTTCGATACGTAAAAAGTTAGCAAAAACATATTTTCCTTTGGTCAAGTATAACTCCCTCCCCCCAACAACAAAAAGTATCATCCCTATTTCCACACACAAAAAATAGGCTTTCTGTATACTTACAAAATAGATCATTGATGATTAAACTACAGTAACGGATGTAAATTCTATATTTTATCTTGGTTAGAAAACGAATTACAATCTTTTCCACAATATTTATTACATTGGTCCCAATATTGATATTTGCATGGGATATTTCTTACTCAATTCGTTTTCATACCGCCATTACTTATCATCATCATCATCATCATCATCATCTTCTTCATCCCGTGGGTCGATCCCTCTCTGTAGGTCGGGTCTCTTTGTTACCGCGGCTCTCCACATCTCGTCCAGTCTGTAGCCGTTTCCGAATCAATTTATCTACAATCTACCAACCTCTCCCGTAGCTGCGTCTTCCTTTCTTTCTCCTTCCTTTCTAGTTTATCTGTGCTGTCCAGCTCATCATCTCATCTTCACCTTTCGTCTTTACGTGTCCATACCATCTCAGTCTGCTCTCTCTCTCTCTCTCTCTAAATCTTATCCCTTACTCCTTATCACGTTTAATTCCTATCGTACCCATACAGAAGTAGGAGTGATAAATCCTGTATTATCCTATAAAAATGCAGTCTAATTTATCTACAATCTACCAACCTCTCCCTAGCTGAGTCTTCCTTTCTTTCTCCTTCCTTTCTAGTTTATCTGTGCTGTCCAGCTCATCAGTTCATCTTTTCTCTTCACGTGTCCATACCATCTCAGTCTGCTCTCTCTCTCTCTCTCTATATATAAATCTTCTCCCTTACTCCTCATCACTTTTAATTCCTATCGTACCCATACAGAAGTAGGAGTGATAAATTCAGTATTATCCTATAAAAATGCAGTCTAATGTTTCAACATTATACCCTTCACCTATATCTTACCATTATGTTGTTTATGTTGCTACTATGTTGTAGTTCTCTTTTTTTCTCTTTCTCCAAGCTCTCTATCCTCTTCTCCTCCTTGCCTATCCATTTCTTCCCTTCTTTCTTTCTTTCTTCTTTTTATAATATATATTATGCATTTGTGTATTCAGGCGTACCCACTATACAAGCTTTGCTTATCGGGATTCGCGCCTCCTTCCTTGTAATACAAGTTCTTTAATTATTTCAACGTTCCAACGTATAAATGTATTGTTTGAACAGATGTTAAATATGTTGTCAAATTGAATGGAAGAAACTATATTTTGAATTTATTTGAATTGAAATTGAAATTGAAATTGAATCATATCCCGTATCGCCTCCTCTGTTTTTTTTATATTTTTTTTACCCCTCTCACACCTCCCAGACATCTCATCTCTGCAGCTTCCAGCTGTTTCACGTGGTCTTCCTTTTACTGCCCAGGGCCCGTGTTTTATACAACTTGTTGTCAATAACAAACGCTAAATTTCTATGACAAATTTGTCCTAGGCCAATCAAAGGCCATGATTTCAGTAGCTTATAACATTTATAGTGGCTTGTTATTGGAAACAAGTTTCATGAAATAGGTCTCTCCCCCATAGACTATAATAATAATAATAATAATCCATTTTTATATAGCGCATTTCAAAGTATGTCTCTATGCGCTTAGAAAGAAAAGCAAAGAGAAAATAGGATACGAGTTCCTTTTACTTGTTTACAACAATAAATTGAAATAAATACGTTTTCAGGGTGGACTTCAACTTATCTATTGTGTCAGTGTTTCTAAGTGAGTCTAGGTGGCTATTCCCTAAAACTGGGGCAGCATGGGCAAATGAACGTTCACCATATTTGTCAAAATAGGAGGAACAAACAATACATTCGTTTTACATGATCGAAGATTTCTTACTGGTTTACAGTGAGTAATTCATTTAAATAAGAGGGAGCTAATTGATATAAACATTCATAAGCTAATAACAATAACTATAATGTTATCGGGCGGACCATCGTCTTGACCTTTCGGTCTCATCGGAATTCTTTTATTGCCGCTTATAAATAGTGCACTGCATAGGCCTAGCCTCTAAAGTGGTAAGAACAAGAGGACTAGCATTAGTAACATACAGGGTTTATGCACAACTGTTTTTAAGCAGATGAATTTTAGTGTGCAGTGCAGTCTTTAAACCACTTTAAAAAAAAAAAAAAATCTTCTCATGACGACGTAAAATTAGGTAAATCTTCGAATGAGCTCCTTCTTACAAATAAGAAATGTCTCATCGGCCATGGAATACTGTTTGGGGGGGGGGGGGGGGGGGAATGAGGCATCTCATTCCATGTGAGAGATAATTTAAACTTAGTACACAGTCGAATCATATCTACGATCGAAGAAGTCGACTTTGAAAAATTACTGGTATGAAGCTTAAGGTCATCCTTTTTCAAGGTTCTCTTATTTTTTATTGTTACTATTGTTCTCCCCATCCCCATCCATCTCTCTATCTCTCTCTCTCCTATCCTCCTCCTCCTCCTCATCATATGAAAAAGCGATTTACAGTTGAATATACATTATTTAAACCTTACCAAGTTTTGTAATTTTACAAGTACGTGAACTTTTGATTTGCCCCGATTTATGATTTCTTGAGAATGCGACATAATAAAGCTTACATCTAAAATTATTCAACAAAGGCCCTAATTCAACCAGTCCACCATTCATTCTTGAGTTAAGAAAAAAACGAAAAAATGTCAAATTTACAAGGGATATGAGTTATTCAGTTGTTAAATGTAAATAAGTACGAGGTGGCGCTACTCCCTCTCCAGCCAGTACTTCCATTCTTTGGGCAGCCTACATGCCACCTTCTTGCAAACATGCATAATCAGAATATACTGAACACCCTAGTAGCATTAAGATCAATTTTAAGCTGTAAATTATTGCATTAAATGAAACAAAAATGCAATACATTAAACGCAATAGCATGTACATGTACTTTGACACTAATATCGAACAGAATAATATTATAGCAATCAACATGTGTTCATTTTAGTTTTCTATATTTATTTTCTAACTACATTGTATGTAGACAGTACAAAAGACACAAGAGTTGATTTTCAACAAGAAATTACTTTGCATAATAAATTATAATACGTAAATCATAATGACAATTCCCAGGAAAAGACAAGAAACACATCTCATATACATATTGATAATAGTTTGAAATAATATTTATGTACACACTGTAGTTCATACTAGTGTAGGTTATGGTCATCAAATTACATGATGAATATCCGTGGTAATTAGCTTTTTACAAGATCTAAAATCTTGATTCAGCAGTGAGATGTACATTTTTGTATGGTCATGAACAAAGACATTAATACATTGGATGTTAGTGAGGATGTGGGGATGTTTGTTTTAAAAAACATTTGACATGTTTTCAACAAACCAAGGCATGTAAACTGCACTGTATTGACGTCTGAGATATAATTTTTTTTTGTACCTCAAAATCATTTCAAATCATTTGAATGACACTTCTAAATATAATCATACTAAGTGATTTAAAAAAAAAGGTGAACAGTGGGAATCGAGAGGCATCCACTCAAATGTTTCCTTAAAGCGGGACTGCACTACTTGTTTCTACTTGCGCCCTCTATACAGCCAACAATGCGTAAGTGGTACCGTTGGTCCCCCATTGTCCCCTTATTCATATGTTAATAGAGAGCTGATTTGATGAGATAACCACCTGCCACAGTGACCATGCAGGGAGGTCTAATCCCTCCTGGCCAAACTAGTGCAGATAGGCTTTAAAATGAAGAAACTATTTGATTTATGGTAAACAAGGGAGAACCCTCCCAACACTGGGTTGGGGGGGGGGGGGGGGGCTGGGGGGGTATCTACTGTATACAATTTATACAAAAATGAATCTACAAGAAAAAAGAGTAACCCCTTCACCAGTTTGAGTTGAAGGTAAAAAAAGAAGCTTCCCAAATGGTTTAATTATGTACATGTACATGTATATAGGTGGTTAAACAGATGTTTTCTCCATCAGCCAAATCCCTTACAAGAGAAATATAATAAATAATAATAATAATAATAATAGTGGGTTCTCGTATAGCGCTCATGTCTGTCAGACTTGACACTCCTGGCGCTCCCGATATGAAGTGTATGAAGAGTGTTATAGATAATAAATGTTGCACCTACTGCCCCCCCCCCCAATCCCAAATACAAAGCATAAGGTGTTCTCAAATGTCACAAAATAAATTTTCTCTTACACACAAATATTGAATAGCAATCCGAGACCACATGCATTACAATGTGCACTCCATGTACATGTACTCTCAATGTATATATACATATGAACTTACCTTTCTCAAGGAATGTTACCTAATATCAAACAAAATCAATAGCTGCGTCTATGCTCGCTCAGAGTGATCTCGGTGATTTTCATTGAACATAAAGTGAGAAGACACATATAAATCTGAAGTTAAAGATAAAGACCAGTTATGGTCGTGCGATTGCATTGTAAAAGAAACGTTGTGGAATCGATCAGAAAGGGTTGATCATCTAGCACAAGTATTGGTGTGTACTGCAAGGTTCTGGAATCATCAAAATAATAATAAGAAATTTGGCCCAGTCTTGGTAAAGTTACAAGCACTGTACAGAGAAAGATGTATATGGGATTAAGCACACGTGCATGACACGTGCGTTATATCTATCAGGTCCAAATAGATATAATAATTTACCAAATATATCAATTAGTAGGCGGTTTCTCGGCAAAATTTGTATGATCACGTATTAGTCAAAACGTATTCTTTCACATGATTGGTAATAAGAGCTTCCATTTCATTTTTTGAGAGGGGGGCGTTTCCAAAACTGGTCTTTACCTTTAAGATCATTGAATGATTGAAAAACAGAGTGTTTCATCTTCCGAACATTAATCAAGAAAGATCCTGTTTTGTTGTTCTTCTTTGAATTTGGTGGTGGACTTGTGGTTTTACATAGCATGGAGGACCTACAAATTGAGAATTATTGAGAGCACTTGTGCATAGTACATTTACACAATTATTCACTACTTTGCCGTGACATTAATATTGTAGAATCCCTCATGTGATGATTAACACAGTAAAGACATCCTCAATCAAGCATCTACCCGCCACAGAACATATATTTTTTAAATTTTCAAATCATATTGATGCGGAATCATCAATTAGAGCATTTCTTCTGTTCTGTTCTCTCCCGGCAACTAGTAATGATGATGACCTGAGGAAAGCTGAGTTGAATTTGGCAGTTTGCAGCACTGATCTGGTAATGAACTACCTTGTAAGATAGTGCCGTGATGAATCTTAGATATAATATCGAGGGTTTAGTGACACAAAGACGTAACTCCATATTTTGCCAAAATGAGTATTTGATATCAACATGTTCGGAAAAATGTGGGCTTTTCAGGAAACACAAAGACTCAACTCCACCCAACACCATTGAAGTCAATGGCTAGTGAAACATAGACTTAACTCCTTTAAAAGGCCCAAGTGCTCAGTGACACATAAACCACTTTTTCTCAAAATGGCCAAAATGGAGTTACGTCTTTGTGTCACCTATTCCTCGATATACTCTTACTCAGTTAGCTAGCTTAGAGCTAACCAGTGTCATAAAAAAACTGTATTGAGAACAAATTAGGGTTAATATTATACAGTTAAAGCCCCTATGAAGGACTTACAAGCCCTCAAAATCTCAAAACTGATCTGTAGCAGCAAGGTGAGCTTACGGAACTAAATGCTAAATATGCAAAATACTCTATGGTTTTCTTTCTACGAGTGAAAATTGAAGCCCTCAATTTGTACCCAACAAATGGGGTGAATGAAACACTGCCACTTGCAAAATTCAAATTTGAAAATAAACATGACTTTAATTTTACCAATAATGAATATTTTGCAACCATACGTTTAGGAAAGTGTTCAATTTAGAATATTTACAACATTTTGGCCCTTTTACAAGTTTGGGATTTTCACCTTGCATATCCCTGCAATGCCTTTTAAACCTGTATGTAAAGACTGCTCAATGGAGACAAGAAAAGCGGCAGTGAAAGTGGTCTGTCAGAAAATGTTTAATTGATACCAGTGACGAGTTTTACAAGCAGTTGTTATTGAATAGAATTGTATTCAGATGGTTCATTGATTCAAAAAATGGTTCTAATCATTAAAGCAGAATTGTGATTTAGATCAAGGTATAAATTTAAAATACAATAGGAGAGTCTTTGAGTTTGACTGAATTATTCATGGCTATGACTATGGGTATTTCAGTGAAAGCTATTCCTCTTCAGCTAAATACATACATTTAACTTCACCTCACTTCTAACATCATTTTTCTACATGATAAAGACTAACATCTGCCATTACCAGCTATATCTACAATGTAAGTAACCAGATATATATATACATGAATTACCAAATATATTTTTTCCAAAGTTCATCTTCTACACGTATGTACAGCATAAAATGTAGTACTCCGATGATTGGCCCTCAGTCTCGTTCGTACTCTATATGAGTGAGGAGTTTGGAGACGGTCTCCACCAGCTTTACGCTGCTCCCACAAATGATCTGTCTGGACATGATATCCAAGGGGCCACCTGGATACAAGGTGGGACAAGCATACAAGTGATGGGTTAACTCATTGCATGTGGAGGGGAGGGGAAGGGAAAAGAGGAGGGGTGAAAAGCTCCCTTCCCTACAATATCTATAAATATATACTGTATATAGATGTATAGTGCATATACATAAGTGTTAATAAATACTGCTTTAAAATAGAGATAGAGACCTGTCCTTCGCTTCAAGGATGTGTGCAAGAGGGATATGAAGGCCAGTGAAATCAACCCTACAAACTGGGAAGCATATGCTTCAGACCGTCCTGAATGGAGACGCGTAGTAAAGACGGGTATACAGAGGAGTGAGCAGAGGAGAGTAGAACAGTGGGAGGAGAAAAGACAACAACAACAACAAAGACAGCAGCTAGTTACGGCTTCAACAGCACAGCCACAAATGACTTTTATCTGCAGCAACTGCAACAGGACCTGCCTCTCTAGGATTGGACTGTTCAGTCACAGCAGGAGCTGCACACCAAGAAACTGACTAGTACAACTATATAGCGCAATATTCTATTGTCTTTCGAGACAGACAGATGCTGAGATATACTGTATATAGATGTATAGTGCATATACATAAGTGTTAATAAATACTGCTTTAAAATAGAGATACCTTCCATCATGAGACATTGGAGTATAAATTGCATAAAACAAGCAATTTTCTTTGAAGGCATTTGTTTGCAAACTGTCATATAACGTAAAGTAAAAGCAAACAAAATATTTTACTAGTTTTACCGGTATGCGTTAAGGACATCTTGTAGGAAGACAATGTTAATCTCAAGGAAAACAAGGCGACACTAAAAGGGGAAACAATTCTCTGAAAAAGGCTCTACATAAATGTCTAAACTGTAAACACCCCTTCTCCCTGATAAGACATAGCTAAACATATATCCTGCTTGATGATCAAGATATATATTGGATTCGTCTTCAAAAGGATTTTTAGTATATTATTATTATTCCTATCAATTACCCATTTACTAACACCAGGGGGGTGTTTCACAAAGACTAAGATTGACTTTTAGTTGTACTTAACTATGGCAGGCCGTTCATGACACTGTTTGCTCTGACCATTATGATCTTTAGACAATACATTTTCCTTCAATACTGAATCATCAAAAAATGTAAATTCTAGAGATTGGTTTGTACGTCCTTTGAGAGACCAATGCCCTTTAATGGTGAGAGCAAACAGTGGCCTGCCATAGTTAAGTCCAAACTAAAGTCAATCTTAGTCTTAACCTAAAGTCAATCTTAGTCTTTGTGAACCACCCTCCTGGATGGAGAGTGGAAAGTGTAGATGTATAGCCTACCTCTAGGATCTGCACAATATCCCCCAGCCTCTTCAAGGATAACAGCAGCCGCAGCCATATCCCAACAATGAATACCATATTCAACATAGAGGTCGCTGTCACCACGAGCTACATGGCACATGTTGAGGGCAGCAGAACCAAGCGACCTCATACTGCAAGAGATTAAATATTTGAAGATATGAATTGAAAGTTTTCATCATTAGGTTTGAAGAACTCCGGTGATCAAATTAGTGACCTGTAAATCAATAAGCTCTATGGATGCTGAGGGGTGACCTTAAATGTATGTAAAGGATAGTAGTAATTTTTTTTTTACCGTTTTGTTAGAGACAATATATTAAAGCATTCAAAACTGAGAAATATTAGCCCAAAGAGGGAAGAAAAAAAAAGATTTCTGACCGACCGACCCATGTTTTGGCACCTAAAGGTCAATACAACATTTTTTTTTGCTAGCTCCACCCCCTTTCAAATGGCAAAAACAAGGGGAAATGAGGAGAAAAGAGACAAAGAAAACCAATAGAAGGAGAGGAAGATTGAGAAAAGATAATAGGACATCCTCGGCACCTTTCCTCTTCAAATTGGTGAAAATGGTACCGGTAAACCATTCAGGTGGCAGGTGCCCTATTACCGGGCTGAAACGACTATGGTATAATCAAGCACATATAATTCATATTAGGTACATGTACCTGAACCCCAACAAACTATATATTTTTGGAAAAGCTTATGAGTTGATCTACACAAATTTGCTTTAACCCTTACTGTTACTGGGCTATTATGATCTCGGCCGTCGAATTTCCGATGAACACAAAAATTTGCATGTTTGTAGATATTTATGTAAGGAACAAGATGGTATAAATAGTTTTTTCCTAATATGCAAATTTTTGTTGTTATAGCCTAATTAATTATGCAAAATGCTAATTTTATGCATTTTACAGAAAACTCTACATATTTATCTGTAGACTTGTGAAGAATCTTGAAAATGAATTGAATAAATCTTCCCTTCATATCAAATTCATGAGGTTTTGTTATTTTTATGATATTTGAAAATGCATAGGTTAATTTGCATAAATTATGAATACGCAAAATACGCATCATGAATATCAAATCTGGAAATGTACTGGGAACTAGAATCATTACACAAATTGTCAGACTCCACTTTTTGAATGTTGAAACTTATTATTCATATGAAACTTCTTTTCTATCACAAAATAGTTATTTTGATGTACATGTAATTAATAATGATAATTTATGCAAATTCATGTGATTTTCAAATATTTATTTTCTTATGTATTTTATTTCGTATTATATCTATTGTTTTATTTCTAATCAACTCTTTTGTTCTGGAATACATCAAGTTACTTTGAGAAACATGTAAAAGCTTTTGATATCAATTTATATCTCCCACTTAGGAAGAAATACATCCGCTTGAAAATGAATATATGCAATTATAGCACTTTTTGATGACATGCGCATACTAATTGTTATGTAACACCTTACGGGTATATCTGAACTCTACGAAAATGGTATCAAAATGGGAAAAAAGTAATGAAACAACAATTCAATTCAAAGGAAATCTCAGAAATGTCGAGGGGGAGCCTCCCAGGCCCCCCCCCCCCCCCCAGTACAGTAAGGGTTAAGCCTAAGCAAATTATGGTCATTCAAATTGATGACCCTGAAAATCAAAAAATTTCAATGCATGAACTTTTTAAAATGATAATAGTTTGTTTGCATGGTACCTGTACAGGTGAAG
This sequence comes from Strongylocentrotus droebachiensis, assembly GCA_035222895.1. Lineage (NCBI taxonomy): Eukaryota > Metazoa > Echinodermata > Echinoidea > Camarodonta > Strongylocentrotidae > Strongylocentrotus > Strongylocentrotus droebachiensis. The sequence goes on along the minus strand of JAVYIG010002654.1, from coordinate 59,174 downwards.
TTGTGTATGAAAGTCTTTTCTGAATTTCTCATTATCTGACTAGTTGTTAAATCAATAATTTTTAATTTCTATTCTAAATATTTCTTAAAAGCCATCAGAGATTCATCATCAAAAGAAGTCAAAAGATGAGGTATGACCTAATTTGTTTAATTTGTATTTACCCATGACGTAACATTACTTGAGGGAGGAGATGTACATGTATATCCACATGGAATAAACGCATTTACAAGCTAGAATACCGGTAGATATTAAAGGAAAAACAAAACATCTAGACCATATGCTACACTATATCGTCGGTGGGGTGACAAAACCTTGTATCTCAAAAATCATGAATTTTCAAGTGAGCGAAAAAACTTTCCTTTTTTAACAAATTTAGTGCTGTGACACCGTCCTTTCTTTTTAAAACTGGAATATTTATACAATTTTTAATGTCATTGTTGAAATACAGTAAAATAATTGTTTTTATATTTGAAAGTGAGTTACGAGGTTTTTGCGTTTATCTACATTGAGATACGAGGTTTTAGTTTTTATTCAAATTGAGATACAAGTTTTTACTTTCAACTCTGAATGAGTTACGAGGATTTGAATACACTAACTTCGGTACTGTTAGGCCGTGTGTGAGTTACGAGGAAAAGGAATTACGTATCTTATGTTACGAGGTTTTGTCAGTTCAGCTTCAAAGGGGGTTAAAGTTAGGAGGTTTAGTTTAAGGGTGTTTGTGTGGAATTTGTGAAAAAACCGAGAAGGAGGCGTTCCATGGATTTATCAGGTGGTGTCGTAGGCCATTAGGTACATCATTATGCAAAAAAATCAAAAAATTTAAAAAATTGAGATACAAGGTTTTGTCACCCCACCGACGATATGCAAATTTTGAACAGAAACATCATATCTTACCCATGAACACCTGTCCGAAGTATGTCTTCGATGTTCTTCAGCTTAGCTGTGATGTGCTCTACCTTCCTACTTGACCCTATCTCTGTCATCACCAGTGACTGTTTGATATCTGCATAAATAATAATAATAGTCACATTTGTATAGCTGTTAATAGTAAATTATAATAACAAAGTTCATGATGCGCACATATCGACCCCAAGGGATGCTCAAGGCGTCTTAACAAATTTTGAAATTATTTCCCCAGCTTTAGCTGTGCTGCCGTTAAGGCACTCTACCATTTCAAGGAATCAATTCCTGCCAGGTACCCATTTACATCACCTGGGTTGAGTGTGGCAAATGTAGATCAATGTATGGTAATTGTCACCTAGTTTGATATCTGGATAAATAATAATAGTTTTGTCACATTTGTATAGCTGTTAATGCTTCGTTTCTAAGTGCTATACATTGTAATTGTCATTACCCTGGTTACTGGATTCAATTGCTAATCCACACATGACATGCTCCCCTCCCTAAGGAGTATTCTGGCCAGGTGCCATTTCACAAGTGAACACATGCCAATCCCACCCTATACACGTTCACATCCTGTCGTGTACCAGGGTGGAGGGAGGCAAATGTAGATTAATGTCTTGCCTAAGGACATCAGTGCCACGGTAGGAATTGAACCGCGAACCATGTCATCCACAGTCCGGTGACGTATCCACTAGACCACAACATAGCAATGCAATTTACAACAAATAAGAAGATGGATAGTTTAAGACAATATTCAGTTACCGGTACACAACATGTACAGAACTTGCTTTGATGCCAAATTCATGAGCTTTGCCTGACAATAAATAACATGTGCCATAATTTTATGATTATTTGGAGATAATACAGCAGATGCAATCTATCAAAAGAGAGAAAGAAAGACTGTGACATGGGCAAAGAGAATCTTGATGAAATACCATCAAAAAAGTGAACTCTAAAGCATTGTTGGTGTGGTTGTTTTTGAGATAAAGAAAAAGTATCTTAACAAACTCTTTGGCCCGAATTCACAAAGCAAGGTTTGAGCTCAGACCAAGGTTTGAGGTCAAACCTCCTTTTGTTTCGCCAAACCTTCTTTTGTTATTTACAAACCTGGTTTGTAAATAATAAAAGGAGGTTTGGCGAAACAAAAGGAGGTTTGACCTCAAACCCGGTCTGAGCTCAAACCTTGCTTTGTGAATTCGGGCCTTTAAGCTCACAGGTAAACTTCATGAAACTATTATAATTTAGCAGCAAAGGGTAGGATTTGAGATCATCTTCCCATGTCTCAGAAACCATGCAAAACAGTACATGTGTTCTTCCAGGAGTACGGGGCTACAGCATATTTTTGTCGGTACATGAGATGCTGTGAAAAGGTCTCTCTCAGGGATACAATGTGATGGCATGTTCTAGACCAACAGCTTGAAATTTTAACAGAGAGCATTCAATATTGACTAATACTACTACCACAGGACCTGGTGCACACACAAGCTGTATTATCAGTTCCCTAAGGAACTAATTAGCCAACTGTACATCAAACTTGCTGGTAGTCAGTCCCTATCAAGTTAGCCTTCTTAGCAAAATACAAATTGTTCATTGAAAATTCAAAAAAATAAGTTATAAGCAAAAGTGATGATGTTTCTATCGATTGGCCTTACATTCCATTTGGAGTTTTGGTTAGTTAGGGTTAGGTTTGTACATCAAGCAGAGTACATGTAGCATACAGTGGTGTATATGCATATTCAATGTGCAATTTGGGTAAAGTTCTTCTTCTCCTATCAAAGTTTCAATATTAGTGCAAACCAAAAAGTGAAGCCACACATTATGGTGCATTGAACGGGGTGAACCGTGACTAGCTCTTGCTACATGTACATGTATGTTGGCTCCAATTACTAAATGCATAGTTATTGACATGCATACATGTAAGTACAATGTAACTTGAATTTTCAGTAAGAAATGGAAGGAATGAATGAACAAATATAATATGAATGGATATGGAAGGGGGCGTGGATGGATGGATGGATGGATGGATGGATGGATGGATGGATGGATGGATGGATGGATGGGTGGGTGGATGGATGGATGGATGGATGGATGGATGGATGGATGGATGGATGGATGGATGGATGGATGGATGGGTGGGTGGGTGGGTGGATGGATGGATGGATGGATGGATGGATGGATGGATAGATGGAAGGAGGGGTGGATGGAAGGATGGATGGATGGATGGATGGCTGGCTGGATGGATGGATGAATGGATGGATGGAGGGATGGAGGGATGGTGGATGGGTGGATGGATGGATGGATGGATGGATGGATGGATGGAAAGAATGAATAAAGTAATGAATGGATGGATGAATGAATGAAATAATACACTCAAAGACTGTTACCATACCTTCTTGACCTGAGCAGTTGATCTGAGCATCATTGCAATAAGCCCCTTTGCCTTTGATGGCAGTGAACATTTCATCTAAGATAGCATTGTATACCACTCCTGCAACTAGGTTTTTGTTGATGGCCAGACCAATGCAAACAGCAACAAAAGGAAAGCTGCACAATATTAAAAAGAAAAGTATAGTTTTGTTAGATTCAACAAAAACTCCAGCCGACCAAAATCCTTTAGTAATCAGTCAGTATACAAATGATGCACAGGTTTGAGTGCGTCGGTAAGGATTGTGTGCACAAGGTACCTTTGAATGGTTTTAGACCAAATTCAAAGGTACCGCGTGCACACATTTCCACCGACCCACAAATTATACCTGTGCATCATCTGTTTTATAAGATGGGGCCCCAAAATTTGTCAAAAATACAAAATGTTGTTATCTTACAGATTTATCGGACGCATGATTTTGCCATAGCCATGCTTTCCGGTAATTACCGGAAAGCTGATTTTTAAATTTGCATAATTTGTCTGTTCTTAGTGCAATGTATTAACACAAATGTAGAATGAATAGGCCTAAACCTTAACCTTAACAAAATAAAGTCAGGCCTAACTGACCTTAACATGAAACCTTAACAAAAGAAAGTCATTAAATCAATAAAAACATATTTTGCAAGCTTTTTTGAGCTTTGGGGAGGTGCAGTCTAAATTAGAAGAGGTCTGGATCTTGTCCATATCAAGTACAGAAATTGAGGCTTTATGTGTGGTGCTTCCCGGCCCCTCTCGCTTCAGTTTCCCCAACACAGCCTTAAACATACGTGTGCTCTCAAGAAATTGAAATTTGTTACAGATATCTAAAGTACAGTGATCCAAAAAGTGGCGTTGTATGCCACAGCGAAGGTACTAAAGTCTAGGTTTACAACTCACCGTCAGTCTATGTACAGAAGCATAGAACTTAGTTTAGAACGATAACAGTTTGTCCAATTCTGGCGTAAAAATGTCTCCTAAATTGACGTTCTTGATCTGTGCAAACTTTACCAACTTTGAGAAACCATACTTTAATAGAAATTTTCATGCTAGCCGCATCTGAATCATGCAACAATTTAGATAATTTTTCTTCTTACAGAAGCTGGAAAATCAAATCGCCGCCGCGATTTCGCCATCTTGTTTTGGGTTTGGTTGTTTCCCTTTAAGTGGAGAAGAGAGAAAGTGCAAACAATCGGGATATCGGTGTTATCGATTCCAATATCGCATATATCGTGTTGATATCGCGTGCATCCAGTAAAAATAACTACACAGCAATTGACCCATCAGATTGCAGGGATTCTTCTAACCATCTTAGAACAACCAATGAGCTAAACAGCAAACAGTCACCACTCTGGTGTGATTTCAAGTAGGACTTTATAGGCTCAAAGAGTAGAGCAATTTGGCACTGAATATTTCGGAAAGCCATTCCTAATCACAACAGAGGTGTCAGTTTTCTTTGGAATAATTAATACTTATCATTATCATTACTGATCATGCTTACCTATGGACAAAGTTGGTGGTTCCGTCAACAGGATCGATGATCCATGTAGGGGCATCCGTCAGCTCTATCTTCTGACCGGCAGCTACGCTCTCCTCGCCTATAAAACTGGGTCAAAAAGCATGGAAAATTATTTCTGAAATACGGCAATGTCCTTACCTGTTCAATAAAGAAGAGAGATAGAGAGAGATGCCTTTTTAAAGCTGAGATAAATTAAATAACTATCACAGTTTACCTATAGCAAGAAAATATCAATATACTATTGTAAGAGTTAAAATTAGACTCATTCCCTACCTTTATTTGTCACAATTACTATTTGTTTCTCTAGTCTCTTCTACCCCATACATATTCATTTCACATCATTTCCATATTCATTTCATCCATTCATCTCCACCATTCATCTCCATCATTCATCTCCACCACATACCAACTCTTAAAGCTAGAACAGGTGGTACATGTATGTTCTCTTCTCATTTGCATATTTCCACTTCTTACTTATCATTGGTTCTCTTCTCCTTTTCCTTATGAATATTCAGTTTTATATTTAAATCCTATTTTGCTATTGGTTGATGATGTATTTGATTTGAATATACTTTGCATGAAGCACATGAACAGCATGCTAGATACTTTGTAATAAAACACATGCAGACTGGCACTGGACTTACTCTGAGTGAGGTGTGTTGATTTAGGTCTCGGTTAGAAATATTAGTTGGAGACTTAGGAGAGAGGATCTGAGTGAGTTTTAGCAGTGGTTTGTATGATTGGTGTTATGATTGATTGGCAAGTGGTTAATTATTTTATTAGTTTACCCTATTGAAAGAAAGGCCAATAAATTCTCTCTTAGACGCTTTGCAGTTGATGGAAGGTTATTTTATTCTGAAGGCAACAAAACAGCCCCGCTTGTCTTCAACGTACATGTACGCCCTTGTACAATACAGTCTTTGAGGTCATGTAACTCAATTGCCCACTATGTGCACGTGCACTACTTGTGTCTTCTCTCCAGTAACGTCAAAGCTGTCACCTCTTGCAACCGAACCCAAGCCAAGGCCATTGTCCAGCATGCACTCAAGCCATTGCAAGAGAGGCCTGAGTGCAGACCAAACAATAGCCCGCCCCAAACCCAGGCCTAGCCACAGGAGGCAACTATCTCACATTACTACACTATATTTGATATTACTAAAATATAGCATTTTTACATTCATTTTTAGAGATTAAAAACTCTCATGGCTACCAATTTATTTGTTTTTGACATCTTTCAAATATACTGTTGAACACTGATAAAAACAAGACAAAGAATGTTTTTACTTGAGATAGAGCTGGAGGCAATTCAACTGTCACACCTCAAGTTTGTTTTCTCCTTCTTCCTTTCCTTTATTTAAAAATTTGTTTTCCTGTAATGAAATTGGCCTAAATGTTCAGAAATCTCTGAACAATACTTGTAATGAGGAAAAAGTATATCCCTCTATTCCAATATGCTTACCAATGATCTGGAAATTTTTCTCGCAGGGTGCCTATGATCATTTTCTCCACATTCTGATCAGTTTCTGTGACTAGATCTGCTGCAGAACTTTTGGTTTCTACCCTCTTCTCAAGTGCAAATGCTGCCTTAACTACCTGTTAAGATCACAGAGAGAGAGAACAAACAAAAAAGTTGTTGCAGATCATAACAAGTTAAAATAAATTTGCCCACTCATATTCAAGCTGTTCATAATTTTGACTGACTACATCATAACTATTATAGTTAAATAAAGCCATTCTAAAGACAGCATGTATTTTCTTTCTTTCTCTCATTCTTCTCTCTTTCTTTCTTTCTTTATTCATTTCTTTCTTAAACTTACCATACATGTATTAGTAACCAAACTGTCATTTTACACAATTTTATCATAATTCCAAATAAATTGGTGTTTTAAAGAGGTACTCAATAAAAAATAAAAATCACACAACAGTTTAAGATCGATTCATCTCTCTTGGCTGACTCCCAGCTCCAGCGAGTCTTAAATGTTGCCAATGCCAATCATTCAATCTGGGGCAGTTTAATTTTTAACCATTAAAGTGGAAGTCCACCTTGATATCAAGTGGATTTGCATAAAAGCAGAAAAAATGAGAAGCAATTTAAAATTAGCGAAAGTTTTGGACATTATTCAATTAATAATAGGGAACTCATGATTATTTTTTTTTTGCGGGCGCGGGCCTGTGTGAAGTTATCTACCGTAATGTCTCAGATCCTCATTACGGTAGATAACTTCACACAGGTTGTGATCAAGCATTTTGTTTCTTCCCAGCCCCTCTATTTTGCGTGTCAAAAATACACCCTTTACTCGGGCGGTCGGGCTCCGCTCTGTTGCTCCTAAGCAATTATTGTAACTGTAACCAAGATGGGTCTTATTGTATTTTCATTTGTATTATATTTTGAAGTTACCCGCACACTTGCACTTCGTACACACACAAACGCACCAGCATCACACATGCAGTTGTTCATCCTCCAAATTTTCGGTACTTTACATAATACGTATCGTTAAATGAATTCGCACGCGCACACTCCCGATATTCTTGTCGACGATATAAACGAGAGCAAATACTACACACCCCAAGAATTCAAAAATTCATTTTCTTACAAACCAGACAATATTTCACTTTTACATATAAACTCCAGAAGTCTGAACAAAAATTTCGAATACGTTGAAAACCTTTTACACTCTTTAAATAATTTTGCATTTTCCGTCATTGGAATAAGTGAGACATGGTTACATCAGAATTCTCCAGATATGTTCAATTTGCCTAATTATAAGTTGATTAGGGCGGACCGCAAAGGAAGAAGAGGTGGCGGTGTTGCGTTTTATATTACACAAAACATAAACTTCAAAATCCGTTCAGATATTAAACTAACACAAGCAGAATCTTTATTTATCGAAATTAATAATTCAAACACCAAAAATGTCATCATAGGTTTGATTTATAGACCCCCTGATTCTAATTGTGATTTATTCTGTGACGAACTGGATTTTCATCTTCATAAAATAGGGGATGAAAATAAACACAATTTTATCCTTGGTGACTTTAACATCAACTTCTCACCCTCATCTGATAACAGTAACTCAACCAATTGTATGCAGTTGATGCATTCATACGGCTTTTTTTCGATTATTAATAAACCCACCAGAATAAATCCACATTCATCAACTCAGATTGACAATATTTTTTCAAACGTACATAACAACAAAACCATCGGTGGAATATTGTGTTCTGAAGTGTCGGATCACCTACCCATATTTTTAACTTGTGAATGCAAACTATCTGGCCGTAAATCATTTGATGAGCTTATATATCGCAAAGAATCCAAACGTAATATAGAATTGCTGAAACAGGATTTATTTTTCGAGGGATGGGCTGAGGTATATAGTGTAAATGATGTCAATACTGCATATAAACATTTTAGTCACAAATTGCAATATTATTATGAAAAGAATATTCCTTTAGGCAAAATGAGTAATAAGCGAAATAAACCCAGGAATCCTTGGATAACAAAAGGTTTATTGAAATCAATACAAACACGCAATCGCCTCTACAAATCACATTTACACAATCCAACTGACACTAACCTAAACACATATAAAATTTATCGAAACAAATTAACAAAACTTATCCGTACATCCCGTAGATCGCATTTTTCTAATAAAATAAAAAAGGCCAGTTCAAACACAACTGCAACTTGGAAAATTATCAAAGAGGTAATGGGAAAAAAAACAAATCCCCCACCCACGGATAATATCACATTAAATGGCACTAAAATACATGATCCTAGTCTTCATGCAAATTCATTTAACTCATTTTTTACGAATATCGGCCCTGAACTCGCCAGCAAAATTAATAGAACTCACGCTCACTTTAAAGACTATCTTTCCAATCAAAACCAAGAGTCTCTCTTTTTAAATCCGACAAATCCTAGCGAAATTATTAACATTACCCAATCTCTTAACAACTCAAAATCGCACGGTTTTGATAAAATAAGTAGTGCATGGCTCAGATCAAGGTTACCCTTAGATTGAACACTGGGAAATTGTTTAATTATCCAAAACCATGAGACCCAGACACAAATTAGCATTTTTATATTAGAAAGTACCATCAGGGGAAGCTCCAAACAAGGTTTCAGCTTCATTGAGTTCAAATTAAAGATTTTAGAGCAATTTTATGATGTAAAAAGGCCTATTTTCAGCACTTTTAATGTTACATTCAAAACATGCACTAATTGGTTACCAGATTTTTTACTAATGGGATGCAAAACTTATGATTTTTTTTTATCTTGATGTAGAATCTATGTAATAATTAACATTTCTGTTGAGTTAATTCCTATTATTTTACTTTCTTATTCCATTTACATGTGATACAATTTTTGTGATATGTACATAACTTTGGTGTCCTGCAAATTTCAAACTTTACTAACTGAAAAATGGTGCATAAATAATTGATTTATTTACAAGATTGCAATGTTATAATGTTTAGTTTCACTTTATCTTTGATTTCCAATCAGATCATTTCATTCTGGGTCATCGTTTTAAAAATATTTTGATTTCTGTAAATGGAAAATGTTTGGTGTCCTGCAGTTATGTACATACCAGTGCAACAGAATCTATACAAAAACATGTTGTATTCTTTCAAAATGATAATGTAATGGTGTATATAGGTGAATGAAGAGCACTGATAACATTGGATTCCCCATTTTAACTTGTATGTGTTATTTAATCAACAATGAATGTGGACACCGAGTTATGTACGTGACAGTTATGTACGTATTCCATGTTTTGTTTTTCCAATAAGACCACCTATATTTAGTTATTTGTCATGGTAAGGTAGTAAAAAATGTATAAGACATACACACGTCTGATTTGTTGAGAAGAATATTACAAAATATTGCAGTTTGAACTTTTTCATGTCATGTACATAACTAAGACACCATTATGAAAAGACACCAAGTTATGTACGTTACTACCAATCAAAAATTTGAAATAATTATCATAAATAAATTTATTTATTCCATACAGCGTGAATTGCACCCTTCTGCATTTTCATTTAAACAAATATTTATTGAATTTAAGGAACAAGAATTTAAATATTATTTGAATGTAAAACTACTTACTTTTGGTGTCCACAGTTATGTACGATTATATGTAAGTACAGAAATCTTACATTTCAGTCCTGTAATAGTAGTTTACAAACTATTTACACATTGCAAATTATGTTTCATTCAGGAAACACATCATTCCTTCAATTGAAGTCGTTATTATGAGGGCAGGTCCAAGCTATTGTCCCCTCTGGGGGTCAAATTTCATCTATATTTAACAAACTATACCTCATTTTAAAGCTGAAACTATGAATTTTATGAATCTGATAAAAAAATTAAAAAATTATCAAAATACGAAGAGTGCCAAGGTCACGAACTTCGATTTGTATTAATTAGCGTGACGTACGGGACATTACATTTTTATTTTTGTATCTTATTTGAATTATTTGTTTAAAATTAAATATCTCAGGACATGATGACCATCATGCTAGAAAATAGGAAAAAAATATAAAAACTTTCAAAATTAATTAATTATGCAAATGAGGTAGGTTCCAAAGTGTGATGTCCCGTACGTCACAATTTGATTATAATTTGTTTAATTTTAATTATGAAAATAATTTTTTTTTTAAAAGACATTCTAGGAAGTTCTAATTTAGATGAATACCTAACAGAAAATAGGTTTAACAAAAATTTCGAAAATTCTGTGTTGATTACATAATCAAATTAAGAAATGTGACGTACGGGACAAGTGTGTGACGTACGGGACAACCCCATATAAAACCAATGCGAGATGTGAAAAAGGAAATGACTAAAAGGAGAATATAATATATATTCTATATAATATTATACAAATAATGAATGGTTATGAGTTCAATAGTGCGAATATGTTCATGAGTTGAAAGATTAACATTCTATTCAACGAGGCGTCAGCCGAGTTGAATAGAATTAACGTTAATCTTTCAACGAATGAACATATTTGCACTATTAAACGAATGAAAAACATTCATTATTTGTTTTATACAACATCGAAGAAGACCTAATAGAACGTTAATCAACAAATTATGCTTAACTCCTTATAAAGATAAATTAAAGTTCGAGTCAAGCCTTCTCGATTACATGCAGATTGCCTTCGCGTCAGATACACGCAGCAGGGATACGCGCACATGCAGCAGAGATCTAGAGATAGAGGTACGCAGTCTGCATATAACCAAAAATGCACGGCGCATATAACCAAAAATGCACGACCGTGCAATATACCATCTATTGAATATCATGTGACCAACAATCGTCCAATCAAATCACAAGGATCCACGTAGGTGTTGTATAAAGTATATTATACTGTGTTAGGAAACTTGTTGTATACAGGGATATATGAACATTCCAACTGGGTCCCTTCTAAGAATTTACTTGTTTGTACTTTTGTTGTTGTTTTATGTAATTGTTGTTAATGTAATTAGTCTTCAAGCCAGACCCCTGGTATTATCAACTTTGGTATTTTGCCAGTTGATGTCTCCAACATTGGCAGGATGCTAAATATGTAAATCATAATAGTGTACTAGTTCCAGGAATGAGTCTAATGAAATTATATGGTAGTGGATGCACCAGAAGCTGGCTTTTACAACTCATAGATGCTGCAGGTAAGAATAGCACATGTATGCTATCAAGCTCTCCATGTGAGGTTTTTTTATATTCTATTTAAATGTCATTATATGATGGTAAAGGATTACAGCATGCACTGTACATGTACATGTTATGGAGCCAGCTCGGGAATTCTGATCTCCTAAAAACTAAATCATAACTTTTAAGGAAGGATAGCCTTTTTGAGTATTTCACACTCTCACCCACTTAACATTTTTATCACTTTTACACCCATGCATTTTTGTTGAGTTTGCTTTAAATTAATCTTTTGAATTGTGGAAAAGGTCACACAAACGTTTAGGGTTTTAATTTCTTATATCTGGTGGTGTTAATAAGATGTTTTAATCAATACGAAATACATTCAAGATTTATATTTTTGTATCCATCTTTCACAAACATGTAGGCTACATTAATGTACATCAAAATTCTTGAATATATGACAGCAACATATACATGTTCTAATCTTTGAATTCCTTCAAAATTCTATGATATTACTATCAAATAATTCAAACAAGCTATGAAGAAAAGACTTCATATTTTTAATGTGTCTTTGTTCACAAACACTTGGAACATAAGAAATGTTCTTTGACAAAATATGATGTGCCAAGTGTGCCCCTGTGTTTCAAACAAGTTTAAATAAAAGTTTTCAAGGTCAAGTTCATCTTCTTCATTAATTATTGTTTAAAAACATTTTGCAATGTTGAATGGAATGGATAAAAGAAATAAGAAACGAAGCATGACTGCACATGATAGATGGGTAAATGGAATAAAAATGGTATAATATAGTGTGTATGAATATTAATTAAATTTGTTTTCTTTGTTAAAGTAATATTTGTATTGATTTACCTCATAAATTAACACAGATGATATTAAGTAATGGTCAGAGGATCTAATTGGGTTCTAAAACACTCTAATTGTCACTGATTTAAGTTAAAATTGTTCACATTTAACAAATTTTGACGAAAATTCTCCATTTCAATGCATTTTCCCATAGGGAAAAGTTGTCCCGTACGTCACGTGTCCCATACGTCACGTGCACACATTTATGTTTTGGTATATTACATAATAACGAAAGGTCAGAAAAATATGGTAATAGTTGTGATTAATGCTTGATTCCATAATGAATTAAGATATCATTACCATAAATCTCATAACTTGATAAATTCAGAGAACTTTTATGATGAACTTATTTTTGAAAAAGTCAGAAATTCTCTGGTCCCGTACGTCACGCAGCACATTAATTACATTAAAAATTAATTTATGAATTGGTCAGAACTAAAACTTTTCACAAATGAACTAGCCCATAATAGCCACAGACTCATACCAAAAGATAGTCATATAAATAATGACATCCATTGTTATTTCTTGTTTAAAGTCTCTGAATGTCCCGTACGTCACAAAGCAAATAGCTTGGACCTGCCCTAGACTAATGCAAAACCATATCTGACAATGAGGCAAAGAGAAAGCATGAAGAGAATAAGATGTACTGTACATAACTCGGTGTCCACATTTGTTTTGGCCATATTCTAATAACTAAATTGAAAAAAGTTGATATGGCAATGGGTTTGAGTTTTGTTTACAGTATGTTTTAACATCTAATGTACTTTGTCAGAAAAATTAAAATTATAAGGGAAATATCAGCATGAAGTGGACACCGAGTTATGTACGTAACATTTTTGATGATGTGATATTTAGCTACTGATTGCCACTTAACGGCAATTTGTTAAGGTCTGATTTGTTAGCTATATGTTGCATAATGTTTGCAGATTACAAAAATAATGTTGCCACAGTCTATAATTGACTTTTAAAATTCACATCATATGTAACACTGAGGTGCCCTTGATCAGAGCCCTGCACAGTATGTCTCTCCTAAAAGAAATAATGTATCCACTTGCAAAGCCTTTAACTCACATATTTAATCACTCGTTATCGCAAGGTGTTTTCCCTGATCTATTAAAACTAGCTAAAGTCAACCCCATTCTCAAAAAAGATGATCCTCACGAAATAAGTAACTATCGTCCAATTTCCCTACTTCCAAGTATATCCAAAGTCTTAGAAAAGATCGTTCATAATAGGCTACACAAATTTATCACTAAACACAAAATACTCAATTCAAATCAATATGGCTTCAGAAAAAATTACTCAACTGACTTAGCATTAATTCAAATTTATGACAAAATTACAAGTGCCATAGCTAATAAAGAGCATGTTATAGGTATATTCTGTGACTTGAGTAAAGCATTTGATACGCTCAATCACGCTATTCTACTCTCCAAACTCAGTCATTATGGAATTCGGGGTCAGCCACTCTTATGGTTTAAAGATTATTTAACAAACAGAAGACAATATGTTACATTTAATAGTTATGATTCTGATCCTCTTTTAATTCAATGCGGTGTTCCTCAAGGCTCCATCTTAGGTCCACTGTTATTTCTTCTTTATGTAAATGATATTATCAATACATCCCCCCTTCTTTCTTTTATCTTATTTGCCGATGATACAAATATCTTTTATTCCCATAAAGATCTTAATATGTTAAACAAAACTTTGAATTTTGAAATTAACAAAGTATCCGATTGGTTTAAATCCAATAAACTTTCACTTAATACAAAAAAGACTCATTTCATGTATTTTAAACATCATTCTCATAATACAGAAACACCTATATATATTAAAATCGATGGTATGCTACTAGAGAAGAAAACTAATTCCAAGTTTTTGGGTGTCCTTATAGATGAAGCCTTGACTTGGAATGATCATTTACACCAAGTTACAATGTGCATTTCCAAAAGTATTGGAATAATCTCCAAGTTAAAGTTTCTTCTACCCCATGCAACCTTATTCCTACTATATAATTCACTAGTTCTCCCGTATATAACATGTAATAGTGTATGGGCAAATTGTGGTTCGACAAAAATTAATTCTATTTTCAAACTGCAAAAGAAAGCCATACGTATTTGTACAGGTTCGCATTTCTTAGCTCACACTGATCCTTTATTCTATAAACTTAAAACACTAAAATTTTTCGATCTGAACACTACTCAAGTAGCAGTTATTATGTTTAAGTACATTAATAATCTGCTTCCACCATCCTTTGATAACATGTTTAGGTTTAATAATTCCGTTCATTCATACTCGCATATCTGGAAACTTCCATCTTACAAACCCCAAATTATCAATAACACACAAATCTGTTAGACATTCTGGCCCGGACATTTGGAATGATTTACCCGACAACATAAAGTCTTGTTCAACCATCTACTCCTTAAAAGCTACACTTAAACGACAAATAATACAATCATATGCTCCCCTCTCTTTAAATTAGTATAACAAAACCGTGACTTAATTATTCTTTATCATGCAACTGCTCACTGCACCTGCACTTGCACCGCACCCTCTTGGTCACTCAGTTTTTTCGAAGAGAGTTATGTCGCCAATTCTTTTACGAGGCCGCCATCCATTTCCAGCCTAACCGCTCACGATGGTGGTCTCCTGCGTTCCAAATTACCTCTCTAATTTATTGAAAATATTTCATATTTCTTATGTTATTGTATGCTTCGTACATGTTTATCGAATATAATTGTACATGATTTTTCATTTAATTACTTTTGTAAACATTGTATTCATTGTATTTGTTATTGTTCGAAATTTTGTACTTTGACTTTGAAATTGTATATTTTTGAACGCAGAAATAAAATCAATCAAACAAACAGGCGCGTGCCGCCGCGAGTGCCCGCCGCGCCCGCAACCCACCATTAGTATGCACTTGTATTGTGCAGCGGTTTGCCGTGAAACCTGTGAAAAAGTGTATACTAATATTAATGTTTTTCCGAAAAATACTCCAAAAATAACAAGAAAATTGACACGAAACAGGTAATAAACATAACGACTTTTAACTCATGATCTTTATTGGGACATTTAATGAATATTTACTTCATTTTGGGTATGTTTTAGTAGGGTAGCTCCACGCCGGAGTTATGGGTCAAATTTTGGATAGGTTTCTGAACAAGCGCCCATTTTCTTCACAACAAAAACAAAACAAACATTCTGGACACTGCAATTTTGCGAAATATGAAAATAGGCATACTCGTGATATAGGCCCCGCAACTGTTTTGAATCGATTATAATTTTATACTAGGCTTCTAACTTCAGCCAACTCACTATATATACTCGTGATCTAAGCCCCGCGCAACGGCATCGCGCGCACTTCAACACAGCAGCGGGGCCTGTATCACGACTATACTTATAATACTCGTTATATAGGCCCCGCGCTACGGCATCGCGCACAATTCAACACAGCAGCGGGGCCTGTATCACGAGTATATATTAGCGAGTCTGCTATTCAACTCGCTATATTATACTCGTGATATAGGCCCCGCGCAACGGCGTTGCATGTTCTACAACACGGACATGGGGCCTGTATCACGACTATACTGTATACTCGTGAACAAGGCCCCATCCTATGCATTTTCAAGACGGACAGCACGGTAGTGGGGCTTCTTTCACCCAAGTATAATTTAGGGGGTGTTTTGAGGTTTAATAAATAGAGCTAGCAAACGATTAAAAAGGGTTACATTTAATTGATTAAATTTATCTTTTAGACCCTATTTTAATATTTTTCCTTTTTTAATATTTTACCTTCTTAAACTAGATTCTAAGTTAAATATTTTTTATATTTCCTTTTTTAATATTTTTCCTTTTTTAATATTTCGTTTTTTTTTTCTTCATATTATGGCCCCCTCTCTTTGAATTTATCTTTAGATCTAGTTTGATTTTTTTTTTTTTTTTTTTTTTGGGGGGGGCCCCCCCCGCCCCCGTCTCTTTAAATTTATCTTTTATTTTTAGTTAAATATTTTTCCTTTTTTAATTTTTTTTTTGGGGGCCCTCCCCCCCCCCCCTCCTCCTAATTATTATTTAAAAAATAAGTCCCTTTCAACCCCCTATTTAACTCACTTTTATCTCCCTTTTATTGCTGTCCGTCATGAAAATGTTGGCTGAAGCAGACTGAAGTTAGAAGTCTAAGATGATTTGTAATCGATTACAAGACGGGTAAGTTGCGGGGCCTATTTCACGATATTGCCTGAAAATATTCATATGAATCTGATCAGTGGAAAAACTGCACAAATACAACACAATTATTTCTAGCAATTTTTAGGATTCATGGACCACTGACCATTTTGAACAATTAACACAAAATTCCTGGACAAAATAAGATTTTCATTCCGTCTTCTATAGCTAACACAAAAATCAACGTATGGGACAGGGCAAGTAAAAATGGCAGGAGAGGTCATCACATTCGGGCTCATAAGATCAATGTTAAATAGCTTTCTTTACCTGGCCAGCATTTCTAGCCACCTCAACGGCAGTCTCTAGGAAATTTTCCACATCTTCGTCCTCATACTTCGCAACAGCTGTAGCCTCATCTGCCATCTTTCCAAATGATTTCCAATGAATTTATCCGGAACTTAAAATTGTCTAAATTCAATTCGGCCTTTCTCGATAGATTCGCCAAAGCCGACCCACCTTGGCCTTTCGATCGAGTGAGCATGCATGCATGCCATAGATCGAGGTCCATGAAGCAAGTTCGATTTGTATTTTTTTTTATTTTCCAAATTTTTATTGATTTTCGATTTTTTTTTGTAACATTACAAAAACAACAATCATACAAGAATTAAATAATTGTATAACATTAAAAGAACAATAATCAAATACGAATCACTGTAACAATTACCCCAAAAAAAACCCAACAACAATCAAACAAACAAACAAACAGACCTGATGTAAAAACTAAAAAATCAGTCTCGGGTGGTTTGAACTGTATTATTATCAAAATTATAATTATGGATAATTAAAATAAATTCTCAATAGGGGACCATTTTCTATAGTGCATGTTTTCGTTGTGCTTTTGTTTAGCAATTACCAATTCTATATGTCTGATTTTGCAAATAAAGTTCAAAACCTAGGCTTACTACTAAATTCCTGCATTTCTGAATATAAATGTATCTCTTCAATAAGATAATTAAGTGATTTAATAATATTTTATGTGGTCCCTTCCAATCCTTTATGAATCCAAACATCATTCTTTTCCTAGATAGATCCTCATATCTGATAGATAGCTTTAGACCAATTTTATCAACAAAAGCTCGTCTTAAATCTTCAGCAACCTTACACTCATAGAAAAGGTGTAAAGGAGTTTCAACAGAGGTCTCGCACAATGTGCAAAGTTCTGTCTGAACTTGCTTCATTTTAAATAGTCTCTCATTGGTGTATAGAATATTATGCAAAATTTTAAACTGGAAGACTCTCATCTTAACTTCTATTGTGCATTTAAATGGGAGTAGATACATTTGTGGCCATTCCTCCTTTTCTATCCCATATTTAGTGGAAAATAGGGGTTCATAGACAGGTCTACATGTCAATTTACTAACTAAATCAACATAAATATTTCTAGTTTTTAGTTTTTGAATTTCTACTGTCAAAAGGTCAGACTGATCATGTTCATAATCTATTTACTCCAAGAACATTTGTATCAATAATTGATTAAATGAACTTCCCCATTTCTTCCTGACTAGCGATACTATTGCCAAATATAGTTCGATTTGTATCTTTACTTCTTTTCCTTATCTTGAAATAATATGACTGTCACTGGCCCTGAAAAGTAACCAAGTTGAATCACAAGCATATGAAATGTGCGAACAATATTCAATAACATGTACGTCCTATCATGTCTTTACACATCCCCTACCCCCAAAGAAAAAAACCAGGAATATATGAGGATTTTTAAAATATAAAAAATGAAGAAAAAAAAGCTATTATGAAAAGGCCCAGATCAGAGGCGGTCACTTTTTTCAAGTGCCCCCTTTTACATAGGAAAGGTGCCCTTTTTTACTTCAGATGAGAGCCACTTTTTATTTCTAATAATTAAAAGTGCCCGTTTTACATTCGTGTAAGTGCCTCGATCGTACCACTTCTGATAAGATCCTCCTCCACCGAAAGATAATTGGCCCTATTCAAATTTGAGAGGTGCCCATTTTACTTTGAAAAGTGCCCTTTTTTTAATAATTGCCCCTTCCCCTTCTGATAAATGCCTCTTTTCATCTTTGATGAGTGCCCCTTCTCACCTCCGACTCATAAGTGCCCTCTTTTATTTTGACAAGTGCACCTATTTCTAAAATGCCCTTATTATTTCGGATAAATTTCCCTTCCTCATAAATGCCCTTTCTCACACGTCTGATAAATGCCTCTATTAAAATCTCATAGGTGCCCTTTTTCTTTCGTCAAGTGTTCATTTCCCCATGTACCAAAATAAATGCCTCTTTCCATTCTCACAAGTGCCCCTTTTCATGTCATGTGAGTGCCCCTTTTCAGGTACAAAAATGCCCCGTACCACCTCTGATGAGCGTCGTTTCAACTCTTATAATTGCCACTTTTCACATCTGAGAGGCGCCCCTTTTATTGTGAAAGTTTTAGTTGGTATAGCACACTAAAAATAAGTACAACAAACACATGTTATTTGATGATTGCAAATGATCAAGCTTCGTGAAAGCTTCAAAAAACAAAAAACAGAATTATAATCGGTCAATGCGTTGTGATTTTATACCATTTTTTTGATATCGCAAAATTACCGAAAAACTTGCCAGAAATGGTCAAATTGGCAAAAATGGCAAAATTCGACAAAGTTTACAACTTAATTCATCACTTTCTTGGACAAAAATAATAAATTAAATTATCAGACACTACAATATCATCTTTGTGGTAAAAAATACAAAAAATAAATTCATATATCTATTCCCGTTTTGAAAACAGAAGCCAACAAAATAAGTCATTTTGCCATTTTTGCGAATCTGCAGATATGAAAAAGTTGTGAAAATAACTAAGTCCGCCTAATTATTATGCGCATATGTAATCAAATCAAAACCGAACATGATACATTAGTGAATCTTATGTATATCAGACAGGTATGGAAATATATTTTATTTGAAGAAAAAAAAAATCATGAATATTCATCAAATATGCAAATTAGGTCATTTCAGCTAATTATATAGGAAAGTCAAACTGTTCATTTTGTTGGCATTTTTTAAATCATATATATTTATAAATAATATTACACCAAATATTAACATTAAATTCCAAATATTTTTGCAATGCCAATAAAATATGGCGATGGAAATTACTTGGATCACCGTCACAGCTATTTCCTCATGTGTTTCACAAATTATTCAGAAAAACCGATCAAATGATAAGAATTTGCAGACTTTCAGCTACATCACAGTATATTTGTCTCTTTAAAAGATGTCAGATTTGAGGATTTATGACGATTTTCCGAGAAACCATTCAACAGGCCATAACATTCTACATGGACTGAATTTCAGAGTAACAAAAAGTTTGGTGACCCCATGACAGTTGTGGCTACCTTGAGTGTAAATAACAAATTGATTTAATCAGTGAAACACATGAGGATATTGCATTTTTGTAGGGGAGTTTTATACATTGAAGTGCATTTTCACCACGCAAGTCAATGGGCGATCAGCGGGCCATGTCACACATGGCTGAAAAGACAATATTCTAATTAAATAATTTAACATATTTCCCACATGCCTATAACAATGAAACTACAGAGAATTGTAGTTAAAGGTATGCCTGAAATATATTTGTGAAATAAAAATTAAAAAAATATTGTTTAGTTTTTTAAAAAATAAATTTACAAAAATTGCTATTTCTACCAACTGACTGCTGTTGTGTGTGTGTGTTCGCGGGGCAGACTGTGTGCACAGGCAGTGTGATCCCCCTAGTTTTAGGTGCGTCTTTTTTTCTTGATTCAATAATATTTTTAAATTCAACATAAACATAATATAAATATACAGACATTTATATCCATGTAGCAACAATAAATCAAAGAAGAAATCAAATGGATCTATGGTATTACTATATAGAATAGAAAATATATGTGCGTTTTTTCATTTCCGGTGAGTGCCTTTATTAAAATTTGAAAGGTGCCCCCTTTAAATTTTTAATAAGCGCCCCTTTTCATCTCTGATATGTGCCTATCCTTTCTAATTAGTGCAATTTTCCTTCTGATAATGCCTCCTTTCCTTTGTAATAAACGCCCCTGTTACGCTCTCATAAATGCCCCTTTTTCATCTCTGGTGAGTGCCTGTTATCAGGTGTGAGTAGTAGTAGTACCCCATTTACCAATCAGCGCTCGTTATATTCGCGCCTTGTTTTCCTTTTAGTTTCCGTTTATATTGTTCGATTTCGGCTTTCTGTTTCATTCTTGCGTTTTACTCTGATGAGTGCCTCTGATGAGTGCAAGTCGAAAAGCTTAAGTTATGGCTCTCTTCAATGCTTTTCTCCGATGTTGTAGTACTAATCATCTTTTATAATAGTTCTAATTTTTATTTGACACGTGCTCCTTTTAACTATGGATATGGGCCCCCTTTTCTGTCAAAACTATCACAAATACTAAATTTCATCAAACATTACACAATTATTTGCAGAAGAAGGACTGTCATTGTAAACAGATTGCTTGAAAATAGTCAACAGTCTTTAGTTTACTTGATCAGCGTTTGTCAACTTTTTTATTTAGTCACGATACTCTTTTAGGAGTTAAAAAGTTTCGCGACACCCCAATCAAAGCATGATTCATCAAAGAGGATTTGTTTCAATCCCTCGTGTAGATAGAGACGTACGGCTACATACGTTAAGCGTGATGTTTAATATTCAAAATGTTATTTAGTCATCAATATACGAAATGTAAAGTATATATATTCGGTCATTTTGTTGAAAGGAATCATCCCAATTTATCAATTTTGCGAGAAGTTAAACGAACGAGGGGGAAAGTTTGTCGTGGTCTCAATTTTATTTTGACATAAAGTACAATGAATAAGGTTATATTCGGGCGCTATGCTGCCCGAGGTGCCCGAATAACTTCATATAATCATAATGGAGATATTCATTGACCTCGTTGTCTGAACTAGCCATGGCAATTTCTAAATTTTGCGAGCGAGCAAAGCAAGGGAGGAAATTTTCACTTTTCCCTCTCTGTTATTTCTTCATCAAAATACCAAAAGTGATATATATTTGAGAATATTGCAGTTTCCTTACTAAAATCTTTAAAGAACGTTTTCGAGCAATCTATCTCTTTATATTATCTCACATTTCTTCTTTCCCCTTACCTTCATCTCTTCCCTCGCTCTCGATCATCTCTCTCTCTCTTTGGCCGATGAGGGGAGGAGGGGGGGGGGGGGGGCTAGTCCAGCCTCTGTACCGTCTTCGTGTCGCGCGCCCAATCAGGTGATCAAAGGGGCTCAGATCAACTCCGATTCTGCATCCTTCTAGCCATGCGGAAATTTTGGAGGGTCAAATGTGCACATTGCTCCCTCTTTTCATGTATTAGCCTATGAAGAAGACACATTTTTAGTGAACCAGCGAAATGGAGATTTTGGCCTGCGAGCGCGTAAAATATGCAAATTATAGAGATAATGCAAAGTTTGGGGAAATTTCGAAAATTGGATTGACAGTAATTATGTACAATTTTGATATATTTGGATGCTCCTGTGGATGTATCATAAGCACTAGAAAATTTAGCCTCTACAACACTTCTGCTTTCGAGAAATTGAATAATCAAAAATTTACCGGTGCTCCCGGTAAATTTCAAATATTTCAAATAGCGCCTAAGGCCATTCCATGGTAGCTCCGACCATGAAAATTTCAGAATGTGCAGTTCTGATATATAATTTCCAAACGGTAATAGCATATCGGTCGATCCTAGTCAAGAAACATTATTTCAAAACTAAAGTAATATCAGTCTTGAGAGGGCGCTATACAACAAAAAGATTTTATTTTCTACAATTTCATCACTTTAGACTCGATTTTAACCGCGACAACGATCATTGAATATTGTAAAATCGCATATGCTTCCAATTTGTTCAATTGAACCAAATTCATGACCCCATACCAATCCTTTGTAATACCTTTAAATATTCATGAGCTCTTTCCAGCTTTTAGCATAGTAATATCGCAATGAAAAAAGACAGTGCACATGCGTAACCATCGACAGAATCCTATCGACCCGAACTATTGAAAAGTGTAGAACAAAGGTCAGAGTTGGGGGGGGGGGCGTAAATAAACTTTAAAAGGGTTAATTTGGAGGCAAGAAAATTCACTGCCACCAAGATGGAAAGTACATAAACAAATAACAAAACAACGACCTCTAATTTGGACATCTTGTTTTTCGTGTGTTTAATGTTTTGTTTAATTACACCATTTATTTATTCGTTAAAAAAAAAGAAAAGATAAAGACCAGTATTCTAAACGCCCCAATTTCAACAAATGAAATGGAAGCTCTTATTACCAATCATGTGAAAGAATATGTTTTGACTGATACATGATGATAACATTTTTGCCGGGAAACCGCCTACTAATTGATATATTAATTTTGGTAAATTACTTTATCTATAGGCTTGTGAGAGATAAACGCACGTGTCGCGCACGTCTGCGTAGTCCCATATACAGCTTTCTGTGTACAGTGCTTGTAACTTTACGAAGACTGGGCCAAACTTTTGATGATTCCAGAACCTTGCAGTACACACCAATACTTATATGCTAGATGATCAACCTTTTCTGATCGATTCCACAACGTTTCTTTCACAATGCAATCGCATGACCATAACTGGTCTTTATCTTTAAATCAATGATTATCAATCAAATTACACAGATCATTTGGCCCACTAAACAAGTGCCATTTTCATAAATTAGTGCAAAAATGTTCCGAATAGTCTCATTGGACAACGCCCCCTATCGTCAGAATCCAGCAGCCTAACATGTTAGCCTATAGACCTTTACCCCAAAAATCGTTAAAAATTCATTTTTTGTTTAAACGAAAAGCACATCCACCCGACGTATGTTGACACCAGCTCTTTCATTGGAACCCTCATGTCCCATTGACTTTTGAAAGTTAACTCACCGTAATTTGGTCAAAGTAGGTCGCCAGCTCGCCATTGCCTATATAACACATGTGCAACAAGTCGAACTTTGGACGCAATTTGCCACGCGATTGTAAGGTCAAGCACACGAAGGATAACAAGCATGAATTATCATAGATCAGTTCTGACTGGTTCATTGTGTCCATTTCAGCCAACCCCCCCCCCCACCGTAATTATTCCATTTAGTATGGGCAAGCATTTTGCCGAGGTAAGCAAAAACATGAATATTCATGAACGCCATGGACTATTCGATTATTTACAGAGGGGTGCAGTTGTGCATCACATCAACCTCCCCTACGTTAAGTCAAGTATTTCATTGTATTATGTAGTTTGGTAGGTTTATTTTACTGTTTAATTATCAGATATCAATGATAGTTTAAAGATATGGAAAAGGTTCTTGTATTTTATATTTAGCAAAGCAATCTCACATACAAAATTACTTTTAAGTGTCGTCTGATCCGCCGATTGCCGTCTGCTATATACGTTCAAGTCACATTTATCTGTGGACTGTGATGTAGACAGTTTACTCGTCATTGTAGATTTATTATTATCCATCTATCATTATTAGTCTTTAATTGTTGACATACATATAATTACCACACACACACGAACACTCTCACTTCCCCTCCCCAACACAACATTTCCGCACACCCGGTTCACCCAATGGCATACACCCTGCAACATATTGGAACATTCTAGTTTGGTTGTGCCGTCGAACTAGCTACGTTTGTGCTGGCGAGCGAAAATGAGACAACCGGAGCAATATGCTTCAATGATCTTTCATAATGTCCCAGCTAACACATAACGTTATCATAACATTTTCAAAAGGTCTTGAGAATGTCTTAAAAAGAACATTTCTTTAAAATGTCATTATAACATTTATAAAACATTATTGCTATTATGTTAAACATTATACAAACATTTTTTTAATGTACCAATTCCGATGATTTTCGGGACATGTTTTAAAAACATCTTTTGAACATTATTGTAGAATGTTTAAAAAAGATCTAACAAACAGTCCACATGAAATGTTTTTATAATATCATAACAACGTTTTGAAGGAAGCAAAGAAACGTTTTCACAACATCTTTAAAATGTTATAGATATGATATAACAAAAACATTTAAAAAATGTTGTAAAAATATTGTAATCCTTACATTTAGACGTTGTAAAAATGTCACAAAAAAACATTTCAAAAATGTTTTTAACAAAACAATTAAAATAACATTTTTTGAATGTTTTTCAAAATGTTTAAAAAACATCTTACAAACAGTCCACATGTAATGTTTTCGTGATATCATAATAATGTTTTCAAAGAAGAAGAGAAACGTATTTACAACATCTTTTAAATGTAATTGATATAATATAAAAAGAACATTTTAAAAATGTTGTTAAAATGTTTTAATCCTTACATTCAGACGTTGTACAAATGTCACAAAAAAACATTTCAAAAACGTTATAAACAAAACAAATAAAATAACATTTTTTGAATGTTTTTCAAAATGTTTAAAAAACATATTACAAACAGTCTACATTTAATGTTTTCATGATATTATAATAATGTTTTCAAAAAAGAAGAGAAACGTTTTTCTAACATCTTTAGAATGTCATTGATATGATATAAGCAGAACATTTTGAGAATGTTATTAAAATGTTTTAATCCTTACATTTAGACGTTGTACAAATGTCACAAAAAACATTTCAAAAACGTTATAAACTAAACAAGTAAAATGACATTTTTTGAATGTTTTTCAAAATGTTTAAAAAACATCTTACAAACAGCCTACATTTAATGTTTTCGTGATATCATAATAATGTTTTCAAAAAAGAAGAGAAACGTATTTACAACATCTTTTAAATGTAATTGATATGATATAAAAAGAACATTTTAAAAATGTTGTTAAAATGTTGTAATCCTTACAGTCAGACGTTGTACAAATGTCACAAAAAACATTTCAAAAACGTTATAAACTAAACAATTAAAATAACATTTTTTGAATGTTTTTCAAAATGTTTAAAAAAGATCTTACAAACGGTCCACATGAAATGTTTTCTTTATATCATACAAATGTTTTCATAGAAGAAAAAAAACGTTTTTCTAACATCTTTCGAATGTTATTGATATGATATAAGCAGAACATTTTAAAAATGTTGTTAAAATGTTGTAATCCTTACATTTAAACGTTGTACAAATGTCACAAATATAATTTCAAAAATGTTTTTAACAAAACAATTAAAAAAATATTTTTTGAATGTTTTTCAAAATGTTTAAAAAATATCTTACAAACAGTCCACATGTAATGACTTTGTGATATCATAATAACGTTTTCAAAGAAGAAGAGAAACGTTTTTACAACATCTTTTAAATGTAATTGATATGATATAAAAAGAACATTTTAAAAATGTTGTTAAAATGTTGTATTCCTTACATTCAGACGTTGTACAAATGTCACAAAAAAACATTTCAAAAACATTATAAACAAAACAAATAAAATAACATTTTTTGAATGTTTTTCAAAATGTTTAAAAAACATATTACAAACAGTCTACATTTAATGTTTTCATGATATTATAATAATGTTTTCAAAAAAGAAGAGAAACGTTTTTCTAACATCTTTAGAATGTCATTGATATGATATAAGCAGAACATTTTGAGAATGTTATTAAAATGTTTTAATCCTTACATTTAGACGTTGTACAAATGTCACAAAAAACATTTCAAAAATGTTATAAACTAAACAAGTAAAATGACATTTTTTGAATGTTTTTCAAAATGTTTAAAAAACATCTTACAAACAGTCTACATTTAATGTTTTCGTGATATCATAATAATGTTTTCAAAAAAGAAGAGAAACGTATTTACAACATCTTTTAAATGTAATTGATATGATATAAAAAGAAGATTTTAAAAATGTTGTTAAAATGTTGTAATCCTTACAGTCAGACGTTGTACAAATGTCACAAAAAACATTTCAAAAACGTTATAAACTAAACAATTAAAATAACATTTTTTGAATGTTTTTCAAAATGTTTTAAAAAGATCTTACAAACGGTCCACATGAAATGTTTTCTTTATATCATACAAATGTTTTCATAGAAGAAAAAAAACGTTTTTCTAACATCTTTAGAATGTTATTGATATGATATAAGCAGAACATTTTAAAAATGTTGTTAAAATGTTGTAATCCTTACATTTAGACGTTGTACAAATGTCACAAAAATAATTTCAAAAATGTTTTTAACAAAACAATTAAAATAATATTTTTTGAATGTTTTTCAAAATGTTTTAAAAATATCTTACAAACAGTCCACATGTAATGACTTTGTGATATCATAATAACGTTTTCAAAGAAGAAGAGAAACGTTTTTACAACATCTTTTAAATGTAATTGATATGATATAAAAAGAACATTTTAAAAATGTTGTTAAAATGTTGTATTCCTTACATTCAGACGTTGTACAAATGTCACAAAAAAACATTTCAAAAACGTTATAAACTAAACAATTAAAATAACATTTTTTGAATGTTTTTCAAAATGTTTAAAAAATATCTTACAAACGGTCCACATGAAATGTTTTTTGTATATCATACAAATGTTTTCATGGAAGAAAAGAAACGTGTTTCTAACATCTTTAGAATGTTATTGATATGATATAAGCAGAACATTTTTAAAATATTGTTAAAATGTTGTAATCCTTACATTTAGACGTTGTACAAATGTCACACAAAAACATTTCAAAAACGTTATAAACTAAACAATTAAAATAACATTTTTTGAATGTTTTTCAAAATGTTTTAAAAAGATCTTACAAACGGTCCACATGAAATGTTTTCTTTATATCATACAAATGTTTTCATAGAAGAAAAAAAACGTTTTTCTAACATCTTTCGAATGTTATTGATATGATATAAGCAGAACATTTTAAAAATGTTGTTAAAATGTTGTAATCCTTACATTTAAACGTTGTACAAATGTCACAAATATAATTTCAAAAATGTTTTTAACAAAACAATTAAAAAAATATTTTTTGAATGTTTTTCAAAATGTTTAAAAAATATCTTACAAACAGTCCACATGTAATGACTTTGTGATATCATAATAACGTTTTCAAAGAAGAAGAGAAACGTTTTTACAACATCTTTTAAATGTAATTGATATGATATAAAAAGAACATTTTAAAAATGTTGTTAAAATGTTGTATTCCTTACATTCAGACGTTGTACAAATGTCACAAAAAAACATTTCAAAAACATTATAAACAAAACAAATAAAATAACATTTTTTGAATGTTTTTCAAAATGTTTAAAAAACATATTACAAACAGTCTACATTTAATGTTTTCATGATATTATAATAATGTTTTCAAAAAAGAAGAGAAACGTTTTTCTAGCATCTTTAGAATGTCATTGATATGATATAAGCAGAACATTTTGAGAATGTTATTAAAATGTTTTAATCCTTACATTTAGACGTTGTACAAATGTCACAAAAAACATTTCAAAAATGTTATAAACTAAACAAGTAAAATGACATTTTTTGAATGTTTTTCAAAATGTTTAAAAAACATCTTACAAACAGTCTACATTTAATGTTTTCGTGATATCATAATAATGTTTTCAAAAAAGAAGAGAAACGTATTTACAACATCTTTTAAATGTAATTGATATGATATAAAAAGAAGATTTTAAAAATGTTGTTAAAATGTTGTAATCCTTACAGTCAGACGTTGTACAAATGTCACAAAAAACATTTCAAAAACGTTATAAACTAAACAATTAAAATAACATTTTTTGAATGTTTTTCAAAATGTTTTAAAAAGATCTTACAAACGGTCCACATGAAATGTTTTCTTTATATCATACAAATGTTTTCATAGAAGAAAAAAAACGTTTTTCTAACATCTTTAGAATGTTATTGATATGATATAAGCAGAACATTTTAAAAATGTTGTTAAAATGTTGTAATCCTTACATTTAGACGTTGTACAAATGTCACAAAAATAATTTCAAAAATGTTTTTAACAAAACAATTAAAATAATATTTTTTGAATGTTTTTCAAAATGTTTTAAAAATATCTTACAAACAGTCCACATGTAATGACTTTGTGATATCATAATAACGTTTTCAAAGAAGAAGAGAAACGTTTTTACAACATCTTTTAAATGTAATTGATATGATATAAAAAGAACATTTTAAAAATGTTGTTAAAATGTTGTATTCCTTACATTCAGACGTTGTACAAATGTCACAAAAAAACATTTCAAAAACGTTATAAACTAAACAATTAAAATAACATTTTTTGAATGTTTTTCAAAATGTTTAAAAAATATCTTACAAACGGTCCACATGAAATGTTTTTTGTATATCATACAAATGTTTTCATGGAAGAAAAGAAACGTGTTTCTAACATCTTTAGAATGTTATTGATATGATATAAGCAGAACATTTTTAAAATATTGTTAAAATGTTGTAATCCTTACATTTAGACGTTGTACAAATGTCACACAAAAACATTTCAAAAACGTTATAAACAAAACAAGTAAAATAACATTTTTTGAATGTTTTTCAAAATGTTTAAAAAATATCTTACGAACAGTCCACATGTAATGTTTTTGTGATATCATAACAATGTTTTCAAAAAAGAAGTGAAACGTTTTTACAACATCTTTTAAATGTAATTGATATGATATAAAAAGAACATTTTAAGAATGTTGTTAAAATGTTGTAATCCTTACATTAAGACGTTGTACAATTGTCACACAAAAACATTTCAAAAACGTTATAAACAAAACAAGTAAAATAACATTTTTTGAATGTTTTTCAAAATGTTTAAAAAATATTTTACAAACAGTCCACATGTAATGTCTTTGTGATATCATAATAACGTTTTCAAAGAAGAAGAGAAACGTTTTTACAACATCTTTTAAATGTAATTGATATGATATAAAAAGAACATTTTAAGAATGTTGTTAAAATGTTGTAATCCTTACATTAAGACGTTGTACAATTGTCACACAAAAACATTTCAAAAACGTTATAAACAAAACAAGTAAAATAACATTTTTTGAATGTTTTTCAAAACGTTTAAAAAATATCTTACAAACAGTCCACATGTAATGTTTTTGTGATATCATAACAATGTTTTCAAAAAAGAAGAGAAACGTATTTACAACATCTTTTAAATGTAATTGATATAATATAAAAAGAACATTTTAAAAATGTTGTTAAAATGTTTTAATCCTTACATTCAGACGTTGTTCAAATGTCACAAAAAAACATTTCAAAAACGTTATAAACAAAACAAATAAAATAACATTTTTTGAATGTTTTTCAAAATGTTTAAAAAATATCTTACAAACAGTCCACATGTAATGTTTTCTTTATATCATACAAATGTTTTCATAGAAGAAAAGAAACGTTTTTCTAACATCTTTAGAATGTTATTGATATGATATTAGCAGAACATTTTTAAAATGTTGTTAAAATGTTGTAATCCTTACATTAAGACGTTGTACAATTGTCACACAAAAACATTTCAAAAACGTTATAAACAAAACAAGTAAATTAACATTTTTTGAATGTTTTTCAAAATGCTTAAAAAATATCTTACAAACAGTCCACATGTAATGTCTTTGTGATATCATAATAACGTTTTCAAAGAAGAAGAGGAACGTTTTTACAACATCTTTTAAATGTAATTGATATGATATAAAAAGAACATTTTAAAAATGTTGTTAAAATGTTGTAATCCTTACATTCAGACGTTGTACAAATGTCACAAAAAAAACATTTCAAAAATGTTTTTAACAAAACAAATAAAATAACATTTTTTGAATGTTTTTCAAAATGTTTAAAAAAGATCTTACAAACGGTCCACATGAAATGTTTTCCTTATATCATAGAAATGTTTTCAAAGAAGAAAAGAAACGTTTTTCTAACATCTTTAGAATGTAATTGATATGATATAAGCAGAACGTTTTAAGAATGTTGTTAAAATGTTGTAATCCTTACATTAAGACGTTGTACAAATGTCACAACAAATAATTCAAAAACGTTTTTAACAAAACAAATAAAATAACATTTTTTGAATGTTTTTTAAAATGTTTAGAAAATATCTTACAGTCTACATGTAATGTTTTCGTGATATCATAAGAATGTTTCCAAAGAAGAAGAGAAACATTTTCGCCACATCTTTTTAATGTATATAATAAATAATACGATATTTTTTAAATATTGTAATACTTAAACTAAAACAATGTACAGAAGCTATGAAATTAATTTTCAAATATGTTCAAACATAGGCCTATTATTTCTTAACCAATGTAACAAATGATAATTAGAGTAAAAAAAATAATAAAATATCATGGGCGTTCTAGAATCAAAACGTTCACACCAAACATAACGAAAGTGAAAACAAATAAACATTTTGTTTGTTGTTGACTGTTGACATAGTGTCCACATTGACATTTCTCGTTCCCCCCCCCCGAATCCGCAGTATTTTTCCCAGCCGCCCCTCCCCCCACCCCCAGCTTTGTTTTATTGACTTTTACGTGTAAATCGACTAAAACACGCACATTTCTCAATGAAATGAACGATTTTTCGCAACCTGGATATATAGCCTCCTACAGGGGCGGATCCAGCCCTCACCCCCCCCCCCCCTCCCTGAACAAAAAAAGAAGTGCTCCTAACTCCTCCCCCCCCCCCGCTTATTCGCCTGCTGGCTGATTCGCCGCTAAAAAAATTCTCAAGATTTGCCCCACCCCCCCCCCCTTTTCCGCCGGCTGGATCCGCCCCTAGTAGGAAGATATATATCCAGGTTTTTACGAAAAATCGTTTATTTCACTGTGAGATGTTGCGTGTTTTAATTGTTTCATGCGTTAAAGTAAATAAAGAATGTCAGAAGAATGCCGGGAGGGGACCCTATTTTCATTTTTTGTAAAAGAAATAAAATAAATAAATAACTATACCATTTGTTTTAAACCGGGCCCGTTAACCCTACCCCCCGTGGATCCGCGCCTGGCATCCAACGCAACCTCTGTTCCGCAAAACAATTGTCGTTTTGGTGATATTCTTTTCATGGCTATATTTCTGGCATCTTTAATATTCCTATATTTGTTCTCTTTCCTTTACCATTTTCATATTGTGATATTTCTTTCAGTTTCTTTAATACTTTTTCTTAATATTGATGGGTTTTTGCGGGGGAGGGGATGGTCAGTCACTAATTACTGCATGTTTATTTCTGCATCGGTTAATATAAATAGGCATATGAGAAGGCATAAATAGGCATGATATAAAAAACGATCGTGTGCATTGCCATGTCTTTGACTTCTTGACAACATTAAATAAAGGGCTGAGTTCTTACATGGAGGGGTCAGAAAGTTTGCAAAATGTGACAATAAAGAAGCGTGATAAGTTATACTCTTTTCGGGACCCCTTCAAAACAATTCGACCTAAAACTGTTCAAAACCCCATTTTTAAGCTAGGAAATAATGTTGGCGATGGTTGCCCAATCATCCGACGTAACATGTTGTTTGTTTTGGGAACATTGAGTAGTAATTAAAAGAATTTCCAAAGATTAATATTGATAAATGTTTTTGTGTAAATACAAATAGGTTTAAAAATCGGATTCGGACAATTTACTGGCCCTCCAAACTCAACTTTCCCTATAAGTATGTTGTAGAATTAAGATTTTATAAATTCTGTCCATCTTGATTTGAATTATCAGAAGAATTTGCTAAATCCTCTATTGTTTAATAACCTTGAACTGATCCAATAAGAAGGAATTGTAACAATTTGTTTTTCTAATTCTCCAAGAGTTTTAAATCATAATTGAATGACAGCTATAGAAACGAAGCTGTATACTGAAATACAAAAGTCTATACCTTCCTTCCAGACCAGGACAATAAAGCAATATACCAGGCAAGTAAGTAAACTTGCTAACAGAACTGATAAATTCGATTACAAAATTGATAAATTTGAAAAGGATTTGATCGTTTAGTATTATTATATTGAATTTCCCACATCATTTTCAGTCATGATGTTGCAGTGTTTAAAAAAAAATCTATTTCTTGCATGTAGGCCTATACATTATTATTATCATATTATTATTATCAATATGCTACTGTTTCAGTAATCGCTTTTTATGGTTGATATTAGTTATGTCTATGTTATTCTGAACTATTATATGTTATTCATTTGTGTATTCATGTATTCAAATATGTTACTGAGAGATTGACTTTCAATAAACTGGCCTGTACGTCGGAGGGTCCAAAAAGGAAGAAAGGAAGACTGGAACTCAATTTAGGTTTGCTGCCATCTGGTGGCGTGGTAGAGAATGAAATGTCTAATTTCAATTTCAAATATCCCTTCAAATAATCTCAACTGTCAACTCTGCCATTTTGCAAGATTTGTCTTCCTTTAAAACCCATAGTATGGGGAAAGGTTAGATTAACACCAGGAAAGAAGAATTGCAATCATTTAACAAAGCGAGAAAGGATCGATGCAGTATTATTTACCAACCAAGCATAGCTCAGACTACGAAGTACGAGTACGAGTCCCACACATCCACTTATAAGTGTGGGAAAATAGTCGGTCTGAAGAAAACGACCAACTTTGCACTGCACTGCAATGCACTGGATGGCTACATGTAGCTGCTGGAGGCTGTCGGCTGGAAGTCTGGAACTACTTTAAAGATCATCATTTTGTCAAGGAAGTGAGTAATACATTTCTATACTAAGTTTTTTATAGATCTAGGGTCTAGCCTCTAGGCCGGTGGTGTGTGTATTTGTGTATGGGTCTAATAAAGTAGGCTGTACGCCTACTTGTTAGAAGCAACCATCAATCACTCACCTAATTTGGCCTTGAGGGTAATTCGTCCTTTAGGTCCGGATAGGTGCTTGATACAGGTTACTTGTCTATGCAAAAGAGGTGGAATTCTCCCGCCGCACACGTATATGTACTTGTCGCACGAGAGGATCTGTGTGTAGCCAGCTCAGCTGTGTTCCAGAAGTGCAGTGTCGCCCTCTAATGGTGAGGGCGGCACCCGTCGTCTGCTAACTCTGGCTGCTCTGCTCTGTCGTCTGCTAGTGTCACATATTATATTTATGGCCTACTACATTCCCCCCCGTTTTAAAAAATTAGTCCCCGGGAGAGCCCAACCCAAATCAATCCCAAATTAATCCCCAAAACCCCCTTGCGTCACAATCCGTGACAAAGGCCTGAATAGTAAACAAAAACAACAGGCCATACTACAAGAAGAAAAAACTAAGTAAAACTTCAAAAACTGGGAAAAACCCAAATACTAAAAACCCAAAACACCTTAACCATAACAATTAACAGAAAAAGTGAAAAAGTATGTCGCCAGTCCCCTTATCCCTTTTTAACATAAAAATGGACAAGGCAACCCAACCAAAATAAGAATATTCCAAAAGAAAAACTCCCAGGCGCATTGCAAGCCGGTAAGGTACCGAGGCCCTAAATCAATTTAATTTATGCCCCCTGACTCCAATGGCCGTTCACCCAGGATAACCGATAGAATACTTCCAGGTCCGCCCTGGGTTTAATGACGCTGCGCGCGGCATCCAGGGATCCGTTCCCCAGAGGGTGCCACTGATGGCGTCAGTGGTTCCCTAGAGGGTGCCACTGATGGCGGCAGTGACGCCCCATGCAGGGTGTAAGTTAACACCCCGCGCGGGGTAGCAGGGGTCAGCCATCCGACACCCAACTCTGAAAGCAGGGGAAATTTCCATCGCCCCTTGAATACCCCGCCGAGCATCGGCAGTTTACCTACTTGCTCTGATAAAAATGGAGGCCATTACAGTCGGTGGCATCCAAAAGCTCGTATGCCGACTCCGACTATACGTTGGCCATCACCTCGGTTACCTCACCAAGGATAAAAGTGTGGAGAATCTGTCTCCATGCACACCAGGAGTCTGTTCGTAGGGACAGCCCTAAAAGCGACTCGCTGGTCGGGGAAAAATACCCCGCAATCGGGAGGAACGCCCGAAATAAACATGCGGATACTTCTTCCACACCCCTTAAAACCCTTCCCGAGCCGGTCCTGATAGAAATGGCT
Organism: Strongylocentrotus droebachiensis; assembly: GCA_035222895.1. Lineage (NCBI taxonomy): Eukaryota > Metazoa > Echinodermata > Echinoidea > Camarodonta > Strongylocentrotidae > Strongylocentrotus > Strongylocentrotus droebachiensis. Next base: position 24,615 of record JAVYIG010002654.1, on the reverse strand, counting down.
ATCACAGGCCTGGGGAATCGGGGCCGTTTGGGCCACTCAAGCCTAGGATAGCTCACAAGCAGCCACCGTCTGCACAGAAGGGGATACCCCCTCCATTTCACTGGCCTTCGGTTTCTCCTCAGGAGGTTCAACCCATCCCTCCTGAGCGCCCGACCCAATGTCTAAGGGTGCCTTGAGGCAGACCTCGGGACCACCCGGGCCTGCCTTCTACTGCGGAGCTCTTCCCGCAGCCATTCGTGGTGTTTCCACGACCCGATCAAATCGGCCTTGGCGGTAAAACCCCGCCCATTGGTCCGATGGATCAATCTCCCTACGAAGAACTGGAACACCCGCCACTGGGGCACGAGGGGCGGCGTGTTAAACGAACACCCAGAAAGCGCCTCGGGAGATTTCCAATTCCTCGCAGTGATGAACCCGAGCCTCACGCTCGGAATTGAGGGCACATTGAATTCTAAAATGCCATGTGGCGACTGGGGGCTCCTCTCCTTGGAGTCCTATCCCCTCCCCTGGTAATGATAGGGATGTTCTCTCCCATCCATATCTTATCAGGCGCTACTCCACGTCGGGTTGAACAACAACTTAATCGTCCGAACCGCCAAAATTGTCCTCAGGGGTGTCAAGGAATAAGTTCCTCTTCCCCAACGGAGTGGTCTTCACAGATGCCTGCGTTCCACCATGAGCTGCCATGAGTTTCCCCAGGCTCCTTACTAACCCGGACACATGGCCTTCTAACTCAGATATCCGAACCTCTAGTCCGGAAAGTCGGGCATCCGTGGTTCGCGGGGTGATCTCCACCTCTCGAATTTCAGGCCCCCTAGTGCCTTTATCCGATTCCCGCATTTCCGCGTTGGCCCGACACCCACGGCCGTACATAGCCCCGTGGGTGTGTTGGAGCCAGCGGATGGCCTCCACTGCCTCCTCCACGGTAGAGGGGCGCTGGTTTAATGCTTGGTAACCAGCATCCTTATCTACACACCCCTGGCACATTCGCAGCACCATCTGCCGCTGTACATATGCCTCAGGTACCTCGGGAAACGCCCGAGATGCCAACCGGTGAAGCCGGTCCGCCCATTCCAAGAGGGGTTCATCGGCCCCCTGCTTAGTGGTGTTAAACTCGAGCAGGACGGCTTCGGGAGGTTCCCGATACCCGAATCTGCCCTCTAGATGGCGCACCATCCCGAAATACCCTACCCCCGGATCTCGCTCTTGCGTCATGTCGAAGAAATCGCTTGCCGACCCATCCAAACACCAGCATAGCTGGTTTAAACGCTGCGGGTGGTCCCATTCACGGGCATCCGCAAATGCGCTGAATTTGCGGAAAAACGCCCGCCAATTCCCCCGCCCGTCAAACACCACAGACTTGGGCAACGGCTGGTATGAACCCTTGCCCCGCTCCAATGCCTGCATGTATTTAGACGGTCGGCTAAATGCCTCTTCCCTGTCTCTCTGTGGCTCCACGTGAGGCCGGCGGTAGCGCTCCCCGCCCCCGCCTCCGCCCCGATAGAATCCACTTTCCTCGGGAGCAGGCCCCCTCGGAGCGTCCTGGTAGGCCATACGCGGGGCATTGTACCCCCCCGAATTGTAACGGTTCCCAAACTCTCGGGGTTGGGTGGTATTCCCCTCCCCCCAAAACTGAGCATCGCCGTCCTTATTCTCAGTCCGAGCTGCTGGGCGAGGGCGCTGGCGCGCCTCCTCTGCTCCATTCGGGGGAGGGTATCGGTCGTGGGGGTACAACGGTGCCCCACGCTCCTCATCCCTGCCTTCCTCCGGGGCTTCTACTGGCGTACTGCCAAAATCCCCCGTCTCGGACAACGTCCGAAAACCGCCCGGCCGAATGGGGGAGTCCCCCGCGGCCTCCCTTGGGCGGAAGTCCAAACTTCCCTGGAGGTCTTTGACCTCCTCGTAGTCAGGAGACGCCTCCAACAGCTCTGGAGTTACGTCTCCACACTGCGCCCGGAGTCCTAACAGACGGGCTATACGTACCGGCGTCGCTCCAGGAATGGCGAGCAGGTCCTCGAATGAACAATAGTTCAATGGAACCTTAGCCATACTGGCGCAGTATTTACCACTTGGTACGGGTTACCACTACCAAAAACCGAAACTCCGGCTTCAATTGAGTTCACCTGACTGGTAGATAATTTCTACCAGTAGGCCTATTAGCTCCACTTGGGTAAGTACCCCTTGCTTGTATGCCTCGATCACGAAAAGGAGGGTCTGTATAAGCCCCTCAACCTCTATTACAAAGGGCTCCGTCCCCTCGGAAATAGGCATGGATTAAATCAAACTATAATAATACAAAAACAGCGGGAGATAACGTGGATTAATTATGTAATAACCCACTCTCTCTCTCTCTCTCCCTTTAAAACTACTGTAGAGGGAAGCACACTCCCTACACTGAATCTAAATTCTCCTCTTTAGATTCAGGCTGCAGCAGCGAAGGAAAACACGCCCTTTCGCCCGGAATCCGTCTAAAAAAATAGATTAAAATACACTAGTTACCCCGGCTATACAAATTTCCCAGATACTATGATGAAGGAAATGACAATTCCCTTCCCAATAATCCGTCTGGTTTGTCTAGGGCGCGCTGTTTGTGCGGGTAAACGTTAACGTGACACTTGATGCAAACCTGGCACACGTTAGCCAAACTGTTTCCACTCATCCACTTCCGCTTACACTTAGGACATTTGTACTCACCGAAACACCTCCTCCTGCCTTGGTATGGGGTTAAACCTTCGCGTTTCGGTGTTGCCTCTGGACAGTCCTTAATGTAGTGACCTCTACTAAAACAAAGGTGACAGAGGTACGTCAAGGGCGGTCTCTTTCTCGGTTTTCTGTCGTTAATGGGAATGAGGGCAAAATCATTGAATTGGTCGGCTAAATCCCCTACACTGCCATACGGTGATGTGGTCAAGCTGGTTGGGGTTGTTGCCGTTCCCGAAATATGCCCTTCTTCTTCAAAAGGAGGGTTCTCCTTAATAAATTTCTCGGGCCAGTTCCCCGTCAACCCAAGACTGAATTGGTGTGGGGAGTCTCCCGCTGAGGTTGCGTCCAGGTTCATACCCGACCTGTCGCGACCTTCCCCCTGATAACGGCTGAAATAAATTCACCGATATAGACTGGACTAGATCTAGGCCTAATCCAGAAGAAAAGAACCAAACCAATAGCCTGTCCCCCTGTGCTAACCCTAATCTTTCCCTTAAATAAAACTGTGAAGGGAATTCTACACCCCTCCCTGTAGCCCAGGGATATACTAGACCAGGTCCCGGTCTCGTCCAGGACCAGTCCAGTTAATTATCTGAGAGTGTGAAGCCGAAGGGAATACACGCCCTTCACTCGGCATACATACACTTGCACCAGATCCAGGTCTAATCGACTAAGATCTTTGGTAATTTTAAACGACTAAAGGGGAACACACTCCCACTCCGTCTCACTCTCAGTCTGACCTGCGTTGTTGGCTTATTTTATTTTATTTATCTCTTAGCCAATAGCCCCCTGCCGGCAGGAGCAGGCAGGTGAGCTACACGCCAGGCCCACTGACACGCAAAACACACAGTCACAATCACCTCACAAATCCGAAAAATTGCACAAGGTATAAGGTGAATTTTAAACAAAGGAATATAAAATGGTGCCTCAAACAACACCACCCAGTGGCACTTACCTTATTTTCCACGGAAAAAAGGCACTGTAATCCACTGTCGATCCCTGCAAACACCCAAAACCGTTATTTCACTAGACGTTCTAAACTCTTGCACAACTTTCGAAGACGAGGCAATGCAGAAGAGAAAGTCCTCTTTCCGCAATAACCCTCCACGGCGCACCAAGCAAAACATACTCCCGCCCCGCGCACACGGCCTTCCACTGTGCGGGCTTATGGGAAATCCTCGAATCACCGCGGAGGAATCATCATCCGAAACGACGCCATATTCAAAGTACAAATGGGATAAAAGCCCCAACTTGCAACAGCGAACAAACAAACGAAAAACAATACAAATATAGCATTGGCATAACTGCCTAAATGCTCACATGCCCCCTCATTCCCCCCTCTCATGGAAAAAGGCATCGAACTTCGCCGAATCCATCGACCCGTCTCGATTCCCTCCTAAGGGGGGGGGGGGGGGGGGGTCACTCACAATCACACCAGCAATATTACTAATAACATACAAATAATCCAAATACCCAGCACATACTACAAATCCCCCATTATCCCGTCTCCCAGAAGAAGGCCCCGAACTTCACTGAATCCATCAGCCCTTCTCGGGTTCTTCCTAGGAAGGAGGGGAGGGCACTCACACCATTCGTCCATCACAACTCGTAGCATTCGCGAATAGGACAAACATCGCTGAATATGACGTCAGCTTCGGCTCGCATTCGGGAATCCCCAAAATGCATTTGTGTACATGGATATATGAAACAAATTACCGACAACACTAGTATCCCTACTAGATTTACATACATTACGAAACCCACCCGACCGGGGAGGAGAGCACCGAACTTCGCCGAATCCATCAGCCCTTCTCGGCATCCCTCCCCGACTGGGCACAATACCGACCACGGTTACAACGAATGCCAGCCGGAACTACGCGCGGTCCACCCCACTACCATCGCCCGGAAACTAGGTTTCCCCTGCAATGCGCAGCTAGGTTTCCCCCGCGCTTTTCCCGCCGGCGCGGCCAGACTAGGCTAGGGGTCCCCGTTCCGTTAGAGAAAACACACAACAGAACAAGAGACAAAATCTCCCCAAAACGGTGCATCCCGAGGTCCTAGTTGTCCGTGACGCCAATAAAGTAGGCTGTACGCCTACTTGTTAGAAGCAACCATCAATCACTCACCTAATTTGGCCTTGAGGGTAATTCGTCCTTTAGGTCCGGATAGGTGCTTGATACAGGTTACTTGTCTATGCAAAAGAGGTGGAATTCTCCCGCCGCACACGTATATGTACTTGTCGCACGAGAGGATCTGTGTGTAGCCAGCTCAGCTGTGTTCCAGAAGTGCAGTGTCGCCCTCTAATGGTGAGGGCGGCACCCGTCGTCTGCTAACTCTGGCTGCTCTGCTCTGTCGTCTGCTAGTGTCACATATTATATTTATGGCCTACTACACTAATTATTAAATTAATACCTTCCTCACACTAGCAAGCATGCAGTGCTAGACTCCTAGACAGACAGTAGGGGCGCTGGTCCGAGAATGAGGATCGTCCTCATAAACAAGGATATCCTCATAAACGAGGACAAAATGCATCCTCAAAAATAAGGGTCATCTGCATTTTCGAGGACATTTTTTTTCATCGGCGCTCTGGGGGTTTCATGTTACAGAACAGCCCGCTGGCGATGCCAAAAATGGATTCCCCGGCGGAAAATAACCCTAGTTCACCGTCTACTTTTATGGGTTGTCCGTCTTCCCAAGGATTTATTGCTCATAATGTGAAGGTCTCTGTACAAAGTCAATGTAAAACTAAAATGCATCAAGAAAATCATTGCAGAATCTGTTTTTTGCATCGCCAATGCGCCGATCAAAAATATGAAACGTCTGCGAAAATGCAGACGGTCCTTATTTTTGAGGACGCATCTGTCTGTGTTAAAGAAGACGATCCTCGTTTATGAAGATGATCCTTATTCTCAGACCAGCGCCCCTACTGCTAGAGGTCAATACGTATATCGCATTAGCATTTACGCTAGCTTTGCTGGAGTGGTCAGACCACACATTCTAGATTCTAGGTCATAAGTGGTGACGTGAGTAGGTGCATTAGCATTAGACTACTATCCTGGGATTCCTGGCTGTGTATTTAAAGCTGTGCTATTGATTCTCAACATTTCACTCAAAATCGGTACTTTAGAAGTTTAGTGACGATTGAATCTAGATCTAGATCTAGATCTAGGAGTAGGACTAGATGTAGGCCAAGGCTAGACCGATTCTATTTAGAGTCTACATGTAGACTCTAAATAGAATCGGTCTAGAAATCTAGTAGTAGATCTAAAATACAATTTTTTTCAACTTTTCAATGTTTGAAAGAATATAATTACAAAATTCAAATTGTGAGTCCACTGTCGCCTTTCGGCATGATTATGTGCATCTGTGTGTTGAGAGTAATGTATTCAAATGCTGCCTAACAGTGCTAGAGGTCAATATGCATTAGCATTGACTCTTTATTAGTAGGGTGTCTGATCGCGCACCCGATGTTGTGTGCTAAAATTCTTCCCATAGAGATTTTTTTTTTTCAATTTTTTTTTTTCAATTCGAGATTCAAACCTTTATCTGTTGTGATCCTGAAGGTGATACTCAATAAATGAGGTGTCGTATGAAAGAGCGGGTGAATTGCAATATTTCCAAAGGGGCATATAGCCCCCGAAATTCTAAAAATATCTTGGTCAAAACAGCAATTTAAACATTGTGTCCTGGCTAACTTTGAGGTTTGCCACTTTTGAGATATGACGCCCCGATCGATAAGTAATCCCAGTCCTAAGGAACAATTCTATGTGCTTATATTTTCGCTAGCCCCCAGGGATCACAACTGATTACAGTTTAAAAAAAAATACCCTTCCCGCTATTTGGTGGATCAGCTAATTAGGGGGCGTGCGCTCCACTCAGTCCAAACCATGGTTACATCGCGTAACATCTTCGCGTATAGTGAATGAAAGTATGGATAGCCGTTCCGCACAATAAACCCGTATGTGAATACACGTTATAGTCAATGGCAATATCGCGGAGACAACGTTGGCAAATGGCAATGCATAAAACAGATTCCGTGATGATTTTCTTGATGCATTTTACATTGACTTTGTATAGAGACTTTCATATTTATCTATGAGCGATAAGTCCGTCCATAAGAGCTTTGAAACACTTAAATTTCATGGTCAATAATTCATGTTCAGAATTAGACAGCCCGAGGGAATGGGCGTGTCATTGCCGGGACAAATTCCAAAATGACATTTAAATTTCGCGCGAAAATACAGTCCCTAGTCTTGAATTGGTCGCACACACCGACACAGTATTCCATGGTCAGACGAGCCATGCCGCAATCCTGAAATCGAGCCATCAATGTGCCTTCGAGCCAACGGTGATTGTAGGTGAAATAAATACATGCAATCTTTAAAAATCACAATTTGCAGCAAAGTATTAATTGATTAATAATTTAATAATTACCATACCGGTAGATAAGAGTTGTATTCCAATATTCCAATAACTTTATTTCCTAATGAGTAACGAAGTTACGATTTCAGTCTACTGTACAATCGACGAAGGGAAAATTAAAAAAAACGTTCAGACACCCTACTACTGTCAAACTTGCTGATCAGTCAGCCACAACGTATTCATTGTGTACATTAGTGTGCAATTGTGTGTAATCGCTGCCTCTCAGCATGTGTGGCGTAGTACAGCGCTAGAGGTCAATGTATACATTAGCATTGACTCTATTAGGGCTGCGACGTGTAGTCAAATGCTCGAGTACCCGCACGGTTGACAACTACTCGGGTACGATTTCTCGTACCTGAATATTCGGCCGCAAAAAAAAAAAAAAAAAAAAATCTGTCCAGGCCGACGCTTACCCGTGCCTGGGTGAGCGGCGGCCGCTGGCATGGTGCCGTCAGTAAAAATGTTTCCCAACTCAAGCACTGTCAAACTCACCACTCAGAAACTGGGACCAAATGTCTTGATTTCTGTTAAAGGTAAAGACCAGTATTGGAAACGCCCCAATCTCAAAAAATGAAATGGAAGCTCTCATTACCAATCATGTGAAAGAATATGTTTTCACTAATACATGATGATAAAAAAATTGCCGGGAAACCGCCTACTAATTGATATATTTGGTAAATTATTATATCTATTTGACTGTGAGAGATATAGGGTAGTCCCATACATCTTTCTGTGTATAGTGCTTGTAACTATAAATTTCTTATCATTTTGATGATTCCAGAACCTTGCAGATGCTAGATGCTAGATGATCAACCTTTTCTGATCGATTCCACAACGTTTCTTTCACAATGCAATCGCATGACCATAACTGGTCTTTACCTTTAAAACAGCATTGTTTACTGTTATTATTATTATTAAATCAGCGCCTTCAATTGCAAATTGCATGCATTTTCGGCGACAGAACTGGGATACTGCTGCAGTGGTATGGTGGTGGCAAAAAAAAATTCAAAAAAAATATAAAAAAGCATGGCGTCCGAATATTCAAGTATTCGCTTGTAAGCCTGGGAGTGTACTCGGGTACCTCATTACACTGTTGTGCACAGCCTTAGACTCTATGCTGTGATGGAGACCTCTAGCCCTGTACTATGTGCTGAGCGGCTTCAACTGCACACAATACACACATTGCACACAAATACGCACAATGAAAAGGAAGTGGCTGATCGGCAAGTTTGACAGTAGACTCACGATTTGAATTTTCAAAGGATTTTTTCTAACATTGGTAAGTTGAAAAATTGTATTTTACTGCTATTTACCCGGTAGGTGTCATCAATTGCCACTTGTACTGATTTTTAGTTAACTTAGTTGACATGGTTGAGTTTTGTACAGTGGTGTTTGAAATGTTGAGAATCAATAGAGGTCCTCTAAACAGTTTTTAACACACAAAAAGTATACCGGTACTTGTGCTGCTAAATGTATGTGTGGATTATATTCCCTACTGTACTGCATCTATATGGCAGGAATATAGTCACCTACAGTACATGTACATCTGCGTAGTGCGTACCTACTACCTAAGTTAAAGGCATAACATTCAAAGTGAAAAATCAAACATGAATCTAATTAGAGTGATACTACAAGTACATGTACATGTAGGCCTAAAAAGTATAGAGAATGAGATTACTACTGGTACTTAAAGGTAAAGACCAGTATTGGCAACGCCCCAATTTCAAAAAATGAAATGGAAGCTCTCATTACCAATCATGTGAAAGAATATGTTTTGACTAATACATGATGATAAAAAATTTGCCGGGAAACCGCCTACTAATTCATATATTTGGTAAATTTATTTCTCTCATGGTCTGGTGAGAGAGATAGGGTAGTCCCATATACATCTTTCTGTGTATAGTGCTTGTAACTTTACGAAGAATGGGCCAAATTTCTTATCATTTTGATGATTCCAGAACCTTGCAGATGCTAGATGCTAGATGATCGACCTTTTCTGATCGATTCCACAACGTTTCTTTCACAATGCAATCGCATGACCATTACTGGTCTTTATCTTTAAGTTTTACTAGTTGAGTAGTTCACAGATCCTTCATCCCTAGACCGAAAATTTCTGTCTCTTTCATTCATTAGTCTCTTATTCCGGTATGGTTGGCTCCTCTCTTCAGAGACAGAAGCCAGCCATAGGGTCTCCTGTCAGAATTCGGTGAGACGAACGTCCCACCAAGAGTGCCAACAAACTTTGGATTTAAATTTCATTGTAACAGATTCACTTTCAATGCATTTATGTAGTTGAAAATTAGGCCTAGGCTAATATACATCAGTTTCACTTAACAGATTGACCGTATGATGTGTTTGAGGGGTCTTTTTATCTTCGTCAAAATTGAACTCCGTCTTGAAATTCTTGCAGTCGTATTTTAAACTGTTACTGTCAATGGATGACGTCATTTTCCTTCATGACAGGAGACCCTATAGCCGGCTTCTTTCTCTAAACAGAGGCTAACGAATGAAAGAGAAAGAAATTTTCAGTCTACTTCTTCCCTAACTCCAGGGAGCACCATAACCAGAGCCTGCATCGGAAAATGATTCAACAGCGGGGAGGGGCACATTTTTTCGAAATGTAAAGAACTTAAGAAGTAGTAATCACATTTCGACTTACAACGTTTTTCGACTTCTCTGTGGATCCGGACAACCACTTATAATTATAATTTGAAGACGTCTTCGATAGGAAAAAGGGCGATTCCTCGTCCTAACCCAATTTATCCCACGTTGTGTATTGTTGATTAAAGGGATCATTTAACAATGTTAAATCTGAGATGCACGACCCTACGTGTTATCATTGTCTGTGATATGGCGATATATTGAAGCCCTAAGAAAATTGCGCTTCAAAATGATCAAGAAGTGCCTCAAAAAAGTAAAAAACCTTTGAATGACAGGTTTGACCAATGACCATACTCGTTTTCATCAATAGACTGTATTATGAAAACCGTTTGGCAAACGCAAAATTTGATTTCGATTTTCAGTCATAAATATCTTGATAATCAGACAGGCGATCGGCTTGCATTTTCAAGCAAACGGTGCTCTATACATGTAGCATGAATATTCGTATTTGCTGCACCGCTACCGTGCATGAGAACTGTTTCTACGCCATGTTGAATCAACGATATACACTGTACATACATGTACAACATGGATGAATTGGTTTAGGACAAGGATTGAATCACCTATATTTGCCTCTCATTTTTTTATATTCAACTTTAGGTGGAAAATTATTCACAGTATCTTGGTTTTGGTTTTTGTCATGCTACTGACCTGCTGAAAACAAGAAACTCTAACAAAACCCGTTTTGGGGGGCTCACCATAACTGGAATAGGGCTTTAAGAATTCTAATACCATCAAGAAATGGGATCGAATATTTAAGATTATACAACACCTACATGGATCCTTGTCATTTGATTGCAGGATTGTTGGTCACATGATATTCAATAGATGTTCTAATTGCACAGGCGTGCATTTTTGGTTATATGACTGCGTATCCCTGCGTGTATCTGATGCAAAGGCAATCTGAATGTAATTGAGAAGACTTGAATCCAACTTTAATTTATCTTTGATATATAAGGAGTAAAGCATTATTTGTTGATTAGCGTTCTATTAGATCTTCTTTGATGTTTTATAAAACAAACAATGAATGTTTTTCATTCATTCAATAGTGCAAATATTTTCATTCGTTGAAAGATTAGCATTATTTCTTTCAACTCATGAAAAAATTCGCACTATTAAACTCATAACCATTCATATTACACACCAAGAGGTACAATCATCACAGCATCTATTGCATTGCTAATCAAATAGTGTATAGTGAAGAATTCATGTAGATGTACAATGTACACTGTACAGGTACATATAATCATGAATTAGAAAAAAAATGGAAGCTGGAATGGAAAATGAGCTCAGAACTTTACTTTAAGTATGGCTCTTTTTTATAGACCTATCTAGAAGGCCAAGTGCACCATAACATCAACCCTAACATGATTTGAATCTAGATAGAGAAAAATCAAACAAGCATAACACTGAAAATTACATCAAAATAAGTTTTAAAATAAGAAAGTTATAGCATTTCTAAGTTTACATTTTGTTATGCAGAACGTGGTCGGTATGCAAATGAGGAGCCAATGATGTGATTGATGTCACACACCCACTATTCCACATGTGTTTTATTGTATATCAAATTTCAAATATCTCAATTTTGTATAGATTTGATAATAAAGAAGTCAAATTCTGAATTGAATCACAATAAGTTACAATCATGGTTTGTTCTATGATAGTTTTACATTTGTGGAGCAAAAAATTTGAAATGTTGTACAATAAAATACAATAGAATAGTGGGTGTGTGACATCATAGGCTCACGCATGACAAAATGGGTATACTGACCATGTTATGCATTAGTGTTTTGTGAAAATACATGTTGTACATGTATGTAAAACTTTAAAATGCCATAACTTTCTTATTTTACATCATACTTTGATGAAATTGTTAGTGTTGTGCTTGTTTGATTTTTACTTAAAATCAACTTGAAGTCCAGTTGGACTTGGCCTTAACAGCTCCTTACATACTGTATGTGTAGGTCATTTATGACAACCACTCTTTCCCCTTTTGTACATTACTAGTGGAGTTAGTTTAGGCTGCATTGTACATATGATGTACATGTATGTACTGTACATGTAGTGCAAGCATGTAGTAGTTTCAGTGATGTCCTACAGTGACTGGGGAGTGGCCTTGTGAAAGGCATTGGTATTTGGCCAGAGGCTTAACCTCATGACCCCATGTCCAAGCATGGACCTACAGTACTATGTCCAGTCCAGTCCCTGCATACACATGTACACTGTACAATGTACAAACAATCAGGAAAAAAGAACAAAAAATGAAGCTGGAATGGGAAATGAGCACAATATTTTACTTTAAGTATGGCTCTTTTTATAGACCTACTGTATCTTAAAGGCCAAATGCACCCTAACATCAAGCTGATTTGCATAAGTAGAGAATAATCAAACAAGCATAACACTGAAAAATGTCATCAAAATAAGATTTGAAGTAAGAAAGTTACAGCATTTTTAAGTTTTACATTTTTGTTCATAAAACAGTGTTACAAATAACAAGGTTGGTATGCAAATGAGGGAGCCGATGATTTCACACACTCACTGTTCTTTATGTATTTTATTATATGAAATTTCAGGTATTTCAATTTTTTCATCAATTTAATAATAGAGAAGTTCTCAATTGAATCACAGAATACAATCAATAATGATGATTTTACATGAGAAGAAAACCACTGGTATGTTTTACATCAGGCCTAAAATAAAAACTTGTTGTATTTCCCTTTGCGACCGACCCAAAAATCGGAACATTTACGGTCAGCATTTTTAGAAATTATTAATGAATACAAAAATATGTATTTTGTTTGTTGGAATAAATGGGATATAAATGCATAAAATCATATTCTCAATCGTCTTCTGCCCTAGTTTCAAAATCCTATTAGCGTAAACATCTCGATCAACACACCATTGCAAACAGCTTGCAACGAACACTCACGTATCACGTATCACGTTCACGTTCACGTATTGCGCCCTTTCGTGAAACAGGTCACCCAAATCTACGAAGTGTTGGGTTACGTGACCCAACAAATAGTTAATTTGCTATATGCAATCTACGAAAGCTCACGTAAATTGACGCTGGCGTTTAGAAAAATAATGCAAATTGTCATTGAGAAGAGACTAATAGCAAAAAAGCTGCTTGTGTAACTCTGTGGTTTACTACAGACGCAGATCCAGGCCCCCCCCCCCCCCCGGAAAAAAGGAAAAACAGAAAGAGAGAGAGAGAGAACGAAAAGAAGGGAAAGAGGAGAGAAAGGGAAATGAAAGAAGAGAAGGGAAAAAAGAAGGAGATCGGGGGGGGGGAAGGGAAATCCCCCGCCCCTCCCCCACATCAAAAAATAAGAGAGAAGGATCGAAGGAAAGGGGAAGAAGAGAAGAAAAAAAAAGGGGGATATCAGTTAAAAGTTTCCCGCCAACAAGTTGTAGTTCGGTGGGGGGGGGGGGGGGGGGGAGGCTCTTGCCCCCGCCCCCAAAAAATGGGGGAAGGAAAAGAAAAGGGTGAAAAGAGGAGGAGAACAGTTGCGATTAATCCCGCCAACAACCTGTGGATCGGGGGCCGAAAGGGCCTTGCCTCCCCCTTGCAAACCTGAAACAGAGAGAAGGAAGGGAAAGGAAAGGAAAAAAAGAGAGAAAGGAAAGGAAAAGAGGAGATAAAGGGAAAGAAAGGTAGCTAGATATGATAGGCGCTAGGCCTAGGCGCAGTGCAGTGTGACGTCATGACTAGTCTTAGTAACAATCGCTTGCAATTTTTAAAATATTGATTAAACACTCACGTCACGTTTTGGTAGACGTGATCATTCGTGTTTTACCAGCGTGGAAAACAACGAATAGGTGGCCCTACACTTCGTAAATTAGAGTCACCTATTTTACGAAACAGCGCAAAACGTGATACGTGACACGTGATACGTGAACGTGAGTGTTCGTTGCAAGCCATTGCAAACCATTGATTATTGAGGTGAAAAAGATATGAATGAAATAACGACGCTGAAACACATGTATTATAGCATTAAAAACTGAATTCGGGCCAGTGAGTGTGTGACATCATAGGCTTGCTCATTTGCATACAGACCACTTTATGCATTTACCGGTAAATTATAATCACTGTTTTGTGAAACTACAGTACTGTACATACATACTACAGAGTACAGTACATGTAAAACATTAATAATGCCTCATAACTTTCTTATTTTACATTATATTGTGATGAAATTGTTAATGTTATGCTTGTTTGATTTTTACTTCAAATCAACTTGAAGTCCAGTTGGACTTGGCCTTAAAGCTCCTTACATACTGTATGTGTAGGTCATTTATGACAACCACTCTTTCCCCTTTGGTACATTAGTGTATAGTTACATGTAGTTAAGCCTGCACTGTATCTCTTTGGTAGTGCAAGCAGCTGGTATTAACTCCTTGGTGCAAGCAATGCATCCAAACAGTGGCTGGGGAGTGGCCTTGTGAAGGGCACTGGTATTTGGTCAGAGGCTTAACCTCATGACCCTATGTACAAGCTACTTGGTGCTCCATACTCCTTTCACATTTGTTTTGCTTAAAGGTAAAGACCAATATTGGAAACGCCCCAATTTCAAAAAATGAAATGGTAGCTCTTATTACCAATCATGTGAAAGAATATGTTTTGACTATTAATACATGTACATGATGATAACAAATTTGCCGGGAAACCGCCTATCGGTACTAATTGATATATTTGGTAAATTAGTTTATCTATTGGGATGTGAGAGATAAATGCACGTGTCGCACACGTGTGTGCGTAGTCTCATATTCATCTTTCTGTGTACAGTGCTTGTAACTTTACCAAATAATAGTAACAATGTCGTTTTTAGAAGAATGTGTTAGATCATTAATGTAAATTAAAAACAGTAGAGGACCTAGGCTAGGATAGAACCTTGTGGTATGCTGTGTGTAAAAGTTAGATGAATTATTATTATAAACTACATATTGAAATCTATTAGAAAGATTACTTTCAAACCAAAATGACAGACAAATTGGAGTGTCGTTCTAGTTTCGGAGTGGTGAGTCAACACACAGATTACTGAGCTGGGAGACATTGCCAGGCATAGTGCCAGGTGGAGGGGCATAAATCAAAACTTAAAAAAAAAATATATATATAGATATATATAACAAAATTATTTTTTTTTTTTAAATTAAAAAAAAGGGAAAACGAAACCGTCCAATTGAAAACGGAATCCGCCATGGGCGGTCGGATACCAGACGGTTAAACGTTTGACTACAGCACTATAAGAAATTTAGCCCAGTCTTGGTAAAGTTACAAGTACTGTACGCAGAAAGATGTATACCGTGTGAGTCGAAAAAAAGTTTACACCTAGAAAATTGATAATTATTTTTAAAATCCTCTATAAACAATAAATTAGTATACACCTTATGAAAGAGTGTTTTATCCCAAATCATTTGGTATCATTTTTGTGTGGTATGTGTTCACGCTTGGATGAACAGGAGGCATTGTTTGCGAGAGTGCAAAAATTGACTTGCGCCAAAGTGACTGCATACAGCATGTATTATGTTGGGATTAGCAGAGTGAGGGAATGAATTGAATGTATCAAATGAAATGCATTGCAAATGCTTTTTGCAGAAGCAAAGTCACACACGCGCACAAATGTTTGTTGATATTTTATATTCTATATTTGATATGTGTGGCATGTTTAATTTTTTCAGGGATGTTATTTGGATCTGCAAAAGCCGATTTAATACCCAAATTCCAATTGTTTTATTAAAACATCAGATAAGCAACTTTGGCGCAAGTCGATTTTCGCACTCTCGCAAACAATGCCTCTTGTTCATCCAAGCGTGAACACATACCACACAAACATGATACCAAATGATTTGGGATGAAACAACCTTTCATGAGATGTATAATAGATTACTGTTCATAGATGATTTTTTAAATAATTAGCAATTTTCTAGGTTTAAACTTTTTTTTGACTCACACTGTATGGGACTACCCTATATCTATCCAGTCCAGATAGATAATAATTTACCAAATTCATTAATTAGTAGGCGGTTTCCCTTTAAAATTTGTATCACGTATTAGTCAAAACGTATTCTTTCACATGATTGGTATTTAAATTAGATTTCATTTCATTTTTTGAGAGGGGGGGGGGGCATTTCTAAAACTGGTCTTTACCTTTAAAATTTTGCCAGAATGAAAACAAAACAGTACTACTAGATGTCCAGTCCATGCTAAACTCCTTACATCTTCCTCTCTAGGTGTTAAATGCTAGTTCATGTATATATTACTTGTAAATACATAGGGCCAGATTAATTCCGGAGGGGGGTTCCCTGTGTAGAAGGTGATTTTCATTGAAAGTAGTGATATAAGAGCAACCAATTAGGAGCTCCTTGGAGCAACTAAAAAGTGGTTTCTTTTACTCAAACTGATACCTGACCTGCAGCCTTTTCACACAGGGGTAAAATTCATCATATCTAGAAGACTAGCAGTCTTTTCACACACAGCTAAAATTCATTGTATCTAGAAATGATTAGTATAAACGTGTTTAACTCAACAGTTGTAAACATGTTTATAGAAAATTTTCCCTGTGTGAACATCGTTTATACGATGTTGGAATAGATCAGGCCTGATAAAAACCCGATTTAAATCGGTTTCCCGATTTTTTTTATTTTTCCCGATTTTTTCCTGATTTTTTTTTTCTTCCCGATTTAAAAAAAAAAAAAAAAAAAAAAAAAAAAAAAATCATTTTTTTTTTTTTTTTTTTTTTTTTTACCAATTTGTTTTTCTTACCTATTTTATCCTGATTTCCCGATTTCCCTCTTATTTTCTCTATTCTTCCCTATTTTGCCCTATTTTTCCCCCAATTTTCTTACTCGAAACGGGGAATGGTGTTAGATGCCATTTTTTCCCCGCGAATCCTCTTTTTTTTTTTTACTCAAGGGGGCGTGGTTGATGGGAAAACAAAAAACCTATTTTTTTTTTAGTGGTCACTATCACCCCTGATAGATACAAAGTCGCGATTCATACGCCCCTAAAAGCAGGCTGCAGATACAAAGTTTGTATCTAGAGAGCTTGGCATTTTGTGTGTGAACGGTTTTTCGTGTTTAAACGTGTTTAAACTGGATGGAGCGAGCGCTCTGTTTGATATGACCTGACCTTCAATGCGCAATGGCGCTACTGCGCATTTAACGAGCAGTAGTTAATCCGAAAACGATTAACAATCGCAACGAAATTTCTTTGTGTGAATGATGTCGTATGTACAGGTGATTAGTTTAAAGCCCTTTAAACTAATCATGTTTATAGAATTTTAGCTGTGTGTGAAAAGGCTGTTGAACTGATTGGCTTAAAGCTGTGTAACTAAACAGCTTTAAAGAAAATTGTTCAGACAGATACGAAGTCGTGATACATACGACGGTCAAAGCAGGCTGCAGATACGAAGCCCGTATCTAGAGAGCAAGACGTTTTGTGTGTGAACAGAAATACGTCCTTAACTAGGCCGGGCACTGCTCTTTAAACGCTCAGTAGGGCCATTGCGCATTTATGAGCAGATGCGCAATGGCCCTACTGAGTGTGTGAATCTTGAACGTCCGCACTGAAATTTTCTGTGTGTGAATGAAATGAAATAAGGCTGATTAGTTTAAAGCTCTTTAAACTAATCAGCTTTAAAGGATTTAACCCCTGTGTGAAAAGGGAGCTACATGTCCATGTGTAGGCCTACATACATGTATATAGAAAATTAGACAGACTGTAAATACTTTAAGGGAAATAAAACCCAAATAGACAACTATTCTAAATTAAAGCAGAAAAACCAGAGAAGCAAACTGATGAAAGTTTCAATTAAAAAAGTTGTGAATTGTTGAAAGTTGTAATCACTATACGTATGGGCACTTCGAATTGGCTGAAGCGGTAATGTCAATGTGATGTGATGTAGTGCGGGACTAATTTCCCATCTGTTCCAACATATGAAATAAACTACATGTACAGGTCTACATGTAATGTATAATGAATGTTTAATGTTTAAAACATGTTCAATTGGAAAAAAACAAATTGTGATTACTCTTTTTTTTTCCATCTTTTTTTTTCTTCATTTTCAGAGACATGGGCAGAAGTCTGCAAATAAGCACTTCCAGACTTGGACTTGGACTCAAAGTGAATCAGGACTTTGGATATGCTACCTCTGTGTGTTTTTTTTTTAAATTTTATCCCACAGAAAGTTTGTCATGGAATTGAGAGGGGGGGGGGGGGTGCAATATAGTGTTAATCCACACTTTTGTGAAAAATGAGTTACATCCATTTCCATCAGCTTTCTCGATTGTTCTTCATCTTGGACTTGGACTTGGACTCAAAGTGAATCAGGACTTTGGATATGCTACCTCTGTGTGTGTTTTTTTTAAATTTTATCCCACAGAAAGTTTAACATGGAATTGAGAGGGGGGGGGGGTGCAATATAGTAATAATCCACACTTTTGTGAAAAATGAGTTACATCCATTTCCATCAGCTTTCTCGATTGTTCTTCATCTTCTGACAATTAAAAAAAAAGGAAATCTACTGATTAATGGGCAAATGAATAAATATTCTTCTCCTGAAAACAAGCAATTATCTGAACACAAAAGTAACTCCCCCTTAATCAAAATGGCCTAGCTTTTTAAAGAAAAGGTTTTGAGCAAAATAAATTGGCAGGAGTGTTCCTATTTATTGACTAACTTTTCTCCAGAAATAAAATTGCTCCATTGAGTAATGCATACCGGTAAGTGGACAAACAGGCAAAATTTTCACTCTTCAAAAGTCACAATGGTTATGTTTATGCTGTTTTGACAGTACATTTTAGCTTTTCTTACACTATTTTTAAAGTTTGCTCACCCAAGCATGACATGATTACAACCTCTTGAGTTCACACAACTTGTAATGATACATTTTGGTTTAAAAATTGTTAATTTTGCTCACCCAACAATAATATTGAAAAAAAGTGTTGGGATAGGTGTAAGGGGGTCAAGCAATGGATGATAAATAACAACAACACAAAAACATGCACCAGAAACCAAATTCGCTAAAATCAGATTTTACAGAATCCCCTAAATGACCCTTTGTGTATGACTTTTGAAAAGTGACAGTGACAATTTTCCCTTTAATGCTTGCTCACTCGTGCATGACTTGGTGGATCAATCATATCTTCACAGAAAAGTTAGTCAATAAGTATAGGAACACTCCTGCCAAGATAATTTTGTTCAATACCTTGTCGTTAAAAAGTTACGCAATTTGGATTGAGGGGGAGTTACTTGTTGTGTTGTGTTCAGCATGAAAAATGTGCTAACCCATGCTGATGCATTCCATTCTGGAGGCGCCCATGACAGATATGGTTTGGTAAAGAAAAGTGCATAATTTGTCAAAAAAATGAATTCCATTCTGCAAAAAACACAAGGGATCTGACTTTCAAGATACAAGTATGTAAATGTATTGTTTGTGTCTAAAAGGGAGTGAGTTGCACAAATATGAATTTAAATTATAGTTTTGGTCATTGGAGGATAGCACTGTAGTCATTTAATTTTTTTGGAAGTGATAATTTTTTCAAATGATTACCAGTTTAGATAAAACGTAAAGGTAGCTCGTTGTAGACAGAGATTCATCAGGTTTCCATGTATAATATGCTACCCTCCATTATGCTATGGTCACATTACCCAAAAGTAGCCTGCCCGGCGGCTGCCCGGCCACTGAGCGGCGGCCGAGCGGCGGCCACCCAGGCACCGCTCGTTTTTAGGGCATCGCTCGGTCGCCGCTGACGTTTTAGCGCGGAGTTAAAATTTGGGCGGCGCCTGCTCACTTTTCACTCGCCGCCCAAAATACGCTCGGTGCCTGGGCGGTTGCCGCCCGGGCACCGACCTAATCGCTGGGCAATGCCTAATTCCAGCAGCGACCAAGCAGGCTACTGATCGGTCGTTCGCTGCCCTGATTTGTGACCATAGCTTAAGTCAGATCTGATTTCACCCAAGTTTTATTCATCATTACTTGTGGCAATGCAATGATTAAGTACCTTTACCAAAGTGAAGAGTAAACATCAGCCTTGGAGTTGGCACCAGTGTAACCATTGTAAACTCTTTCAGGAAGCACTCATGCATTAACAAAG
Organism: Strongylocentrotus droebachiensis; assembly: GCA_035222895.1. NCBI lineage: Eukaryota > Metazoa > Echinodermata > Echinoidea > Camarodonta > Strongylocentrotidae > Strongylocentrotus > Strongylocentrotus droebachiensis. The sequence continues at coordinate 4,731 of JAVYIG010002654.1, read as the reverse complement.
GCAATCGCATATTTTGTACGGAGAGGGGGGAGGGGGGAGGAATTGACACCCCCCCCCCCCCACAGTAAGGATAGGGTTAAAGTTGGTCTTGCATGAGGCTTCCTGAAACGGTTACACTGGTGCTAACGTTAAGGCTAATGTTTACTCTTCACTTCGGTATTTAATTAGTGCAGCACCACAAGTGCGATGATAAATAAAATGTTGGTGAGCGTAAAAAACCAGTTCTTATTACAGGTGACTCTACACTTTTAGAGGGCAGTGTATTTCACTCAGCGTAAATTTAAATTTGAGTTACTACTTAACATTGCGGAACACTTTTTACACTGTTTCTTGTTGGTTAGCACTATATTGGTCTAAAAAAAGCATTGATTTTTTTTTTTTGGGGGGGGGATTGTTTAAAACTTTATGTCATTTCGAAAACTTCAAAAATATTATCAAAAGACACACTTGGGGGTTTACACTTTATTGCACCTACGCCCTCGGCTAGAATAGTATTTTTAATTAGCTCAACTTGAACCATTCTTAGTAAGATTAGAAATGTACTTATTAATTACTGTTTTGTAGTTATTAACCACTTGACTGCTACCCACAAACATGTACACGTTCTCGCTCTTGCATGCCTGTTCGTACCACGTACATGTACGTGCTTAGGGCGTTGCACTTTCAAGACCGTAGCACTGCATAATGCAATCCCTACTGTGTAATTAACACTGCAATGATGTTATACAGGTCTTGAACAGTAGATGGCGCTCTTCAAAAAAAAATCTTGTTTTTGATGTGTACAGTGTACAGTTTTTGTCAGGTTTTTGTACAGTACAAAAATGCTGTAGCACAGGGGGTATGAACTCGTTTTAAGCCAATAGCAGTCAAGTGGATAAGCTGTGGAAAAAATGGACAAAACATTTGATTAATTTCATAATTTGCAATATGTTCCTTAATTGCAACATATTATTATTGTTATTATTATTAGCCATCAAGTGATATGATAATAATAACAATAATAATAACACATGTAATAGTGAAAATTATATCGCAGAATGCATTTTGATAATTTATCATTTATTTTTAAAGTTATAATCCATTATATGCCATTGTTACATGTACTATTATCAAAGCCATAGTTACAAGAATTAGTTGTTGGTATCAACTGTTAACCCTAAAAAGCCAAGTCTTATGAACCCATCTCACAGCTGAGGGGGGTGGATCTCCACCATAAGACCTTGACGGTCAACCGCGCATTCGCCATAAAAGTTTGCATGCACGTCACCCACAAAGTAATGTTCAAAACTGTATACCAGTAGTCAATTTCATTAATTCAATAATCAATTGATTATGCTGATTTATGCTTAAGTTCTGAATTTTGCTCTACCGATACTGCCAATTTTGTGTATAGGCACTCTCTGTAAGACTGATCAAATGTTCTTTAAAAAAAATTGGTATCAAAAGTTTTTTTTACCGCATGTTTTATTGTTTGTTTGTTTTTCTTACTATTTTCTTTGTTTTACAATTTTTGTTTTTATTGTTTTCTTTAGATGGAATTTGTCAATGACACTTTTACAATCATAAACAGCATGGAATCGATTGATTTTAATCAGTAAAGGCAAGAATGATATACATTTATGAATTTTGGCTGAAAACAAAATTGTATTGGAATTGTACATGAAGTCATGTTTTTGAGCAATTATTGGTCTGACGTGCGCAACTTCGGAACCGCATGTGTGGACGTCGCGAATTTGGACAAAAAAATGTGCAATACTCAAAAGAAAAAGTCATAAAATACTGTGTCTACTGCGTTGCAGGCATGTTAAGATGGTATATACATGTACATGTAGATGAACAAATGTAATGCTGATGCTAGAGGTGCAGCTGTAGTACTTTGACTCTTTATATGCAATCTTTTTTGATATATTACCTTCGTAATCATATACATGTACATAAATTATGTATGCTTGTTATATAGTTTGTATAGCCTACAGGGTAACCTTATTACAAGATCTTCACCTTGTTATCAGGCTATCAGTGAAACCTCATTAAGAGCGGTTCCTCATGTTACCTTGCTGTAAACTGAAAATCCATGATAGTAATAATATAATATGTGTAGGGGAGACTGGAAGTTCAGTGGGACACTCCATTATCTTAATAAATATGAAGACAATGTTAAATTTGTTTACATAAGTCAAAAGACTTCACTCAATGCCGTTAACAAATATGCCCAAAACCACTGTAAACTTTTGCACACAAGTACAGGATAAGCGACTTATTTTCGGTAATTTTATTACTGATTTTAAACATTTATTCAGATTTGTTTTTGCGGTTCCGAACAGGTGATCTGACATTTGCTCCTGCGACAATTGCTCGTCTTATTTTCTCCAAAGGAATAGGGTTAGGGTTCTGGTTGTGATAAGTTTTTTGGTTCAGAATAATAGGAGGATAAGGATTAAGGGCGTACGCAGGGGGGGGGGGGGGTTTGGGGGTTCAAACCCCCCCCCTTTGGTATTTTATGTATGTAAACCCCCCTAAAAAAACCTAAAACCCCCCCCTTTGGTTTTTTTTTTTTTTTTTTTTTTATTTAAAAAAAAAAAAAAAAAAAAAAAAAAAAAATTATACCCACGGCTAACCTAAATAAGGTGACCTTACCCCCCCCCCAACGACCAAAATGTCAAATTATGAAATTTCGAGACCAAAAAAAAAAAAAAAAAAAAAAATGTGACCGCTTACCCCCCCCCCCCCCCCCCCCCCCACCCCCCCACTGAGCGACTTTTCGGCTGGCCGAGTCCTTGCGATTTTTTTTGACCTCCAAAAAAAAAAAAAGTGTCCGCTTACCCCCCCCCCCCCCCCCCCCCCCCCCCCCCCCCCCCCACTGAGCGACTTTTCGGCTGGTTGAGTCGTTGCGATTTTTTTTGACCTCCAAAAAAAAAAAAAAAAAAAGTGTCCGCTTACACCCCCCCCCCCCCCCCCCCCCCCCCCCCCCCCCCCCCCACCGAGCGACTTTTCGGCCGGCGCGATTTTCAAATTTTCGGGAGCAAAATATTTTAAAACCCCCCCCCTTGAAAAAATCCTGCGTACGCCGCTGATTGGAGCAAGTGTAGTCAAAGCAAATGTCATGGAATCTCCCAAGCAAGTGGATACCCTTGTGATAGTGATTATCCTCTGAGGTGATTAAATGATTTAATACAAGATTTTTTGATGGCAAGGTAGAATTAAAAGTATGGCCATCAATTTCAGATGTTTTTAATATCTGGGGCAAACTGAGACATTAATAACGCAATGAGCAATATTGGTATCCTTTTTTTGTGTCTGAGTGTACACCTATGGGTCTCCCAGTTTACCCCGAGGTGGCCCAATTAACCCCCAAACTATTAAAGGTCTGCAAAATTTATGATTACATGAAAAGTCAAGCTGTGGGAATTCAATCTATAACTGCCATATTTACCTATGTATCTACAGTGCATCCCAGAAAAAAGGAAACAGATTTCAGGGCAGAAATTTTCTGTCATAATAATAATTCCCTTGATGAGATATACATTTATGCAAAGCTCTACTTTTATTTGATGCATAACGTGTTCATATTTTATGCACGATTGCATTAAACCAATAAAAGTGGGGTACCAAAATTTAATTTACACAAAGCAATTGCAACTTTAAGTTAGTAGGGTAATAAATATTTTTTTTGAAAAAGAGACATTACATTGAGAAAAAAATCATTATTTTCTCTCGTACATGACACCTTTTGCATTAAAAATCAATTAAGTACACTTGAGAAGAAGTCAATGAAAATATGCTAGATTTCTGACAATTGAGTAAGAAGCCATTTTAGCTTTCCTGATTTAGCAGCTGACATTGGATCTACATTTAATGCTTACATGTAAGTGAATTCACACAAACCTTCTGTTCACATCCTTCCAAGACAGCATTAAAAGAGCCCCTGAACATGGCTTCTTAAACACTGTATTGTTATGTGTAAATTCACTCAAGCATTTGGTTCATTGTCAGCTGCTAGATTAGGAAAGCTGAATGGCTTCTTAATCAACATCTAGTAATTTGGGAGAAATCAAGGATCTTTTCATTATATATGCATGAAGTGTCATATAAAAGAGAAAAATATTAATTTGTGTATGATGTGTTTCTTTTTCCAAAATAATTATCTCTCCTAACCTATAAACTAACTCAAAGTTGCCATTTTTTGTGCGAATGAAATTTTGATACCACTACCCTCAATTGTTAAATTCAATCATGCATGAAATATGAATAATAGACTATGCATCAAATAAGAAACCGAGCTTTCCACACATGTACATCTCATTACAGAAATTGTTATCATGACAAACAAAATTGCCATGAAATCCAGTTTCTTTTTTTTCCTGGATACACTGTTTAGTCTTTTAATATACAAACATACATGTACTTGGTTTAGTTCAAATATTTGCTTAGTTACAGTTGGTAATATTTTTAAAGTGAAGAAAAATGTTCCATTTCTCCCCGGTTTTCCCTAATGCATGGGACTATAAATGATTGGCATTGCCTTGGTTCATGCTGAACACAAGTACTTTCACTATGATTTCATTACTTGTTCCAACAACTTTGATCTACATGTACTTATTTCTACCAATTACAGCAATAATTGTTTACGGTAAATCTTCCCTTGTATATGTATCTTAGAATATAAAGTTACCAACTTCTGTCATTTAAGTGATTTCATTACGTTTGAATGATTCTTGTTCATTACTCAAA
>JAVYIG010002653.1:0-234693 GCA_035222895.1 Strongylocentrotus droebachiensis | reverse complement strand
CAAGACCCTAACATTGTCCTGAAGCCCTTTCATATGTGACAAATATCGAATCCCTACAAGTTGTAGGTCCAATAAAACTCATCTACAAATTTTTGTTTTATAGTTAATATGTTGACTAATTTCAGAATGATCGCGAAGACTTAAAACAAATCTGGGCCCTGAGCGTCATGCTTGACGAACCTAAGCGCTTTCCAAGAAGCCATCATTATTATCATCAAATTTCAAAGTTCAAATTTTTAATTTCATTTTCAACAAGAAAGATACACATTATAAACAATAAATAAATTACAAACAACATTTTTACAAAGTTATACAAAGGTAATTATACAAGTGTGCATGAAATTTTTTCTTTGCATAACAAAATCAAACTAAGGCATTTCAATAGCTGGTCGGTCATAATCGAAATGTGCGAACATGACAAAGGCATATAACGCAATCTGAACATGATTTCTGTGATAGCTTTTGGATCGTTATTCAGTTAATTACTTGAAAGTCCTTGCGAATGCGTTTTTAACAAATATGAAAAATGGACAAATATAACAAAAAGTAATTCGCGAACAGGATGTGAACTGATGTGTAATGAAACGATAAAAAACGTTTTTATTTACATTTCAATATTTTAAATTACGTTCGATGGATTCGGATTCCATTAATCCCTATTAATCGTGGTTTTAATCCGTCCTCGTCGTAATTGAAGCATGCGCCCTCTTGTGTTGTATCAAACGTCTATTATGATTTGTAGTTCTATGTGTTTCCATGACGCAGCATTTATTTGTTAACACGAGAAACAAAGAGAAAACCAGCGAACATTATAAAATAGTGACGATGCAAGTCTGTTTTATTACCCATTGTATCATTAAGGGCACCCACACGTCATGAATTATCAATTTCCATATTTTACAAAGTTTAAAAAAAGTCCCTCCGTATTCAAACATTGCATTTTGACAGGAAAGTCCCAAGATGTACCGGAAAGAAAACTATGAGACAGAGACCATTCTCTCTCGCTATAATAATATATCGAAATATCAGGTTATAACAACAGTAAGACACTCAATGGGTTTTACGTTTTTGAGGAAAACAAATGCAATTACCTGAGTTTGGAGGAGAGAGAGGGGCAGAGGGCAGAGGGCAGAGGGAGAGAGAGAGAGAGAGAGAGAGAGAGAGAGAGAGAGATATAGGAGCGACAGATAACACAGAGAGAGAAAGAGAGAGAGAGAGAGAGAGAGAGAGAGAGAGAGAAAGATGCCGAGACAGAGAGAGAAATGGAGAGTAAGAGAGAGAAAATTGAATTGATATCTTTATTTATATACCGTTAGAATAAAGCCCAAACAGTTACAAGACTGATTTCCATTTGTGCCGTGTGAAACAATTTAAATACATCAACTAAACATATTATTTTATGATAAAGAGAGACAGAGAGACAGAGAGAGAGAGAGAGAGAGAGATAGAGAGAGAGAGACATAGAGAGAGAGAGAGACATAGAGAGAGAGAGAGACATAGAGAGAGACATAGAGAGAGAGAGAGACAGAGAGAGAGAGAGAGACATAGAGGGAGATAGGGGGGAGAGAGAAAGAGAGCAAGCTTCGGTTCAAATAAATAGCAGACAGACATCAGAGTCATTGCTCTATTTTTAGCATTCGATTAAATTCCGGGGGGCATCAAAAAACGATTACAAAGAAAAGGAAAGAAAGAAGAAAAAGAGGGGGGAAAAGGAGCCCGCACCAATGTTTGACCTTGTCGTACGCGTACAAATGGATCCACTGCACGGCGTCGCTTCAAAGCTTTCAACCAATCACCGCGCTTGACGTGTCTCGCATAGACTACGGGGACCGGTAGAGGTGATTTAGGGGTTTCCCCGCAAATTGGCCCGTTTGCTACGCTATACAAAGTCGTGAGCAAATATCAACAGTCGATCTTTTTCATTACCGCTATTATACTGTCTGCATTCTATGGCGGTTAAAGATGAAGGTGGGCTCTCGTCATGCGATGAAAATAATTTTTATGAAGAAGAAAAACAAAACTGCCGAAAAAGCAATTCAGAAAGGTTGATAACAAGTATGGGTACATACACATTTTAGAATTATACCATACGATTGTACGGTGAAGATTTGGAGTGGCCAAATGAAAAGAAATTGACGCAATCTTGCAGAACATTACACGCTACTCACATATATTTTGGTATGTGGGACTATATACACATGAACTTTTGGTCCAAGATTTTCAGCTATTTCACGATGTCGTATTGTGAGGGCCTTTTAGCAATCATTTTGAGGAGATATATTTACTGTAAATATTCTTCCATATTGGCATACGAAGAATGAAAATTGTGTAAAGGCTGAGATTATTCTCCACTTTTTCTAGAAAGCAACCTTCTTTTTAAAGCCGTTCTGCACTAGTTTTGCCATGAGGGATTAGACCTCCCTGCAAGGTCACTGACAGATGATTATCTCATCAAATCAGCTCTCAATTAACATAAGAAAAAGACGACCATGGGGGACCAACAGGCACCGATATAGAGGGCGCAAATAGCTATAAGTAGTGCAGTGGGCCTTTAAGTGCTCTGGGTCGATTTGACCGTAATCAATGAACGTTTGAAGATGAAAATGATTTGTTCAGTAGGAAAGGGATCATTACAAGAAAGGATCGGTCTACCATAGGAAGTTTGAACGTTAATACAAAGATTAATCGGAGGCCGATCTTGTTTCAGTTTCAGAAGTTTTTGGAAATCAATTAAGGTTACACACTGATCGCGGTGTAAAGGTTTTCATATTTTATTCTGCCTCTTCAAGAATATTCTATCCCCGATTCGCTCGGATACAATCACATGACTGACATTAATTGCGAAATGTAAAGAAATTGCACTGTCTCTCTGTATCTGTGTATCTCTATCTGTCTGCCTTTTTTGTCTGTCTCTCTCTCTCTCACTCACTCTCTCTCCCTCTCTCTCTCTCTCTCTCTCTCTCTCTCTCTCTCACTCTCTTTCTCTGCTCCCTCTCTCTCTCTAACTCTCTCTCCCCCGCGCGCTCACTCTCTCTCTCTCTCTCTCTCTATAATTTTTATATATTTAACTATCTCTTTCTCTCTGTCCATCTCCCCCATAAAAGATGCAATAAGAAGTAAAACAAAATCCCAGATACACACAGCCCTTTCACTTTCTCTTTCCTTATATCTCTCTTTCTTTCTCTGTCTCTCTCTCTCTCTCTCTCTCTTTCCCATCTCTATTTCTCCATCTATGCTCCCTCAAAATACAAAATACCCCTCAATAATCATGAATCGTAAAAGTATGATGCCATTAAACTAACTAGAACCTCCCATCAACAGGTTTATTTATTTATTCATTTATTTCTAATATTTATACAGGGCGGCACATTTCACAAATTCAAAAAAGTTACTCAACATGCAAATAGTAGACACACAAAAGTCCCAAATAAAGCCAATTTTCAACCACATAACCACATTTCATGGTTCTATATAATTATAATGCGTTTTCGCCCAATGCATTGGCAAATATAAATATTTTTGTGTAAATATGAATATTTGCTCTGGATACATATAAAATTTCACTCTATTTAAAGGTAAAGTTGATTTCTGGTCATGCGATTGCATTGTGAAAGAAGCGGTGTGGAATCGATCAGAAAAGATTGATCATCTAGTATATAGTATTGGTGTGTACTGCAAGGTTCTGGAATCATCAAAATGATAAGAAATTTGGCCCACTCTTGGTAAAAGTTATAAGCACTGTACACATAAAGATGTATATGGGACTACATGAACACGTGGCATAAAAATCCGTCTCCCGATTTCAATGCTGTTACATGCCATATTTAGCATATGAAGGTATTTGAAGAGCCATGCTTTTCAGGGAACATGTTTTATCTGATGTTTTTTCCACACTTGCATAATACAATGATAACGCTCCCAAAGTATTGCTCACCTCTACCAAGAACTCAACCTTATATTTAAGCCAGTCAAAGGCTATCTTGTAGTGGGAACGGAGGGCCTAAATGAAGATGAGGTAACCGATTCTCAAATTTCAAGAATTCAAAGAATATTCCATTACAAGTCATGTCTCAATATGATTGCATATGGCGTCTAAAGTGTGTGAGAGAGAGAGAGAGAGAGAGACAGACAGACAGATAGAGAGGGATAGAGAGAGAGAGAGAGAGAGAGAGAGAAGTACGGTGGAAGAGATTATCAAAGAAAGAATAATGGATATTCGCGCATATACTGTCTTGACAGCGTTATACCTACTTGAGTTGGCAAATATAGTTCCGGTTTTATGCAGACGAGTACATGCAGTAATGCTATATCGATGATAATCACTGGGAACTGATGGGTGGGGGTGCCTTGGGGGGGGGGGGGGAGGAGCTCCCCTCAAATAAAATTTAGACGGCTTAGTTTATTTCTAATTCGATTTACAAATTTTGCTTAAATTACAAGATTTCTCGTTTGTTTTTTCGCCCCGGCCCCCCCCCCCCCCTCCCCTCCCCAAATAAAAAGTTTTTACTCATTACGCCACTGATGATTATGATATCATATTTCTATAGTGTGAAGATGCCTTTTATTCCAAGTCCTATATTCTGCGCTCTGGGGCATTATCGTACATCATAACTGGGTAGTAAAGTATCGCTCTTAACCGCATATTGTTTTGCTCTGTGGCTTTACGGTTGTAAATGCCTGCGTTGCCCAGTTTCTTCGATGTCATCGGATTTTGAGGGTCTGAAGGATCGACTTTTCAAAACTAACTCTGCTGATTTTACAAAGACATTCGTATATCGTGCTGATGAGATATAACCACTTCTGTAAGGTAAGCCGAAGTTGAATCTTTTCGCTTATTTCAAGTTGATGAATTCGTCATTTTCCCCTACTGATCATGTAAAACAATGTATTAACATCTGTTAAAAAGGACAAGTTTTAATGAAATAGTTCGGTTCATTTTTAAGTACTAATTGGCTTCTCCTGTGTAAAAAACACAGTTGATATGATTACAAAGCTATGGAAAAATAAAGCACAAGCAAAACAAAGCAAAAACACAAAACTGACAAACATGATGTATACTGGAGATGACAGCACTTCGAGAAAGTTTCTGCATACACCATGTAAGCATAAGAGGAACAGGAGTGTGCCTAAGTTAGTTCCTTGCGGGATTCCCAATTTCGTCATCAAATTGCAGAACTGCGTGAATTATAATTTGTAAATTGAAACCCTTTGCAAGCAGTAATTCTTAATCCAAACGAATCCAATACCTCTTTTGCTGACGGGTCATACTTGAATGATATTTAAGAAGGAATTAATGTTTCGTCGATGAATGAAATGCAACCTAAATGCACGACTTAATGAATCAATAATAAGGTATTAAGTAGGCCTAAATAACAAAATAACGATTGATTAAATGTATTAATGCGGCCTGCATGAACGTAGAATTGAATGAATTAAATCAAAAATTATAAAGTGAATGAACGAGCGAAGTAAAAGATAATACATTAGTGAATGAAAGAAAAATGAACGGAAGAAAAAATATGACGGTAAAATAATAAACAACTTTTAAAATTACGCACACAAGTTTTCCAAATGTAAATAATGTGTTATTTGCATTATCTGAAACAAAATTGTACCTTTTTATACAATTAAGGTATGCATTTTGCCAACCACAACTGCTAACAAAACATGCTCTAATGATTAATTCTTAACATTACATCAAGCAAACATGGATGAATTGGACCTTCAATTCATTAAACAATGATATCTACAAATACATTTACAGACTCTGAGCTAAATATATGCTGCTTTACGAGTGAATATTCGCCGAATGCATAACTGGGTCTCTGTTTTGAGGACACCCAGTTGCGTTGTATAGTAAACGACCTTAAAGCTAATTTTGTTTCATTTCTAGGGAATCGTGAAACACGATATAAAAGTCCGCAATCGAACGCGATCTTGCTGGTACATAATAATGTTGATATTCTGATTTTAAAGGGGAAGTCCACCCTGAAATTAGGTTAGTTTTAATAGGAGTAGAAAATGAGAGAAACAAGTCAGTGAAAGTTTGAGCAAATTCCGATTAAAAATAAGGAAGTTAGGATTTTTGAAGTTGTGATCAATCAAACACAAATTGGCAACTCTATGACGTATCATGCGAGCTCAACTTCCATTTGCTCAGTACTAAAAAAATCTAAAATTTTCATTTTCCCTCAAGAAAAATTTCAACCATACATGCACCCTAAATATAATAATTGCAAATATGTTTCTATACTCCCTCTGCAAGGAACAAATATATATTCCGTCATCAATAACAAAGAAAACATGATTTTATGGAATATTATGCACAAAGCAAATGAAGGAGAGCTCGTATGATAAGTCACAGAGTTGCCAATTTGTATTTGATTGATCACAACTTCAATAATTCATAACTTTCTTATTTTCATTCAGAATTTGCTCAAACTTTCACTCACCTGATTTTCTTATTATTCTGCCTCTATCGAAACAAACTTGTTTTGGGGGTGGACTTTCCCTTTAAGCGATGTCGAGCTCCAGATGACGTCATAATGGGGGAGGGGGTTGGGAGAGGCCTGTGTATATAGGGGAATAGGTGCTTGATAACGCCTTATATGTCACAACATGGACCTAACTCAAATGGTTATAGCGAGCTGTTTTTAGTGCCTGTGGTAAGATACTCCACCCCATTCTACATGTTCCTATATTTACAACAACACAAAAATACAACAATATTGACGCCCTGGCCTCATTTTGAATAGGCCCTACATCATAAGCCTATAATCTACTTAGTGAAACTAGACAGCGTATTTAGGCATGCAGGCATATTCGCCCATCATTATATGGGTATCATGATGGATTCACATTACAATAAGGCCATGTAATGATCTCGCATGATAAAGTGATCTAAACGAAACCCCAACAACCATTCATCATTTACTTTGGCGGGTTTAGGTAATTGATACAGATGAAATGGGGGGTCCTTAAAGGGGGTGTAGCATGGCAAATACACGTAGTCTCGTTATGCTACACCCCCTTTAAGACGTACGGTATTTACAAGACTATAACAGATGGAGAATTTATTGTCACCCTAATTATACCATCATCCCCACTCTCCTTTATACTACTTAGTACATTTCAATGCCACTCAAAGTAATATTAATTTTCTTTCATTTTATTGAATGTCCATTACATTGAGTACTTACATAGATATATAAATAGTTTTGAAGAGCGTTTTGATGAAATTACCACAACTACTAATTCCACTGTATGTAATCAATGTTTTATATTATCTTTGTTTGTTTTATCGAGTCATTTATAAGTTTCCTTCCTTTTTCAATCCACCGGGGAGGGGAGGGGCGATAGATTTAACATTCTGTAATTAGCAAGAGAATAAAAGTCATCACATTTAGGGGGTGTTTGGAGTCTACAAATATACCCATCGGGGGCACAATTAAGGGGCACGTTTTAAAAACATAACTATTTAACTAACGGCACTCTGACCACAAGCGTTTGCTTTTTAAGAGTAGTTACCACCTTTAAATTATTTTCACTGAACATGATCACAGTTATTTCCGAAAAAAAATTAATCTAAGGGGCAAGTTCAATGCTATGTCGTATATCCTATATAAATCATGTTGGGATTTCATAATACCTTATAGTCACGTTCGCACAAAGATATTGGAATTGTCTTAGGTTGATTTTTCAAAAGGAGTTCTTGAAGTGTCGTAGTTGGGTGGTTCGATCCCCGACATGGCACTAATGTCCTTTAGCAAGGCATTAATCTTCATTTGCCACTATATACCCAAGAGAGAAATGGGGACCTGGTAGGATGACGAAAGCATTTGTGAAAGTAATTGCCTATGCCCTCACGGTGACCATATGATAGGAATACTCCACAGGGAGTGGAGATGGTGCACATTGTGCGTGAATGAATCCGATGACCGGGATAATAATATTTGTAAAGCGCTTAGAGACGATATACCGTATTAAGCGCTATATAAATCCAAATTATCATTATTGTGTACTCATCATTCGTAACATTTGGGAAATAAATGTTTACTTAAAGCGAAATGACAAAAATGAAAAAGTGAGGTATGCAATATTCAATTATATCGGGGGCATGTGCCCCATGTCCCCCCCCCCCCCTGTTACCGCCAATCCATCCATTTCATTCAACCGCTTGTATATCTCAAGTACATGCTGGACGCTAAATTCAATAACCACAATGCTTCAGATTCAATGGGCAACGCGATATTAAAGAAACAGAAAGTGATACTAAGATCAATTTCTGATCAGATTCAAATGAAAGTATAGTGACGGGACATAAGAGGGATTACAGATATAATTCATACACATATAGGTCTTAGGTTGATTTTTCAAAAGGAGTTCTTGAAGTGTCGTAGTTGGGTGGTTCGATCCCCGACATGGCACTAATGTCCTTTAGCAAGGCATTAATCTTCATTTGCCACTATATACCCAAGAGAGAAATGGGGACCTGGTAGGATGACGAAAGCATTTGTGAAAGTAATTGCCTATGCCCTCACGGTGACCATATGATAGGAATACTCCACAGGGAGTGGAGATGGTGCACATTGTGCGTGAATGAATCCGATGACCGGGATAATAATATTTGTAAAGCGCTTAGAGACGATATACCGTATTAAGCGCTATATAAATCCAAATTATCATTATTGTGTACTCATCATTCGTAACATTTGGGAAATAAATGTTTACTTAAAGCGAAATGACAAAAATGAAAAAGTGAGGTATGCAATATTCAATTATATCGGGGGCATGTGCCCCATGTCTCCCCCCCCCCCCCCCCCGCCAATCCATCCATTTCATTCAACCGCTTGTATATCTCAAGTACATGCTGGCCGCTAAATTCAATAACCACAACGCTTCAAATTCAATGGGCAACGCGATATTAAAGAAACAGAAAGTGATACTTAGATCAATTTCTGATCAGATTCAAATGAAAGTATAGTGACGGGACATAAAGAGGGATTACAGATATAATTCATACACATATAGGTCTTAGGTCATTCACTACGTTGTAGGCTGTAAAATAAATTGTAAACAAATAACCAAATGAGACTTGTTACCTAGAATAATAAATCAAATGTGATTAAAAAGCAAAATGTTTATTGACAAAAGGCATTAGGGCAAAATCATGTCAAAGGAAAATTACGTTAAATACGCAATTCAAGATCTTTGTTATGTAGAATTGTGTAAGAGAAGGCGACCGGGACGTTTTAAACGCATTTACTTATCTCTTTCTGCTGCTTTTATAAATAAATAAGTTTTGTGCTGGATATATTTACCAATATAGGCTTCCCAATAGTCAGAACAAGAACTGTAACTCTCTAAATTGTCAATTTTGAATTAAATCATAATATCTAACAGATTTTCTAAAAAGTAAGGGTACAATTCTGATAAGAAAACTGCCCCTGATAACTGACCCTAAAAGGGAGATTTCGTTGTTGGAGTTTTTCACGATGGTTTCGTTAAGCAGGGATAGATTTACAGGAGAGGAGTTTTCCGGGTATACTTGTCCGGTGACATTTTGTCCGGGAGAGTACTCGTCCGGGGAAAGTTGTCTTGGTTTTTTTTCGCTCGGGGGTAGGTGTCCTAAAACGGTAATAATACGCTTTGAAAATACATTGATTACGCGTTAATTATAATGCCTTTGTTACACTGGCTCACATAATTTTTTGTTGTTGGTGAAATGTTAGAGCACCGTAATGGCAGCACAGCTAAACCCGGGGTAATAGTCTCCATGTTTGGAAGCGCTAAGTGATTGTAATAAGCGCTATATAAAAGCTGAGTATTATTATTTATAATTATTAAATGAGCTTTGAACCCAGGGCCTGCGGGATGAAAAAAACATATCGAACCACTGGGCCATCGGTGAGTGCAGTGCGAAAGAGATGTTCCCAGTATGTGTATCTATCAATGTCTTTGGTGTATTGGTAGCTTTGAGGCTCCATTCTTTCTCGTTTTTACCGTGCTATATTTCATCAAGATCATTATCATTAGTCAATGGACCAATGAACCATTCTCTCCCTATGAATAGCTCATCCAGGGCATCTAGTTCCCACGCACAGTGGGAAACAGGCTTTATAGATCCAGAGTGAGGGCATTGACACCCTAAGGGGGGGGGATGACACCAGGCTTATCTGATATACGTGGGAATAAATAATGATAATAATAATAATAATAATATTGGATTCTTAAATAGCGCACGTATCGACCTTGCAAGGTCCTCAATGCGCTCCAACATTACCCGGCTTTGCTAGGCTGCCGATTTCGACGCTCACAGCATTTTAAGGAATTAATTCCTTCCTACCGGTACCCATTTTACACCTGGGTGGAGAGTGACAAGTGTAGATTGATGTCTTGCCAAAGGACATTAGTGCCGTGGCGGGACTCGAACCGCGGACCCTGTGATAAACAGATATGGAGATGCAAAACACTTCGATGAAACTGAAATTATATTTAGCTAGGGGTGGAAAGGGCGGGTGGTGTAGTTCCTGGGAATAATGTTGTTATCAATGCTTTTATATATTATGTACGCACCCTGTTTCATGGATTTTGTTTATATATTCATCGTTATTATTGATTGATTAATCAATTTATTGTAGTAATTTTGGGACCCAGAGTAAGATCAAATTGATTTTATCGGTTGATCTGAAGCGACTTGATCTTCATTTCAATTTTAATATTTCATTTGTCTAGAATAGTTCTTGTAAAATATTTAAGTGTTTTGTTTCTTCAAGTGTTATGATATTTGTATTTCATATTTCATGATCGAAAATGAAACCAAACCAAACCAGGCAGCTATCATATTACTTTCTCGTTATCCCCCCTCCCCCTCTCCACTCCTCCTTTTCTCTGTTCACCCTCTTTTCTCTCCTTTTCTCCCCCATTCGATTGGAGGAGGGGCACGTACCCTTACACCCTTCCCTAAGCCATTGCCCACGCATGGCTGGCTTATTTCTGGTTTTTCATACACGTAGCGCTTGGCAAATAATGTATGCATTCTGCCAACCACAAGTATACATAATATAGTATCTGGGATTGCTAAAAATACATGCTTTCATGATTCCATTCATAACATCATACCATAAAAAATGGTTGCCTTTGTATAAGTATCCGACAGACCGTTTTTTAGAATACATTGAATTTAATTGAATTGAATTTATTTTCTTCTGCAACATACATATCAAATTACCTTTCAGCATGTTACAATATTTTGTTGAACGTGTACACAATATGGTAATAATAGAAATGTTCACATTGAAACAAAAAACGGTAACTGATAAAACTCTACACTTGCTTCATAGCGTGATAGCCCGTAGTAGGGGTGTGTGTTTGTGTGTATGTGTGTGTGTGTGTGGGGGGGGGGGGAGAGGTTCGATGATAAAGATGAAACAAAAATGAAGAACATGTTATGCATTATCGGGAGAATCTAACTTTATAACATGAATACGGAGAAATTCTTCTGGAAAATTATTTAAAATTCCTCCACCCAATAAAATGCAAACCTACTGCGGAACTAATTTCAACCCCCCTCCCCCACACACACACACACACACCCCTCTAAAATAGTATGTAAGTGTTTAAAGTGCCTTTTTACGTTTATTGGATGAAAACAGATAATATAATAGTATACCTAAACATTTGAATTTGCCTTGACGGATTTAATACCTTCAGGTTCGCTGTTACTGCACCATTCTATATGTATTGCGAAACGGTTATTCATACGGAACATCTAGATATACATTTGCACTTGGTCGGTTAATGTCACCCGGTGAAATCTAACCAACTGTATTTACAAAGAGCAGATTATTCTGGGGTAAAGAATACGAACATGTTTGACTTTTATCCCTTAATCTCTGTCTTGGTTTGTATTCCGGCATTCCTGACACGGTTTAGATCAATATTGGAAGTCTGCTACTACTGCGTGGGCTGTTTTAAAAGATAAAGTTGAGTTCTAGGGGGCATTTCACAAAGCCTTTCTTCAATGACAAACGACAAAATTCAGTGACAAATCTGCTGATAACCAATCAGAAGCAAGGATTTCAGTAGCTTATAACAAAAACTGTCATTTGTCACTGATGATAAGTTTTTGTGAAATGCCCCCCTGGTCATGTGAATGCATTGTAAAAGATGTAAAAGGTGGTTTGAAAGTTATTAAAAAAAGTTCGATCATGTATCAGATAAAGTATTGGTGTAAGTTGTGTGGTTTTGGAATCATCAAAATGATATGAAATTGGCCCAGTTTGCTAAAGGTCGCATGCACTGTACACAGAAATGTATATACGGGGACTGAACAAATATGTTGCAAGGAAGTTGTGGTCCATGCACAACCTTTATTACTTGTAATATTTCGAATATGCGCGTTCATTTGGATTGCAATTCTTTTCAGGGGGACGTTTTTGTATATGATATTCTTCTACGCTAACATAAAAAGAATAACAAAGGTTCACAATTTATTGCTTTCACCTTTCCCAGAACTCAATCTGCTCTTTAAAAGGTAAGGTCCAAAGTACATTGTAGTACCTATACTAAATCAAATATTGTGTATTTTGTACTGTGTGTTTATTAGAAATTGACGGCCCTACTGTTATTCATACCCTTACAAAGTTTTGTAATTTATGAAGTTTGTGAACAAATTGATTTGTATATACCGATTTATTTTTCTTGAGAATATGACATGTTGAAGCTTACAAACGGAGGCGCGATAGCCTCAGTCGGTAGAGGCAGTGGTCTCGTAATCCGGTAACCCGGGTTCGAAACCAAGTCGATGCGCTAGTGCCCTTTGGTAAGGCATTAATCCTCATTACCAGGGTCCCTCGGAGAGGACCCTAAAGCCGTCGGCCGTCTGGATGCTTACTAACAAGCATTTAGGCTTTCTTAGCAGTCAGGTAAAAAATAACCACCTTCAACATTATTATCAACCTCTAAAAGTATTATACAAAGGCCCCTGATTCAACCGGTCGGACTTTAAGGGCAAGTTTAGGGTAAGAGTTAGGATTGCAACTGGGTTTAAGTTTAAGTATACTGGTATAGTGTTTGGTCCAAGGTTGAAGGAATTTCGTTAGTGCAGGAGCATTGTCGCAGGAGAAAAAGTCGAACAACCGTTAGTATACAGCCCGATGAGATCAACATTTTTCTATATTTCTTCGTATTGTGGGCTGTCGACCCCGAGGCCGTCGGTCACTTAGAGACCTTTTTAGTACTTCCAAGAGTAACTGTCTTCTTGGTACTTCCCTCTATTCACTCACTGGCACGATGCACAGTACAGAGAAGACGCGCTAGCTCAAAATGATAGAGCAGTGGTCTCGTAATCCGGTGACCCGGCATTAACCCTCATTACCAGGTCCCTCGGATTTATGCATTTATGCTTTCTTAGCAGCCAGGTAAAATAACCCCCACATTATCTTTGTATCAACTATACTACGAAACCTCCACCTACACAAAAAGCGTGGGAATAAAAGAGAATAAACTATTCCTAGAGAAGAAACTGAAATAATCTCAAATTATATAATCTCATATTATATCATATCATATTATATCGTACCATATCATCACATTTGTGGCCTTTGTTACGTCTTCGTGGAAACTGGTATTTATCTCTTAAAGTGCTTTCAACGAAATTAGAAGTTGGTTTCGTGTACTTATACAAGCAGATGAGAAGTTGGAAGAAGAAGATGAGAAGTGGAAAGAACTGAGGGGTGTTTTCACACAACTTGTCATCAGTGACATGACAGTTATGTTATAAGCTAGTGAAATCCTTGCTTATGATTGGTTATCATCAGATTTTGTCACCGATTTGTGTCATTTGTCATTGAAAAAAGGCTTTGTGAAACGAGTCCCTGTGCTTATTGATTGATTTATCCCGGTGTAAACGTGCCCCCCCCCCCCCCACTCAGTGTTATTTTAGGGTACGCATATGCGTGTTTCCCTCCTTTTGAAAACACTCCCTAAGTCCGGTGTGTAAAGTCAATGTTGACAATTGTGACTTTTGGTGCGTGAAAAGTACCCCTTTACCGGACATTTTGGTAACACGCATGCGGTCATTTTCGACCCCGGAGTTGGGGGGGGGGGGGGGGGGGGGCGTGGGGGGGTAACGTGAAAGGGTGCGTGTGGACAATGGGGATGATGCCCGTACGTTTATTTTTTTTTGATTTTTTCCGTATCGGGTTTAATTCCTTTCTTGTTCGTCGTTGCTATGTCGGATATATCTCATGACAGAAAATTGTTTGAACATCTCTATGTGAATGTTATGAATGAGGATTGACTGTTAAACGAAACAGACGCATCTTTTTAATGTCTTAGCAAATTGCAATATCAACTTTCAGTTTTTTGTTCCTTTGAAATCGAAAATCGAAATTCATTTAGGTTACAAATATTCAGTAATTTTACAGAGCTTTAATGTGACATACTCTCTTTTGAACCTAAAGATAAATTAAGATAATTTCGTCAAATTTATTACATTTTGAAAGTTATTATCAAAGTCAAAAACTGAGTAGGCGAGAGGAGAATTTTAATGGTAATTAAAACTACAAACAAAAACTAACCTTTAACAATGGAAAGGAAAAGTTGTTATTGGCATACGACCATAGAAACCGCACAGGTATAGTTTTGTTTTAAAATAGTTTGTATTAATATGCAAATCAGTTCAGGGCTTTGTGATTAAGAAAAGGAGATGAAAACACACACACACACACACTCTCTCTCTCTCTCTCTCTCTCTCTCTCTCCCTCTCTCCTCTCTCTCTCTCTCTCCTGTCCTATCTCAGTCTGTCTCGCTCGCTCTCTCTCGCGCGCTCTCTCCCCCCTCTCTCTCAAACACACACACACACATAATATACACTCTCTATCCCTCTATCTCTCTCTCTCTCACTCTCTCTCCTCTCTATCTCTCTCTCACTCCCCTCTCTCTCTTTCCCTCTCTCTCTCTGTCCGACTCTCTCTCTCTCTCTCTCTCCTCCTCTCTCTCTCTCTCTCGCTGGTCTTCTCTTTAATTTTTGGAAAGTCCAAGAGTTTTCCCCAAACTCCAAGAACCATGCACTTCAAGCACTTAGAATGAAAACTAGTGAAATCTCATTCATGACGAATAATGATACATGTATCTACAAGTCGCCATCACAATCGTACGGTATGGGTTGTAGGTACCATAAACGTGACCAATGAGATGACATATATACTGTAGTTTCATCCACTTCAAATTTGTGGTTTCCAATATTAAAGCTCCACAACTTTTCAAAATTCAGTTATGAATGTATACATTTCAAATTATTGATGTACGAACCTACACCTATTAACAAGCATTACTTCAAAGTAGGTCCGTTTTTCATTTCCTGTTACTAAATAATTTCGCATTGCAAGACTAAAAGAAAACATGGTCAAATATGTTTATTTGCTAATTTTCTGTCATATCATTACGCTTATTAATGTGATTATCATGTGACTGTTTACATTATGTGGAAAATGAAATAAAAATTCGCTCTGCATGCAAAGAGCTACTACTACTACTAATACTACTACTACTACTACTACTACTACTACTACTACTACTACTACTACTACTAATACTACTACTACTACACTACTACTACTACTACTACTACTACTACTACTACTATTACTGCTGCTGCTGCTGCTGCTGCTACTACTACTACTACTACTACTACTACCACTACTACTACTAACTAATACTACTACTACTACTACTACTACTACTACTACTACTACTACTACTACTACCACTACTACTACTACTACTACTACTACCACTATTACCCACCACCCACCACCACTACTACTACTACTACTACTACTGCTACTACTACAACTAATACTACTACTACTACTACTACTACTACTACTACTACTACTACAACTAGGCTTACGGGCAGGAGATCAAATTTTGTAATTCCCTTCCAAACGATTTGAAAGAGAGGTCCACTTTATATACGGTTTTTCAAGAATGCACTTAAACGCTATTTTTCTCCAGCAGTATGAACAATGAACCATGAGACAGTTCTTTGAAAAATCATTTTTTATCAATTACTGTTGTCCGCTGTTTTTATCCCTGAGTTTCTTTGTACGTGAGAAAACAATAGCTTTAAATCATATTGATCAATATCAATTAATAGGGTAAGTGCAAATCATTGTTTATTTTTCAACAAAAATATCATGAATTCTATTCAATCCTTGATACTAACAATATCAAATAAAAGCTATCACCACAAATGGAGAAGACATTGAATTCCATAAATTTTCACAATTCACACAATCCTGCTTTCTACAATCCTTGAAAACTGATTTTAAATTCCATATTTTTGAGGAAAAAAAAAGCGAGCGGTTCTTAAGGACTTCCTCTGTGAGATTATAAGGTCATAATTTGACCATATTGTGTTTTACCATCGTTTTGAAGGGGTTGTTTGTTTTATAAGTGTTTAGGTTAATTTCGCTTGGTAATGCTAAGGCTCTCGACATTTCCTTCCTTTTCCTCTTCAATTTCGAGCTAAACGAACGTGCTAGTTTGAAACAAAAATAAGTGAAACCTTGAATATCGAATCCAGCCCCCGCAGTATAAGGTCATCAATTCGGTCAGTCGGTTTCGGTTACTGATATTTTTTAGTTTTTAGAGATGGACAGGAAGAAACAAGGAGAGGAAAGGAAAAGAGAGGGAGAGAGTGTGTGGGGTGTGAGAAAGAAGAGATAGAGAGGGGAGAAAGATATGGATAGAGAGAGAGAGAAAAGAGAGAGAGAGAGAGAAAGGAGAGAGATAGAGAGTGAGAGAGATATAGAGAAAGATATGGATAGAGAAAGAAGAAAGAGAGAGGGAGATAGGGAGAAAGATAAAAGTTATGTAGAGGGAGAATGAGAGAGAGAGAGAGGAGAGAGAGAGAAGAGAGAAGAGAAGAGAGAGAGAGAATGATATGTATATACGTATGTATATATAAGAGGGAATGAGCGGACAAAGGAGAGGGATAGAAAATAAGGAGAAACTACAAGAAAATAGCACGAGAGAAGTAGATGAAAAGCGACCAAAAGGTATTAACTGCTAGGTTCGACTAAGAAATTATTAGAGTGTCAGGTATAAGTGATAGAGAGAGAGGGGGGAAGAGAGTGGTAAAGGGGTAAATATAAAGAGAGTGAGAGGGAGAAGGGGATGCTAGGGGGTTTGGGGGGGGGGGGGGGGCTAGATAAAAGAGTGAACAGAATTGGAAATAGAAGAAAGAAACTTTAAAACAGTAAAGGAGTACAAAAATATACGTAAATTGAGTATACAGATCGGACATGAACGGGCCTCGTATGTAGACAACAAACTCATTCAGTTTAAATTATAAAAATTCCCATAAAAAAAAAAGAGATATCATGGTAAAGATGTAAATTCATTCACTTAAAATCCCTCAGACAATCTCTCTCTCTCTCTCCTCTCTCTCTCCCCCGTCTCTCTCTCTCTCTCTCTCTCTCCTCTCCCTCGAAATAAATAACTCTTGATGCAACATATCTCATTTATTAGCACAAGGTCCATCCGTACAAAGAAGCGCATGTTATACTCTTGATTGCAACTTCTTCCAAATCTAGCCAATCAGAGAGCAACCAATGTGACAAGGTGACTGCATAAATCTTCCTTCTGATTGGCCAATGCTCTCAAGTTTTTTGTTGATGAAGCTTTATCCCGAGCTTTATACATTTTGTTAATATCAAAATTGAGATGATTACCATAAGCTAGATGTATAAATACTCCGATGTCACGCACCAATAAAATGACATAAATGGTAAGTTCACGTTCCAAGCATACTCGACAAAACATTCTCATTTGGGCCCCTTTTTGAGAGAATGAAATATAATGATTACATCCACGACATACACGACAAAACATTCTTATTTAGGGCCCATTTCGGGAGAATGATTGCTTTAAATATCGCATTGACCACATAATCACAGAATGTCATTATAAACCTTTGAAATGTGAATGATTCAAAGAAACTACTTATTAATACGGGAGTGCATGACGTATCAAAATTAATATTTGATAGGTTTGTAAAAATGATCGCGGTGATGTTAAGTTGGAGTGTTTGCACGCGGGCAAGGTCCAAAACGTATTACAGATTTCAAAATCAAGGTGGACAAATATCGAACAGATTAGCGAAGATCCGGGTTTGGTCTGGTACATACAAAGGCAGACATGTGTTATTCATGATTTTCCTCTGGCCTCTAAAAAATAAAAACACATTAGGATTGTTGTCTTTAGGGATAAATCATCTTTTTATCTTTCAATTTACTCTATTCATCATTCGAATGATCGATTCCTCGAATGTTTTATATTAAGTTTTTATATTCAGGTTTCTCCTCATTTTATTTGTTCTACGTAAACAATATTTAAAAAACATTATAATTGTTGACTTTAGGGATAAAGCATCTATTTATCTTTCAATTTGCTATATTCATCATTTAAATAAATGATTCCTCGAATTTTTTTTAATTACGTTTTTCTTTCTCCTCGTGTATTTGCTCTCTGCGTGAGTTGTGGTTTTCAATAGCTTGATGTCATATCTGCTTAAAGCTGTGATCAATCACTTCCTGACGACGGATAGTCAACCCTGTTCGAAACGTCGAGCCACTCATCCTCCTCCAAGCGCTATAGTTCTCCTGAGAACTATATGCCAAGAAAGATAACAAACAGTCCTTTTCAGGACTACACACTCCTCCAAGAAAGATTACCGAGTCCAGAGTCCTGTTCAGGACTCCTCAAACCTCTCTCTCTCTCTCACACACATGGGTGCAAACCGCAAACCTACTGTATACAATTTTTTTTTCTTTATCATGTCATCTCTTCTTTCATTCATTCGAATCATTATCACCATCACATCATCATCATCATCTTCATCATCATCATCATCCTCATCTGCACCACCATCATCGAAATTTGTATTTTCAATTACCTATCCGTTTCTGCTTAATAAATGTGTTAATATATTTCATGAGTTTTGTCTGGGCTGTCGTATATATCAAGCAATCTGCTTACAATGACAGTTTGAGGAAATTTAGTATTTATGACAGTTTATCATTTCGTTTTTTGAAAATAACAATTTATATATATGTATTTGCTAATTTATGATTCATTGTCAGAAAAATACTTATTGTACTTTATATTATTATTGTTATCGAAAAAACTGTATGTTTACATGAATGCAGAAGAAAATCAAATAAAATAAAATCAAATCAAATCAAATCAAATTGTCCAACGTCTGTGTCGCATCTAGCGAGGTTCCTTCCAATTTGTTCTGTACTTTTAAAAATTGTTTTATTTGTGTTAATCATACGACTATTCTGGGGCCCTAAAACTCGTTATCAATAACAGCTGGCTCTTAGACAATCAAATTCAAGGGATTTTAGTACCTTAGAGATATCGTATCTTGTTATTCAACAAATATACATTGAAACAGGGCTCAGTCACTCAGTCATTAAGATGTTAAATGTTTAAAATGTTCATATAAAATTCCTATCTCAAATTCTTCCAAAATGGGATCGTAGTCAAATCATGTAGTGTGCTCGGGGCCTTACATCACAATCATAGGCCCAACATTTCGGTAAAAGGAACCAGATGAAATCAAAGATAATCAGAAATTTAATACCGATATTATGCAAACTATTCACTACTATTTAGAATAGCGTTAAATATGAAAGAAAGATAATGTGTGATAAATCTAATATATACTCTATACACAAAACTACAAATTTTGCGGGAATTCTGGATCTTGGCATTGCGCTATTACGTGAGACGTCGCTTTCAAAAGGTTGCATGACTTATCTGTACACTTAGGAATGCGTCGATAATAAGAAAACAATGTAGATTGAACAATAGGAATGGCGTAACAATATTCTGGATAATAAACAGTAGTAAACAAAGTCGCATGGCAATGTGCCCAGTGGTGACAGTTCAAATGCACTTTGAACATGTTGAACGAAACTGATATCATTGTCTGCTTAAAGATAAACTTGAGTTATGGTAAAAAAAAGAAAATGAATTTTCACAGAATCAAACGAAACTTACACTGAATGTTCAAGATTACAAATAAATGTCATTTGCCAAACAATTTTGATAGAAAATGTATTTTGGCTGAGTAATGAGCATAGAAAGATAAGGAAATCAAGGTAAGTATGCCCGACACCATTTGTGTTGTCCCATATACATCTTTCTGTGTACAGTGCTTGTTACTTTACCACGACTGGGCCAAATGTATTATGATTTTGATGACTCCAGAACTTTGCAGTACACACCAATTCTTACATGATACATGATCAACTTTTTTTGATCCATTCCACACCTTTTCTTTCACAATGCAATCGCGTGACCAGAAATCAACTTTATCTTTAAAGGTGAAGTCCACCCTGATATTAAGTTGGTTTTAATAGAAGCATAAAAATGAGAGGAACAGTTCAGAGAAATTTTGAGCAAATTCCGATTGAAAATAAGAAACTTATGAATTGTTGAAGTTGCGATCAATTGAACACAATTTGGCAACTCTGTGAACGTATCTTCCCAGGTCCTCTCCCATTTGCTCTGTACTAACACAAATCAGAGATGTTTATGTTTTTTCATGGCTCCATAGTTTTATACAATCTCTGTATGACACAATCTATTCCGTCATCAATAACTAAGAAAATGAAAGTTCATGAAATGTTGTGTACAGAGGAGATTGGAGAGGAGCTCGCAAGATGCGTCACAGTGTAACCAATTCGTGTTCAGAACATATATTATCTTCTTCTTCTTCGTATAATAATTATTACTATCATTATTATTTTCATCATCATCATTATAAATGTTATTTTCATTATCATCAATATGACAAGTTGTTTCTCAAAGTTTTTTCGTTTCTAAAAATTAGTGTTTGTCCTTGTCCGTTCCAGTCACAATCATGTCGTCGTTGCCAAATGTCATGTATTGAAAACAACGCGAACCTGCCCCCAGTTTCCCTCCTCATCGTTTCATGGTGAACACGTCCCCCCCCCCCCCCCCAACAAAAAGACAAAAACAAAAAAAAATGGGAAAAACAATCCACAGACAGGAACCCGCATGACTGTTTACATGTAGCCCGCGGTGAGTAGCAAACATTTGAACCATATCATGAACATTTCACAATGGCTATGAATACTAAAGAATTGTACCGTAACGGCAGTTAGTTATTGTTTATTATTACGAATGATTTATATGGTGTTGTGCAGTAAGTGATTTCTGTTCAACTAGGGCACGAAGTATGCGAATAGATTTGATATAAACCTATTTAGTTTATTTCAGGTTTACAGGTGTATTGTACGTGAATGGTCACCTGGGGACTTTCTGCAAACTCGCTTAAACTCTGGCCATAAAATCGAAGAACCCCCCCCGACCCCCCCCCCACAAAAAATAAAATAATACAAATTAAAAATTAAAAATGATGAAAAAAATGTTTATATTGATCATAACATTCATAATTTAAAAAGATATATATTACTTTGCTACGTTTTCATATCACGAGGATGAACCTAGTTCATTCACACTTGACACTTTGCTTTCTTAAAGGTCAGGTAAAAACAAAACAAGAAATATATGCATGCCTATAAATGTATAAAATAAAATAATGTCTTAAAAAATATGAGATTCTTTGTAACGGTAGAAAGTAGGATAAAGGTAGACTTATTAGACCTTATTGCTGGTATATATACTTCATATTTATTGTGTCATTTAAAACCTTTGATGCAATTAAAAATAAGGACTTTCAGATTTGCGTGGGACTGATACGTTGTGACGTCCATTCAAGGCAGTGCCTTAAAAGGACGTCGATCGTAGCAATCCACGTTGTCGTTTGCAAATCTAAAAGTTCCTGATATAAGAAGGTTGACATCGCTTAAACTTCCTTAAAGGGTTATATGGAGGTCGTTGTAAAGGTATATTTGTATCGATGCAAGACGATTTGTTATATGAGCATAGTCTAAAAGGAGTGTCATGCCAACCCTTGTATTCTATGTTTCTTCACATACTTGTATTGTGGTACGTATTTCATCGGATGATCGAAGTTCTTTGTTAAAGGTGGATTTTGAACATAGCCCCAAGCTAAAAATGAGTCTTTTTACACATGTTACTTTAGAGCTGCATTGTCTCTGTGCTTGTTTGTGTCTAGACTATATAGTTCTTTATCCAACTAACTCATCGCCTTACCCTCTCTCTCTTTCTCTCTCAACTTCTCGCTTCGTATCAGCACGTGATCTTATGGCATATTTTGTGTCACTTTAATTCCCCCATAAAGTTGTTAGTATTTATTATCTAATATATTCAATTGCTCAATTTTCTATCTTTATATTTGCTTTGTCTCTTGCATGTTATAACATGTTTCTTTTAAGGAACACACGCAGATGTATATAGGCCTACCTTTTATATAACTGTTCCTCTTTGTCCCCGTTCTCTCTCTCTCTCTCTCTCTCTCTCTCTCTCTCTCTGTATTTATGTCAAAGTTTTATGTTTGCTAACTTTTACCTCTCTCTTTTAGTTATCTAAAACACACTATCACATAAGTTAGTATGTTTGCGTATAAAAATAAGTAATAAATATATGGAGATGTTTCATATCATGTGCTACAATTAATATACGGAATACTTGTATAATAATCTATCATGAGATAACTTTAAAAAGAATGTTGAGTTCTGGGGAGAGGTGAAAAGTAATTTGTGAGCGTTTTCATTGTTATTATGCAAATCTGGAAGAAAATCTGTTAAAAACTGTTCCCTGAAAAACATGGCTCTCCAAATGCCTTAATACTCTAAATATGACAAGTAACGGCTTAAAAATGAGGCCCACATTTGTATGCCACATGTTTGTGTTGTCCAATATACTTGATTTGTACAGTGCCTGTTACCTTACTAAGACTGGGCCAAAATTATAATCATGTTGATGGATCCAGAACCATGCAGTACACACCAATACTTGCTATATACATGATCAACTTTTTCTGATCGATTCCACACCGTTTCTTTCACAATTCAATCGCATGATCAGAACTCAACTTTATCTTTAAATGTATACAAACTGGGAAAACCCACTTTTATTCTCAGATTTCTCATCATGACGGGGTCAGATAGTTCTATAGAAATAGGTCAGAAACAAACGCCACGTCAAGAATGCCCCCGTTGGTCCAGTACAAGGGTGACAGAATGGTGGTGGGTGTGGCCGCGGAACCTCAAAAGGGGGATTTCCCCCAAAAGTTGTGCACCCATTCCATCATCAATGCATTATCTTGGATATCTAACTTAAGACATGGTTTTCCTTTCTTGTCGAGTGCAATGGGTAAGGCCCGCATTCTTCTAAAGTAGAATCAGGGTTCGGTTTGAAGATAAAGTTGAGTTCTGGTCATGCTATTGCATTGTGAAAGAAGCGGTGTGCAGTGGAATCGATCAAAATAATAAGAAATTTGGTCCAGTCTTGGTAATAAAGTTACAAGCACTATACACAGAAATATGTATATGGGACTACACGAACATCTTACATGCCGTATTTAGAATATTAAGACAATAATATTGAAGAGCCATGCTTTTTTAGGGAACATTTGTTATCAGATGTTATTCAACACTTGCCATAACAATGATAACGCTAATGATTACCTCTTCACAGAACTCAACTTTCTCTTTAAAGATCAAGCTAAGCTTGAGTTAGAAAAATAAATTCTCTCAGAATCCAACAAAACTCAAACTGAATGTACAAGATTACAAATAAACGACATGTGCTAAACGATTTTGGTAGAAAGTGTATAGGGGCTGAGTAATGGGCATAGAAAAATTAGGAAATAAAGTTAAATATAGGCCCGACAGCAGGTCACTATGTGAAGATGAGAGTTGTGTGTGTTTTTTTCTATTGAAGATGATTTTCAGCAAGTTGTTGTGAGTTTGCTTTTTAGTTTACCGGTTCAAACAATCAATCCACTGCAGGACAACTAATCCAGAATGAGTTATAGCCATGTTCTCTCGACATAATTATTACGATGCCCATACACGAGCTCAAGATTAGCTTTAAGCTCAGTTTAAGTTTCGTTTAAGTGGGTTCAGTCAAGAAAATTAGGCCATGGTCTAAGTCTTCCTTTCATCTTGCATCGAATTAGATTACATGAGTTAATGTCTGTCATGACGAACTAATGAAAACGAAATTGGAAACCGTGTTGATGGTTGTAGTGCGGAGGTGTGGGAATTGTTATTGCTATTTAATTTTTTCTTCTTCCTTTAATCATTGATCTGCAATCAATAGGCCCTTTCTGTCTTTTACTTTCGTTCCTTTTCTCCTCCTTTTTCTTCTTATTTTTTCCCGATTTGTAGTAATGTTTTTAGATTGTAATTAAAAAAAAAAAAAGCTATCCGTCAATAAACAAAACAAAACATAAATACGTGTAGTAGCTTTATGCAAATAATGTTCTATATTGTTGCATTTTTGAAAAACAAGTTCCCAGTCCAAAGATTATCATACACCAACAAAAACTTTGACAACTTTGTGAATATGCAGAACACAATGGCCCCAGCGTGGAGTATGTCGCAAGCCGCCGAGGTACTTTTTAGGGAAAGCCCCAATTTTGCGAAGTTGAATAGCGAGTACGTCATCATTCATTGCATACATGTTCACACAAACCCTTGGAGCAAATACACACACTCGACACACACAGCCTCACCGATATTTGCGCGTTATGGTCATAGCTGCCTGCGGTCGATAAAGTTTTAGCGAGCGCTGAGTTTGAGCATAATCAAAGTTGTCTTTGGAAGTTGTACGAGTCAGTCCTCCGGAATAATTCGCTCTGAACTTCAATTGGTGGGCCTACTTGTTTCATGCATTTCGTGTTCTGGTTTTCTTTTCCTCTCGAGCGCTTGGATTACACAACGTAAGTAAAGATTATATCCTTCACAAATTAGCTCAGTATCATATAATCAGTATTGTTTTGAGAATTTATTGTTGAAGATGCGATGTCATCTGAATTATGAGGTTATTCGATGTGTGTTTGTATCTAATCGTGATTGTGTATCATCTTTATTAACGGCTAAATAGGATTGCTTGTTTCATCAAAGCGACTGGTTTAAATGACATCTGAAATTCGAGGTTCTGTTTTATAGCATGCACATATTTTTAAACCAAAGACGAGACGAAGGTGGAGATGAAATCGAAGAAATTTGCCTGCGAATGAGTGGGCGTGGCCGCGTGGGAGGGGTAGGTGAATGTATCTGCGGAGTGAGAGATAGGATCTTGAGCGGACTTTGATGGAGGTAATAGGTGACGATGATATTGGTGGTGATGGTGGTATTGGTGGTGGTGGTGGTGGTGGTGGTGGTGGTGGTGGTGGTGGTGTTTATGGTAGTGGTATTGTTGATAGTGTAATGACAATGCGCGGTGGTAGTGACATTGACGATAATGATAGTGGTGATGATTATGAATGGTCATAGCAACAATGATGCTGATGAGCTGGTTTTGGTGGCGGTGTTGGTGGTTGTGATGGACAGGTGGTGGTGGTGGTACTGTGGTAGCGATGTTGGTAATGATGGTGGTGATGGTGGGGATGGTGTCGATTGTGTTTAAAGTGGTGATGGTGAAGAATGTGGTGGTAGTGATTATTTTTGTAATGATGTTGTTTGTGGTTGTTTGGTGGTGGTAATTGTCGTGGTGGTGGTGGTGGCGATGATGTTAACGATGATGACGACGGTGATGACGATGAAGATGATGATGATGATGATGATGATGGTGGTGGGGGCGACAGTGGTAGCGCCGGTGATGCCGACGAGTATCATAGTAGTATTTTCCATTCTACCGTCATTAGCATCATCAGAGAAAACGCTGAATAAAAACCTTTCAAATTCAAAAAACCTTGTCTTGATACCAACAAAATCATTACATAGGAACCGGTAGACGCTCATCAAACATCCCTATTACGTAACAATCAAACTGTACTATCTCTATGACTATGTATCCGTAACTTGCCACCCACTAAGCCAATACTACTTCTAACCAGGTTGCAGATAAAGTTCCCATCACTATGTACTCAGAGCACATATTTCATTCCTTTTCTGCAAAGCGTATACTTTGAAGAAAAAATGACGCTCGAATGCACAGCTTTAATACAGACTCCGCCCAGGGTTCTAAGCTTATGTGAAAATGTTTGGTGGGGGGTGAATACAGTGGATTCCGAATCGACATGGGTTTACAGATCTGTGGGAATCGTATCACTGAAGGGGGAGAGATATTGAATAGAATATGTAGTTTTTTTGTGCATAGTACTTTGTAAAAAGATAAATGCTTATTACACAAAGCTCAAAACAAGCTCATGAAATGGCGGTTCGTTGCTTATGCACAATGAGTGGGTTAGCGAGCGGAGAAATGTGTGTGAAAGTTCATGCAAACCGAATCTCGAATTCGTCAGAATCTATCTCGAACCTCACAACATCGCTCGAATCATATTTGCTGTCCATTTATGAAATTTAACGCTACGTTTCTAACCATTATATGAACAGTAAATCGAGATGTAGTGGTGGTGTCCATATGGTGTTAGATGTTTTAGCATGCCTAGAAACGCACCGTGTGTTCTCACACGTATGGACAGCGAATAGAGATGTAGTGGTAGTGTCCATATGGTGTGATAAGTTTCAGCAAGCCTAGAAACACACCGTGTGTTTTCACACGTATGGACAGCAAATGGAGATGTAGTGGTGGTGTTCAGATGGTGTTAGATGTTTCAGAGTGCCTTGAAACGCGGCTTCGGGTTTCAACTGTATGGGTAGCACATTATTTAAATAAAGCTTAACATCCAGACGAATTTTGACAAATTTTGAATGGTGACTCCTTTTATTCTTTACCTACACGCTGCGTGGGTCATTCTACTTTCGAGAACAAATAGACACCAGTCTGATTAATTATGGGATAGTTTAAGGGTTCTTGCTATTTCAATCGCACACAGACAAAGCATCCCTTATTATTGCTGTTTATGTGATTGACACCTCAATAATGAATGTATTGAATTCATGTTACTAAAAGAATTACCCATTATACACAAAAGCGATCTTATATATACGACGTTGAAACCCATAACCTTTTGTATAAATATGAAACCAGTTCATAAAGAAATCATAAGCACCGATATTATAAACTGGACCCATTTAAAGGAAACTCCAAATTGAGTTCGCCATTTTGTTCTTTCGGTTTCACAAAAGCGTCTAATGACAAAATAATGAAGAAAAAAAAACCCGTCAATGTGATTATGTAAATCATTCGGTTAATACAGTGCGAAGGGAATATGATACGGCGGTTTTGTTTGTAGGCCTATATTGCTTATAAGCAACGTATAAAATGCAAATCGAGCTACTGCGGCACGCTGTAAAATCACCACTAATACTAAAACATTTGGGAATTGATTTCAATAGAAAAAAGAGCAAGAGAAAGAAAAAAGAACTATGCGACTTGATAATGTTTTTATGATTATGATAATTACGTTCAAAATAAAAGGATATGAAAATGTAGATGATTACGGTCAATTTTGCATCATGATTTATACTAGTATGAAAGTATTTGAAGGTTATTATTATCCCGTCATTGGATTTGTTCTTGCGCACATTGTGTGCACCATCTCCGGTGTCTTGAGAATACACGTATCCTTACCAACTGTACATAAAGTGAAGTGTTTCCGAACTGGCAGTATAACATTGAGTGCCTGTCTATCAATAGCTTCGTTGTATATATTTCATTCAATCAGATAACCTCATACTACATAAAAGACTTATATTGAACAAAAGATATCAACAGTTTATTCGGAAATTAAAACCTAGGTCGTTTGGATAAGACATTTTTGTGACGATCACACCATTACATGTTTATGAAGTGACACTATAGCTTCAGTGACGTTCTATCTGAGCTTAATTCGTCGTATATAATATATCGTTCAACCAGATAACATCTTATTACATGAAAGACTTATATTGAACAAAAGATATCAACAGTCTATTCGGAAGTTAGAACCTAGGTCATTCGGATAAGACATTCTTGTAGCGATCACACTATTACATGTTTCTGAAGTGACATTCTACCTGAGCTTCGTCGTATTATTATTCATTCAGCTAAACTCTAACTAAATCAGGCCACTGATATATTAAAAAAGATATAAACAGTCTATTCGGAAGTAAGAACCTAGGTCGTTTGGATAAGACATTTGTGTACCGATCACACTATCCTTTTTATATGAACCCTAGTTTGGAAGTTATTTATTATACCGTGGCGCTGCTGTTACACTTAAACAGTGATGGTCATTAACTAAATAAATCAGTGTTCAAAAGCTGAGCGACTTTTAATGTCGTTCTTTCAGCCATATTACATGATGATTTTGTTGTGAATGTGTGTTCTATTTAGTTATCTGTTTCCATCTTTTCTATTCTCGTTTCAGGTCCACTGGCGAGCTCTGTTTCGGCTCTCAGTTTTATTTCGAAGTGAACGCGACTGGCAAACCTATCGAGAACCTTCAAACCTTTCACGGATTTAGATTCTGCGGGTCGAGTTCACCATGAATGCGTTCGGCTCAGATCAAATGGTAAGAATTGTGATTTAAAGCCACACTGTACTACTTGTTGTGACTTACTCCCTCTATATAGAAAACTTGTACAATCGGTGCCTGTTGGTCCCTCGTGATCCTCTTTTTCTCATGTTAATTGAGAGCTGAGTTGATGAGATAACCACCTGTCCAGTGACCTTGCAGGGAGGTCTAATCCCTCCTACACACTAGTACAGATAATCATTGGCGTGGTCAACCAGTGTGTCAAATTTCTAGAACGTTTCCTTTAAGATACACCTTTCATAACATGATATACAGACGGTTTAATTTATTTCAAATTACTTACATTAAAAAAAAAGATCGATAGCAACATGATAGTTTTAGGTGTGTTAGATGGAGGTGTCGTGGTATAGTGGTTCTTTTACTCGACTTTTAATTCTGTCCAAGGGTTCAGGGTTCGATTCCCAGCCCGACACTAACGTCATTTGGCAAGGCATTAATCTACATTTGCCACTCTCCACCCAGGTGTAAGTGGGTACCTGGTAATTGCTTGGGGTAATAATAAGTGTACTTCACAGCAACCCAGATACCCTTGAGTTTTATATAGTAATCAGGGCTTTTGCTTCACTGTTTTTTTAATTATCTATTCGATATTAACATGCAAAAATATTATACCTATTATACTTATATTGATAACAACAAAACGATAGGGCCTATATTACCCTGCTACAGAGATTGAATCTTTTGCATGATATTTCTTTTTTTTTAAAGTGCCTTACAAAACATTGTTCTTTAATGAAAGCGAAAATACATTTGCAATTGCATTGTAACTGTCAGCCATCTGCTTAATGCCTCTGTACACAATTACCCGACTAGACAACGGAACTGTTATCACTTACCCTTAACACGAACATTATTTGCACAGAATTCATTTGTCTTCGCTGGATGTGCCTATTGGAATTCTCTTCCCAACGATATAAAAGAAGCCCCTAGTCTTAGCAATTTTAAACGTAAACTTAGGAAAACATTAATCAGCCAATACTCCCCACCAACAAGCCAAGCTCAAAAATCTAAACCTACGGAAAGATAAAACAAATCTTTCCTTTTGTTATTCCTCCTTTTTTGTTTCTTTTTTAAGAATAATCTAAACAAGCCTAACGACCTGGTGGTGTACCTGCCTCCTGTCCCCATCTCCTTCTTCCTGCCTTTCTCTCGCTCTCTATTTCTCTCTTGCTCTCTCCCCTTTCTCTCTCTCTCTCTCTCTGTTACTATATTTATCTTACTTTTATTTTTACTTTTACTTTTTCTTTTTTTTTGTATTCCCTTTTAGTGTGTTTTACTGGTATTAGCTTTCGACCATAATTATTTAAGCGTATCCATGTAACTAAGTCAGGGGCTTGCCTCATACAAGCTCTGCTTTTTTAGCAAGCCCCTCCGTTTTGAATTACTTCATCAAGGTCATTTTTTTTCTATTGTTCAGTACTGTTTTTTCCCAATATTTCTTATCAACTAAATTTTGTTCTACATAATACTGAATTTACTTTGTTTATATTATATTTGACTGTATTATATTATGTCTGTTTATATTTTGTTTGTTTTGAAACGGAAATAAATAAAATCTAAATCTAAATCTAAATCTAAATCTAAGTTCAGTCTGTCATCAATCCCTCTGAACAAAAATCGTCCAATTGACTAAACTCAATCAAGTCAAGAAATTAAACGAATAAGGCACAGTGCACCTTATTTATCTTTAGTTTCTCTCTACATACTAGTTGCTAGTTGGTTGCCAATTAATTTTACAATAAACCATTACTGCCTGTTTACTAACAGTTAAAATTGCAATGACTTGCACCAACCGCTATCTTTCTATATCAGCTTTATTAATAAAGAAAGAAATGAAACGATTTGCGAGGTCTTTCTCTGAATTCCTTCTTTTAACGACTTTAACCGACTTCCCATCAATTCTTGTTTACCAGCTATGAAATTCAAGGGAATATTTGATATTATTGTAAATGTGTTAGGAAGTGCCTGGTTCTGTTTTTGGTTCTGTTTTGGTTCTGTTTAGTAAACCTTGAATCAACTTTGTTTTAGAAAAAAACTATGGAAGTGAAAGTGAAAATGTGTAACACGCGAATGAAAAGCAATGTCTATTAACATGATGGATACATTAATCTAGCAAAACATGATTTGTTTATATTAACTTAAAGGCATTGTTTAACAATGCAAAATCTGAGATGCATTGCCCTATGTGTTATCAGCGTCTATGGTATGGTGTAATATTGAAGCCCCAAACAGAATGAATGCGCTTCAAAATGATCGTGAAGTGCCTCAAAAAAGTAAAAAATCTTTGAGTGACCGGTTTTTACCATACAAAATCTTCAATTGCTATTCCATCCTTTGCGATTTTGTCATTCGATCAGTCTGTTAAACATGGTAACATATAGTTTGTTTATGAAATGTAAGTTAAAGCGAGTCATTGGTTTTATCCTGTCGGGGGAGAAACGTTTTAAAACTATTAAACTCAATATTACTCTCTTCGCCCCACCTACCCCCCCCCCCCCTTCCCCTTCTTCATATTACGATTTCAGACTTGTCTGAGAAAGAAACATTCCATGACACTAGCTGTTTTTTCACAAATATTTGCAAACTATATCTTAGTTTTTGCTCCATTGTATAGTAGCTGATGGTACATTTTCGAAAAAGTCCCCAAATTTTACCTAAAGCATGTTTCGCACGATTTTCAAGCTTCGTTGCGCAACGTTTGTGGCAGGATTCTTTTCTTCTCCTCAACGTCTAACGCTCCTGAACAACAACGCATTATGTTTAAAAAACTTGTCGACAAAAAAATGCCATAACATCTTCATCGATGGCAAATATATCTAGACTGTGAAACGACTTGTTTGCTCACCAGGTACCCATTCATCGCTCGATTTTCAGACAATCTACTTCCCATTTTTAGCTAAAAAATCATAAACTATTGTTCTTGAAGGTATTTTTGGCAGTCGTGTTGGCTTCGTTTGTACAAACCAGAGCGGGTTATTGTCAAGTGTAAGGTTCGTAAAGAAATGAGTTCCGTGATTTACGTCATCACTGCATGTTGATATAAATGGGGTGGGTGGATTTTATTTATTTTGGATTTACATTCTTTCATAATATTGTGAGCGTCTATAAAATGAAGCCTGACTGGAATGCTCCCCAGGGAGTGGAGAATGTGCACACATTATGTGCGGGCAAGCCTGAGTCCGATGACCAGGGTTATGATATATCTGTAATGCGCGGTTAGAGACATCGTTTATGTACTAAGCGCTATATAAAAGCGGAATATCATTATTTTATTATCCAATGTATTTGTAGAAAAAAGACAGAGTTCCGCATTTTATGCCCGAGAAAAGCACCCCAAGGTGTCGTGGTATGGTGGTTCATGCACTTCACGTGAGGATTCGAATCCCAACTTGGTACTAATGTCCTTCTGGCGAGGCATTTATCCGCATTTGCCACTCTCCACCCAGGTGTAAATGGGTACCTGGTTATTTCTAGGGTAATAGAATAATTGCAGGGCCTTCTGAGAACGATTCTGAAGGTTCACGGGACCGACATGTCGACCTCACGGCCTGCCTATCGGTCCAACGTTATTTATTTATTTAAGCAGGGTTCCCTTTTCAGTTGACAAAATGCTATCCCTGGGGGCCCTGAACACAAAACAAAAACGTATATAGATCATTTACTGACTAATCAAATAAGTACAAATTGAACACATAAATAACATAAGAAACAAAGGTAATGAAAACAAAGCTAACTAATATAAGAATAACTATGAATACAAATTTAGGCGTAACTAATTATAAACATATGGCATGATCAAAAGACGATAATTTGTTTGAATTGGCCAGGTACTGCCGTTAAAAGGAAAATGAGGTAGTAAATATGAGAATGTTGAGTGGGGATATATTGAGGGAGAGTAAGGAAAGAGGGAAAGAGAGAGAGGGAAAGAGACAGAGAGACAGAAAGAGAAAGAGAGAGGGAAAGAGAGA
The DNA here is from genome assembly GCA_035222895.1 of Strongylocentrotus droebachiensis. Lineage (NCBI taxonomy): Eukaryota > Metazoa > Echinodermata > Echinoidea > Camarodonta > Strongylocentrotidae > Strongylocentrotus > Strongylocentrotus droebachiensis. The sequence continues at coordinate 202,104 of JAVYIG010002653.1, read as the reverse complement.
GGGAAAGAGAGAACACCTAACCAACATGACTAATATAGACAATTTCACTGCACAACATTCGTTTTCATGTAACTAGGGTAAGAAGGTCGATTGTTTATATTTGTCTGCTAACCAAATATTTGGTATTACCAGATAAAACATAAACATGACGTTTCCATATATGCTCTTGTGGTGTGTTATTGGAGCTAGAACAAAGTTTCACCTTCATTGTGTTAATACAAAAGGCAGTCGGTTATATAGTAAGAAGAGGGTTAAGGTCTGGTAAAGGTGAAAAATAAAAACAATTTGTGAGCTTTCGTATTCTTTTTCTGTCAATTTGGAAGAATATCACAAAAGAAAAAAGGTCCAAATGCCTTCATATTTGAAATATGAGGAGAAATGACTGACAAGTTTAGAAACTTCCATGCCATGTGGAGGTGTAGTCCCTTACATCCGTCTCTGTGTACAGTGCATGTGAATTTTTAGGAAGATTTAGTCCCCCAAAAAAAATTCGCTTTGCTGAATCCAAAACATCGCAGTATACATCACTTCAATATGTAGCACGTAATCATATACTCATTTTTCTTTTACTTTGACACATTATTTCTCATTTACTATTACAACGCAGTCTCATAATCAGTAATCAACTTTATCTTTAAAGGGATCTAGTTACTTTGTTGGCGTGTGCAGAAAGTGATGAATGGTTGGTATAAGGTGTAGTTTTGTGATCTGGTATGTCCTCTGAGTGTTGTGTGAACATGTCACGTTAAATCGATGTTATAATGGCTGGGTAATGGGCGAAAATGCAAAACGATATTTGCTAACACATTGCCCTGATTTTGTACAGAGTAATGACTATTCAGTGTGGAGATTAAAAATCCGAACACTTCAATCGTAAATATCATTCTAATGAAAGTGAAATTCGAAAAAACAAAACATGTTCCCTGCTTCTATAGGTAACAGAATACAACAACAGGGACTTTAAGATTTGCACGAAGAGAACGTGGACTATATCCTGTTAAGGCAATGTTACGTCCTTTAAGGCACTGGCACTGGCAAGTCCTTTAAAAGGACGTAACATTGCCTTAAAAGGATATAGCAGTCCAATTTCTCGTCGTACAAATCTAAAAGTCCCTAATGTATGAGAGAACATGGACCTAGAGAACCACTAGATTTATAATGAAGTTTTGGGGATTTGGAAAATGTTCCTAGGTCCCTTTAAGAGGCGTGCTACACTTTTTTAAAGCCGTTATGCGATTCAAAGTTCTCCTTTTCTCGGGGGCGGGGGGGGGTGGATTTCTCAGAAATTTGAGAGGGTCAAACGTGCCGATCTACTTTCTCTACATCTAAATCAAAAGAGGAATGATCTCGAAAATTGAGGTGTTGTTCTTGTTACCGAATAGCTTTCAGGATTTCCGTTAGAGTCTCGGATACAGGAAACGATGAAGAGAAAGATAACAAGTTGTAAGACTTGTTAAACAAGGAGGGACAATTGCGTTGGTGGTTTTTCTAACGTCTACTAATCTGCAAAGCATATTTTTCTCTTGGTGCTTGTAAGCGGTTCCATGTCGCTATACTATCTCCCACCCCCCCCCCCCCCCCCGGGGCACACTTCAGGGAAAAAATAAGGCTTTGGATGGTGAACTAAAAAAATGAATCAAGGAAAAATGAATTTATGGATGTCGGCCAAAAAGACAGGACACTCATGTTTACCATGGCAACTCTGAATATTTGGTCAAATTGTCCCAAACTGATCTGCAAGTATCAGACATGGACAGATTTATATAATAGATTCTAATGAAAGACAGGGTTTATCATTACTTCATTAATTTACCCTTTTCCTCTTCAAAATATAACTATTATACCTTTGCAAATCAACACAATTATAAAACATAATGAGGATAAGGGGGTGAGGTAAAATATTCTCTGTGATTTTTTTTTTGTATCAGTTTGGCGTAAGAAACTTTACAGTTAATATATGTACGCTTTGTTTATGAGCTATCCAACTTCTCCCATAAACAATGACACAGTGATTTGAAAAGCAATCGACATATAAATCATCATTATGACCATGACTGGCCAAAATTTGCTACACACTAATTTCCTAAACACGCGTAATATAAAGAATGGACAAATTAGCTTTGTTCTATTTTATCTCATTCCACCCGAGTCATGACCAAGACCAATATGTGTTCTGGGGGGTGTTTCACAAAACTTGTTATCAGTGACAAATTACAGTTTTTGTTATAAGCTTCTAAAATCCTTGCTTCTGATTGGTTATCAGCAGATTTGTCACTGTTTTTTGTCATTTGTCATTGAAAAAAAGCTTTGTGAAACGGACCCCTGAGTTCGTCGTGATACTGAAAAAGGACGAAAGAGCGATCAACAACTTGATGTATGGTAGTGCGGAAAGGATAAATAAGATAGAAAAAAGGAGAAACGTAATAATCTTTTTTTCAAATTTCCGGAGATGGTTTCCTGCTGATTTAAATTGAATGTCAAAGCGTTTTGTTTCATCGAAAAGCAAGGGTCATCCTTTCTGATTATTTATCTTCAAAAAGGCCGAGCAATGATATTTATATCCATGTAATACGTTCAATTAACACAATAGAATAGGCCTTCCCATAGCTGATAGAGAGGCACAGTTTGGACACGCGCATGCATACGCGCTAGAAGGTCAAACCATTAGGTTCTAAATAGTTCCCTCCCATACAGCCTTTGTATATGAGAGGGAACTAGCTGATGGTCTATTAATTTCACCTGTGAAAGAGGACTTCCGGTAACGCAACTATACATGACTTTCAGCCTTTTCACACACAGCTAAAATTAATCGTATCTACAGATGATTAGTATAAACGTGTTTAACTCAACAGTTTCAAACATGTTTATAGAAAATTTTCCCTGTGTGAACATCGTTTATACGATGTTGGGATAGATACGAAGTCGCGATTCATACGCCCCTAAAAACAGGCTGCAGATACGAAGTTCGTATCTAGAGAGCTTGACATTTTGTGTGTGAACGGTTTTTCGTGTTTAAACGTGTTTAAACTGGATGGAGCGAGCGCTCTGTTTGATATGACCTGACCTTCAATGCGCAATGGCACTACTGCGCATTTTAAGAGCAGTAGTTAATTACGAAACGATTAACGATCGCAACGAAATTTCTGTGTGTATGTACAGGTGATTAGTGAAAGCCCTTTAAACTAATCATGTTTATAGAATTTTAGCTGTGTGTGAAAAGGCTGTTTGTATTTACTCTTCTCGCTATGGGACTACCATACGCGCAATTCATCTCAAAATTAAATGTTTTTGTTCATTCTATCTCTTGTCCCTGTAATTTTTGTTGGATCTAGATTATCACAGGACTGTAACTTTTAATTTAAGCGGGCCATAGTCTTTAAATCACTATTGGGCTCGGATCAGCTGTTAGATTGAAAAAATATAAATGTAGTATCGACATGAAATGTCATTACCTTTTAGAAACACATCTGTACAAAATTAGTGTAAGTGTAAGTGATTATTTTGTGTGGCAGTGTAAACATTTATCAGTTGCTCATTATTATACATGTAGGCCTACTTATCTAAATACTATTAGTCGTTGATATTCTTTCTCACTAAAATAATCTGTTGATTTGTATCAATTCATATCTTGCAAATCTATTAAATGTTAACATTTTTATTCACTTATTGAAGGAATTTATTATTACTATTGCTGTTATCATTATTAATATCATTATTTTTATAAGCAGTAGTAGTAGCATTATTATTGTAGTTGTTGTTGTTTATAACAATAATATTATATCAAAATTATTATGAATATTATTATTATTTCCTTTTAATCATTGTTAATATCATTATCGACTCATACTATCATTTTATCATATTTAGAATTTATATTTATCTATTTTTTTTTAAATAGCTGCTTCCCAGCATAACCCAAATTCTCGAACCTGACGTCAAGCCCATCCACCAATCACTGCTCAGCGATGATGATCTTGCACCCGGCACCAATCACATCCACCGCCCAGATATCCAGAAGACCACGCCCAAGATGCTGACTCCGCCCGACAGCCCCGTCTTCTCAGAGCTAACCACGCCCCCTAATCTTCTCAGGATGACGTTACACGACGGTTCACAGATGGTTCCGAATTTGGAGTCTGTTTGCAGCGTGCTCGAGATGGGACTACATTCGAGTAAGTTCGTGATTCTATATTCTCATGGAAGAATCTTGGATTTTCATAAGAAGGAGAAGGGGGAGGGGGGGGGGGGGGGGGGCTAAATCGTTATATCATTCGTTGCCAAAATCAAGAATCAATTAGAATCGGTTTATTAAGAGTCACAACATGTACACGGAAAATGCAGCAGCCCTGAAATTCTGAGTTGTTCAACTTACAATATAAACCATACAAATTGCATCTTATTCAATACAAATATTAACAAGATATATTTATTACGGGGCCAAAATTCACCATATTCAATTTCTAAACATAGTGCATAATAAAAGGTTTAGTTATAATGATCGGTTATAACTTTGTTCTCATTTGAGGGAGGGGGAGCGTTTAAGGCCTCTCTGCATGTTTTATTTTTTCTAGAATCACCTAATAATATATTAATGAAAATATCATAAATATTTACTTCATGAACCTGTGACTCAGAGCATCGCCTCTCAATTTTTTTATATTTTTAAATCAATCAAAAAATCAATATGTTATCACAGTGATGCAGGCTCTGCTAGTGGTATAGGCAAAGTTTGACAAACAATACTGGTTGTATATAGCCCCTCATTATGATCTATCTTTACATCGATGATATTGATACAATATAGAACTCCTAAAGAATATGCATTGTATTTTCTTATCTTCACAATCATGCATACGAGATTCAGCAGGCATAGTGCCCCATTTGGTATTGATACTTTTTAATACATCTATCGCAGCATGAGTGTTCAAAGAAGCGGCGTGACATCTGCATAATTACGCCGTGCTTTATTCGGTGTCAAAACTGAAACCAACCAAGCTCTTAAAGAGTGACAAGTCGTTAATATAAACATTATTTTGGAAGACTGATAGAGTGAGATAAAGTGATATAAGAGAGGAGGGTAATTAAAAACTTCGGGGGAGTGTGGTGAGGGTTGTGGCGAAACCTGGCCTTGCAACCATAGAAGGGGCACTAGCGCCATGGAGGGGGCGTGGTAGTCTTACTAGGTGAATTTTATCATGGTATTGTGAGAGAACAAAGCGTTCAAGTAAGGTGTGAGAGGCGGTTGTATTCTAATAGTCTTCTTAATTTGTGTTGCTCCATCCTCTACTTCTCCCCCTCTATATCTCATTATCTCCCCCTCTCTATCTCTCTCTCTCTCTTTTATCTCCTTGCCTACCTCGTGTGCGTATGTGTGTTTCCCTCTCTTTCTCTCTGTCCGTGTCTCTCTCTCTCTCTCTCTCTCTCTCCATTTTTCCATTTTTAAGGAAAAATAGGTACGGGGGCAGTTCTCCATGGCCCCCATAATTACACCACAAGGGTAGAGCTGTTGAGATAGTATATAGGGATTACCTTATAGGAGGAAGATTGAAAAGAGCATAAACATATACAGAGGGTGGGGGAAGGAAAAAGATGGAGGGGGGGGGGGGGCAATGCGTAAGTGATGTTTAAAGGAAGATATAGAAAGAGACAATGTGAGATTTTTTAAAAATGAAGGCAAAAATTATGGAGATGGTAATAAGAAATATAGATTTGGTGAATTAAGACAGAAACAGAGTGATTGATAAAATATATTCAGGATAAGTAAATCAAAAGAGCAAAAGAGAAAGAAAAGACAGGGTAACGTCACGTCAAAGATTAGCATGCAGGAATGTCAAAATATAGAAGATAATGGCTAAAAGAGACTCTAACCAGAAACAAAAAGATCTAGGGAAGAACTGAATATTAAAAGGAAACTGGAGGGGAAACGGGGGAAGAACTACTGGAGCATTAAATGTAGACATACTCGTAATAATGATGGAGAGACGAAACTCCATCGTTAAAGCCCTGACAATCAAGTCGGCCTCTAAACCAGCAAATAACAAAGAGAGAGAAACAAGATGGATGAGTTAAATGATGATAAAAAAGGACCATTAAAACGTCCACCGATCTTCTCCCTCCCCACATTTATTTTCAAAATGTCTGGTTTTGGTTTTGCTTCAGACAGCTGCAGCGCCTTTTAATTACAACAGACAGACGACACGTACAGATACTACACATAGACTATACAGTGTGTCCCGAAAAAAACTATACACTTTTGAAATGGCTGCCGAATAAAAAATATATGATTCTAGGGGGAAAAGTTTTATATGTATGGAAAGCTCATAAACTCAACTTTCATATGACACCAAAAAGTTTGAAAATAATTCATGCTTAGATGAGCACTGCTCACTTTTGTAAAGGGTATGGAAATTAGGTTGCGCAGGAATTAGCCTTCCAATTTGTGAGAGGTAAATCCTTTGGAGCTTACCGAATTGAGGGTGATATGATACATTCATGATTTGCTGAGTGAATTTCATGGTTTATTAAACCAAACTTTTATGCACGGAACAGGAATTTATTTTTCTATTGTAGCATTGTAACTTTCCCTGGTAGACTCAGTGGTGTATTCATGAGAGTCCGGATGGGGTGATGGTACATGTTGTAATTTCCATGTTACAAACTGTTATTTTTTACATTTGTGACTTTGAATAAAAACCTTCACCCCACATTTCAGTTACCATTTACCTGAAGAATAAGTAGCCGACATCTTGGAAATTCCTTTTGTCAACAAACCGTATTTGAATATTCAATTTACATTATCCCTACCTGGGTATTGAGTAAATCAATGAGATGTTCAACTAATCTTACAATAATTTAAATGTGGGGTGAAGGTTTTTATTCAAAGTCACAGATGTAAGAGAATAACAGTTTGTAACATGGAAATTACAACATGTACCATCACCCCATCCTGACTCCCATGAACACACCACTGAGTCTACCAGGGAAGTTACAGTGCTACAATAAAAAATGCAATTCCTGTTAACTCATGCATAAAATGTTAATCCCATAAACCAAACATTTCACTCAGCAAACCCAAACTTATCACAATTGGTCATATCATCCTCAATTCGGTAAGCTCCAAAGGATTTACCTCTCACAAATTGGAAGGCTAATTCCTGCGCAACCAGATTTTCATACCCTTCACAAAAGTGAGCAGTGCTCACCCGAGCATGAATTATTTTCGCAACTTTTGGTGTCATATGAAAGTTGAGTTTATGAGCTTTCCATACATATATAACTTTTTCCCCTAGAATCATATATTTGTTATTCGGCAGCCATTTCAAAAGTGTATAGTTTTTTTCGGGACACACTGTATAATTCTGCTGTATATGTACATCGCCTGTGATATGGGTGTACGAGACATGTTCAGTGTGATCTTTAAGATCAACCTAAAACTAACTACATACACGATGATTTATATAAACATGGCACCCACACTGTAGAATTGTTAGCGTTTGTTTACTAACATGTTTTTGTCCCAAAGATTCAAACAAATGCATGTTTAGGTGTTAGTATTCAAACACTTTAAACGCAGGCAAGTAGCACGTATTGTTAAACAATCAGTTTATCCGCTTGTTAGCAAACGGTTGTGTCTCGTACTGGTAGATATTGAATGGTTTATCCGGTGTAAAATTGGTCAAGATAAGAAGCGTTTCTAGACACGCTGATGCTAACAGTTCACAAGCACTATTTTCAGAAACAAGTGGTTGAAACGTTTGAACACAAACACATACTAATTGGTCAATTAAGAGTGCAGGCACTGTAAAACACAAGAACGATTAACAATAATCATAATGGAAAACAGACTTTTTTTTATTGTTCAAGCTTCGCCAAACGTCCTAGAGTTTCATGCCCTGTTTCTCCCGTTATTGCATTAAACAATTGAGATTAAAAACATCATTGTTAGACCGACATAGCTCAGTACTTTTGCTTACTCAATATTATTCACACAAGTCATTGACTGAAAACGGAGAACAAATTATATTGGAGAAAAGAAATAAAGGACCTTGCATTTGAAGAAGAAAAACAAGCATTTGAACAACATGGACAAGGGACATTAAAAGGCCTCCTTCAACCTTGTGGAATCAGGACCATTATGGGACCCCCCCCCCTTAATTATTGAGCGAGGGTTTAGAAGGAAAAAAAAAATGATATTCACAAAAAACATAGGTTAAAATGTACAACATGTTATGTTTAAGCCTCCCTCATAACTTCAACATGAATAAAATGTATACGTTTATTGATGTAGACCAATTTTCATGGAGCAAATGATGATGTAGATAGGGTCTTAACTGTGTTTAGCTTTTATTTATCATTGTTTTGTTTTTCATAATCATTTCAGATTTTCTTCCGGCATTTGATAGTCTGGAATCGTTAAATCACATCACTGAATTGGAACACCTTCATGCCAGGGATATCATGAGCAGTACATCAACGAGATCAGGTATGTACCCCTCCTACCACTCTCATACGCCCTGGACCTGCACCCCTCGTACCCCTCTGACACTCCCTAGCATACCCCTCCCACATGATACACCCCTCCTGCCTTTACGCCAACTTGCCCATGTATACAAGGACCAATTATGATAATGACACATACTGTTTTAATTAATTTAGACATATATTAGATCGATTTCACTATCGCTTTAGTTTTGATTTATGATATGAATTGTTTTCACCACACAAGTGGAATAAAAACATGGATTGGGTGACGCCATGTTGTTTTGGTATTAACTTTCGTTTTAAATGTATTTTATTTCACTTTCTCTTTTGTATTTCTCTTTGGCTTTCTCTGTCTCTGTCTCTGACTCTCTGTCTCTGTCTCTGTCTCTGTCTCTCTGTCTCTGTCTCTCTCTCTCTCTCACTCTCACTCTCTCTATCTCTTTCTTTCTGTCTGCTTCGAATACATCTGTCCCTTTCTAGATGACATGTTCGATGATAATGACAGTGGCTCAGATTGGCCCGGTATTTACATCGATGACAACGATGGTAAGTTTCGTTATTATGATGTACTTTACAAATATTCCTCGGAGTGATGATGATGATGATGATGATGATGATGATGATGATGATGTTGATGATGATGATGATAGTGATGATAGTGGTGTTCATCGTAATGGTGATAATGATGATGGTGATGATGATGATGATAATGATGATGGTGATGATGGTGATGGTGAGGATGATGATGATGATGATGATGATGGTGATGGTGATGGTGATGTTGATGGTGATGGTGATGGTGATGGTGATGATGATGATGATGATGGTGATGATGGTGATGGTGAGGATGATGATGATGATGATGATGATGATGGTGGTGATGATGGTGATGGTGATGATGATGATGATGATGGTGATGATGGTGATGGTGAGGAGGATGATGATGATGATGATGATGATGGTGGTGAGGATGATGATGATGATGATGATGATGATGGTGGTGATGATGATGATGATGCTTGTGATGGTGACGATGCTGAAGATGAAAACAGTATCTATGTTGGTGATGCTGATTCCAATAATTTCACCACATTACTGTCAACATCTCCATCGCTATACCACGTTCTCCAACTATCTTCCAACATTCTTTCGACAGACACCATTGTTCCCAGCCCAACCCCATCTCCTCCATTCGATGCTCCCTACTTCTACGAGTCTCCAGACCTTACTACCATCGACAGTCTCCTCGTCTACCAAGAACCAGCGAAACCCGAGAGAAGGAAATACAGCTCCATCAGTACTGAAGGTAAGCTACTTTTTCTTTTTAAAATATTTATTTTGGTTTAAAAAGACATATAAATATACATGATTCAAAGGACCAAAACTGATCATGTTTACAAGTAATACAATGAAGTTATAGATAGGCCTACAGTAAATACACAATAGTGAGCAAAACAGACAGGTATGAAAAATACAAGATGGTATTAGATGACAAATAATACATTTCAATCAATACAATACCAAAATAAAGTAAGAGAAAGTAGTGGTCAAGATCGTCACATTACTAAACTGCTATAGGGTAATGGTAGCAGATAAACAGACAATAATAATGTTGAGTAACCAAACAATAAAAAAATATTGGGGAAATTATACATGTACTATGAAATAGGCAACGATAAGACCTGAACACCTGAATTAACATAATTAATTCCAGGGGGTGTAGACTTAATTGTCATGATAGTGTAATTGGTCCAACGCCTTGTTGAATTTCAATTGGTCATAATATGTTGGTCCTACGTCCTTCCGTCGTCTTTCCATCGAACAAATGGGCTGTGGTACTTGAGAGTCTTTATTGCTTTCTAGGAATTTGTGCTCTTTGATAAATGGGATATGAAGCTAGTGGGTTGTGGACCAAAGTGTTGTAGGACCAAGTTTCTTCAGTCCGAATGAATATGATGTTAGACTAGTGGGATTGTGGACTAATGAGTTCCAGAACAAATGGGATATAGGACCACTGGTATGTGGGACTAGTGAGTTGCAGGACTAATGGGCTGGAGCACCTAAGGGCGATGATGGGACCAGTTTTCTGTAGGATCAGAGATCTCTGGGACCATGGGTTGCGGTCTATGGGTTTATGGTCCACTCTGCTACAGGGCCAATGGGAGGGAGGACCAGTTTGCTTGAGAACAAAATAATGGGCTATAGGACCAATGTCTGTGGGACCAAATGGATGATGGGACCATTTTTCTGTACTGTAAAAATCCATGGTTTCTGGGACCATGTGTAGTGGTGCCATGATCGCATAGGACCAATGGTTCTTGGACCATTGTACTGTGGAACTAATAAAATGTAGGAAATTACAAGGTAAACACCTCTGCACATGAAGTAGAAGACTCTCCTAAAATATTTCTATTAGGGGAAATCCTAATATATCCAGGTTATCGGGATCACAAAATGTAAACAGAATCACATAACATCTTAAAATCATCTTTCTGTCATATGAATTAATAATAATTTGAATAGAAAGCGGTATATTATTGATTGTGGCCCATGTATAAGGTCTTCTTATATTTTAGTTTGGCCAACAGATGTCAATACGAGATTCTGCACGATTCTGCATGTTATGTTGTGTAATTTTATTGTGTAATAAATTACCCTGTGAAAGGGGAAAATAGAATTAAAAAGAAATATTATAATATTAGCACAAAAGAGCAAATTTAGCAGGTCTGCAAAATGCTTTCAGTTTCAAAATGGTTCATAATCTATAAAGGAAGAGGCAATAAAGATAAAAATAGCAGGATGAATTTTTTGTATAGAAACTTGTCTTTGTTGCATTTTCTGTGAAACTCAAGGAGACAAAATGTGCTTAATATCAGAAAAATACCCAATATATCATTACAAGCAAATATTTACTTACCCGATTTAGAATAAAACACACAGTTTATATCAAACACCTATACGATAATGTCATAGAGGTTGTTTAAAAAAAGGTAAAACTAACTATTCCGGAACGAGGAAAATATATATCGATTCATTGGTGTTATTCTTGGCATTTCGGGAAGATAATATTTGTATTTTAATACTTTGGCATTTGCTTTCGTTGCATGTGTACAAATAGTGTAGGAATAACCGATATGTGCATGTATACCATTATTATTCGAAAATACCGATTTGAAATAATTGTGTTGCATCGGTACAATACGACAATTGCTATTTCTTAGAATGCGGGGGCGTTTGAAAACCTAGGGAAATAACTTGGTCAGGTACGGTTCCAAATTCTATTGAAACAAGGACTTGCTATCAGAGTGGACTTTAGGAAATGACAAAGGTTTTGAAAATAGTTCAACTTCTTTGAAATGTAACCGCCCGTTAAATTATGTTCTTTATCATTATCTTTTTTTTTATCTATAGTATTATATTTCATTTATTAAAGCTGAATCAACAATTGAACTTCATATTGAATGAGGGATTTCTAGCCGTGTTTGTACCGATCGTGTTCGATAATCTCCATAAAATATTATCGTCTTACTGATATTTCCTCATATACCATCATTTCTATATAAAAGATATAGTTGATTTTATGTCAGTTAAAGTTCAATTCTCATTGATCAATCCTTTTTCCTCACACTCTTCCGCCTTTATCCTTTCTCTCTCTCTCTCTCTCTCTCTCTCTCTCTCTCTCTCTCTCTCTCTATATATATATATATATCTCTCTCTTTCTCACTCACATTTTACAAGCTCTGCTTTTCAGTGGATCCCTCCATTTCCACAGGTCTATCTTTAAAAAACTTCCAAAAAACTATTATACTGGATATTTTTGTACACTTTCTATTTTATAACTTCAAACCATGTAAAATGTATTATATTATTGAACATTGAATTTTATATCTGATTTTTTGTAATAATTACTGGTCTGTTGGAAATGAAAAATAAAACTGAAACTGAAACACTCTCTATCTCTTCCTCTGCACAGAATCCATACAATCTGACAGTGGCAGCGAGGGCGGACGCTGTACCCCTCTCATTATACCAACCAGACCATTCCACAGTCATCACAGTTCGAACAAATCAAAATCAGGTAACACATCACCCTCTTCTTCTATAGCTTTTAGCCAAAAATGGGTGACACATCACCCCCTACTTCTATAGCTTTTAACCAAAAATGGGTAACACATCGCCCCTACTTCTATAGCTTTTAGCAGAAAATGGGTAACACATCATCCCTACTTCTAGTTTTTAACCCAAAATAAAATGGGTAATACATCACCCCTACTGCTATAGACATGAGAGAGACAGAGAAATGTAGGAAGGGAGAGGAGGGGAAACTGAGAGGCATGCATATGCAGGAAGAGGGGTACAGAGAGAGAGAGGGGGGGGGGGGCGACAGAGAGAGAGAAACAAAAGAGAAGAGAAGAGAAGAGAGAGAGAGAGAGAGAGAGAGAGGGGGAGGGGGAGAGGGAGAGAGGGGGAGGAGTGGAGGAGGAGGGGGAGGGGGAGAGAAAGAGAGAAAGATTGACGTGATCATGAATGTATAGCTTTCTTCCATATATCATTATTTTCACGGTTCTGTCTTTCTATCCTCCAACCTTCTGTCTTTCCTCCTAGCAGCGAGCAGGACGCACAACTACCAGAGACGCATCATCACCAAGAGCCTGGAAGAGCTCCGGGAAGAAGGGTCAAAGCCGATCTTCGGATCACCATCATCACCCTCATCCTCATCGACATCGTCGTCGAGTTCGAGCATTGAGAAGAGAAAGCGAGGTCGACCCAGGAAGAGGCTTTCTGGCGAACTCGGAGAGAGGGGGGTCAACAGAAGAAAACAGAGCAGGAAAGCAGGTCAGTACTACCTTAAGAAAGTTAGTTTGTTTGGTTAACTTTAGAACGACGTTGCTGCATTTACTGTTCATAACAAAGTCTGCTTTGAGAGAATAGTAATAAACAACAACGAGATTAATGAAACAATATCATTTTTTTAAAGAAATAAATGAAGAATTTAGAAGTAAATGAAGAAGAAGAAGAAGAAGAAGAAGAAGAAGAAGAAGAAGAAGAAGAAGAAGAAGAAGAAGAAGAAGAAGAAGAAGAAGAAGAAGAAGAAGAAGAAGAAGAAGAAGAAGAAGAAGAAGAAGAAGAAGAAGGAGAAGAAGAGGAGGAGGAAGATCAAGAAGAATAGGAAGAGGACGAGGAGGAAGAATTAATGCAACAGAAGGAATAGAAAAGGAAAAATGGAGAAAAAAAAAGAGGGAAGCTAAGAAAAGATGCAGGGTAAAAGAATGAGGAATTTATAAATGTAATTGTCTTCTAACTAACCGTCAACTCTTTACATCTGTTTCCATGGTTACAGTGAAAGGAAGTCATCTGTGGGAGTTCATCCTTAACATCTTAAAGAACGAGGCCTACTGCCCTCAGTACATCAGGTGGGAGGATAAGGAGAGAGGAGTCTTCCGCATCGTCAACTCCAAGGTGGTCGCCAACATGTGGGGGGACATCAAGAACAACCCACGGATGACGTATGAGAAGCTGAGCAGGGCAATGAGGTGAGCCCCCCCCCCCCTCCTCCCAGACCCCCCCCCCCCCATTCTCCTTCACTCTCCTTCTCCCCTTAAACAACACTCGCCCCCAATCCCACAGATTCAACTCCAAACCGATCGATATCATTTGGCAATTCGTTGTATTGCACCCGGCTGTCTGTTTCACAAAGCATTTTTTCAATGACAAATGACAAAAATCAGTGACAATTCTGCTGATACCCAATCAGAAGCAAGGATTTCAGTAGCTTATAACAAAAACTGTCATTTGTCACTGATGAAAAATTTTGTGAAACGCCCCCCCCCCCCAGTTGTTGTCGGTTTGAATCCTCCTTTTTTTTCTCCAATGAATAGTATATGAAAATACTTGAAGACCGTGTGCCTTGACCCCCCCCCCCCTCTCCCTCACTCCTTCAAGATCTTCGCCGTGGAGCAACCAAACCCTACACAAATCTTCACACACTTGGGAATTTTTTCGTAAAAACACAAGACCACAGCTTCAGTTTGGTTTAAGATCTTGAAGATGTAATTATTACAATTTTACAAATAACAAATAAAAGGTATATTCTTAACAATCAACAAGTATCCCAGAATGCAGCTGGAGAGGAATTATCTAATAAAATTAATTAATATCAAAAGACCAGGGGGTGTTTTACAAAGTTTCCTAAGTTGAACTTATCTCTATTAAACTTGGACTTAACAATTATGGAAGCTGTTAGCACCTTTGAAAATATTTTGTAAAAGTTATTTTAAAACGCATAAAATGTTGATTCAAATCATTCATATTTTCTATTATTATGAAAGATTTCATGTTCTTGATGTGTAATTTATGAAAAGTCTAAAATACTTGAATTTTTGCTTTTTAATATATTTCAAAATAAGGCTACAAATGGCTCTCCATAATATTTAAGTCGAACTTAAAGTTAAGTTCGACTTCGAATTTTTGTGAAACACCCCCCTGAACATATTATACAACAATTATTCTATTTCAATAATTGGGCATTTCATTGTTTTATGATAACTTTATTATTAATGGCAGGAGTAAGTTAGTTATCATTATTTCTTTCCCGTTGTTCCTTTTCCAGGTACTACTACAAGAGGGAGATCCTGGAGCGGGTGGACAAAGCTCGACTCGTCTACAAGTTCGGCGAGAAAGCCGAAGGATGGAGGAAGGTCATTGCGGATGAGTGAAAGACTTGTAACCATGGTAACCGCTTCCAGTAAAAACGCCCTTGTTAAAATGGCGACGGTGAAGAGATGAAGAGGCGAAAATGACCCCTGCATGTCTAGAGGTTGGATTCCGTCATCTGTACTTGAAACCTTGAGTGACATTTTCTGCGAGATGATTTGAGAAGAGCTTTTTGTGTGTGGAAAGGAACAAATGAAATACTATAACCTTGGCAGATGTCTTTAATAGTTGTCACAAGCAATCAAGTCTTCCAACTTTTGTGACAATGGCAGAACTTGCTCAATAATTACATTGAATCATCGTCAAAGAACAATTTTGCTCTTCCAAACTTATCTAGCTGTCTGAGAGATGATTCTTTAAACCATACCATAACTTGTATCGGTTTATAGGACCAAAGGAAAAAAACATTATGCCTTCAAAATTCCTCATCGATTCTTTGGCTCCACCCGATTATCAAGTCTTCCAAAATACCTCAGTTCATTCCAAGAACATAGAATATTCAGATGTTCGATTATTCGTACCCGAAGTAATTCAGAAGTGGTATGCCAAAAATCATCATTTCATCTTGTTTCAACCAGAGAATAATGGTATATTCTAACCATATCGGTTGCGCGGGAACTTTACAGAAACAGACAGGCCTGTACGACAAAAAAAATACCTTCCAACCAAATTTTGATTAATATGCCATCAAGATTAGTCCTGGTAATCAAGTCTTCCAACTTTTGCGCACATGTTTCATTTCTTTCAATTCCAAGAACTCCATAGAGTTTTTGGCATGGTACGTATTAAAGTAAAACCTGTCTATAGCAACCACCAAAGGGAAACACAAAAAGTGGTCTTGGTAGACAGGTGGTCTTTGTAGACAGATTTTTAGTACATCATGCAATGAGAAACCATTTTCAAGGCTTTCAAAAAATTTGCTTGTTGTAGACAGGTGGTCTTTGTAGACAGGTTCCTTTAGTACATGTTTCAATGAGAAACCATTTTCAAGGGAAACAAACAAAATGTCTTTGTAGACAGGTGGTCACTTTAAGCAGGTTTGACTGTATCTCATGAAAATCGGAGGATTTTATCTGCTGGCCACCTTGTTTCCCTTTCTGCTAGAAAAAAAGATAGGAAGTGGCTTCGATTTATCCTTTGAGTTGAACTCTCAAAGTATCCACACTTGAGTTTCTCGGTATGCAATTTCATTATGATAACTAATCATAGTTCCTGAAATTGCTTTTCAATGGGGAAAAAACTAAGAAAAAAATGAGTCACCACTCCATAGAAATTGATACGCTTTATAACGGAAGACGCTCTATGAGTCTATGTATATATGATAACAAACTTTAAGTTGTAAATAATATTATCATGACCATGTATATATGTATATGTCTCGAAAAAAAGAAGAAAAACAACAAAAGGAGTTTACTATATTGTCCATACGAACAGCACTATTTTTTTCACTTTCTTAAACATGTACAGGATTTGTGATCAGTAGTATATGTATGTTGATTAGTTTTACATGTGCGGATTGATAGTAGCACCACGTGTTTTGGTTTACATTCGGTGTCAAGTGTTAATACATGTATGTGTTTCTGCATATGAAGTACGCATTATACTCTCCACTGCAACCGGTGTTCACGGATAACACCGATAATAACACCAATAGCGAATATGTATTACCCCGTCACGTGACAATATATGTTATCACGTGATTACAGTCTCATGTGATCGCAGTACCAAAAAGCAGTATATAGCAAAATACAAAAGTACTCGTCATTATTGAATTCACCAAAGTTCTTATTATCTATTGATGTAACGACGTTTATCTTAGTAATGTGCATCTTTTACTCGAATAGAAATACAATACCCTATATTAGAGTTCCTAATATTTTGATAAATATTAACAAAAAATGCAGTGATATGTGTTTATCAAATGTTTCGTACGATTTTTGTTGTTGACATTTTTCTTTTGATAAATTTATTTTGAGACCTGTATCTTGCCTTTGCCTTTTTACCGTATAAAGACGATAAAATCCTCTTTTTAATGTTTTTAATTCGATCCACTTCTAATATTTCACGCCTAATACAAGAGAGCTTAAGAATTAGGTATCGAGTCATGGCTAATTTTAGAACAAAGTCATTTTTGTTTTTAATGACTAACAAGACGACTCATTTTCGATTTCAGTTCAGAGTGCTTCTGAGATCATCTTTGAAAAAGGACTCTAGATATTAGTAATATCTATTTGGAGCCACAAGTTTGTTAACCCACATACTTTTACACAGCCCTGCTGGCTCTGTAACAGACGACTTATAACCTGAAAGTTCTTTGAAGTCTGGGAAAAATGAAAAAATAAGTTTTTAGCTTTTTAATTCTCTTTATGTTAGTGTGAAAGTGTATCATGGAAAAATGATGGCTCTTCAAATGCCTTCATATTCGAAATATGGCAAGTAACAGCAGCATTTTGTGACCACAACTTTCATGCCACATGTTTGTGTAGTCCCATTTACACACTTCTGTGTAACGTGTATGTGACTCTTAGCAAGCCTGGGCTAATTTCGTATCATTTTGACGATTCAAAAACCTCACAATATCCACCCTCATGTGCTACATGATCAGCCTTTTCTTCTCGCTTCCATTAAATTTCTTCCCCAATGCCATCGCATGATTCCGCACATGACCATAACCCAACTTTATCTTTAAATATGTGATCGTAAGTTAACCTTTGGTTGGAGTTACGTATAGGCCTATAAACTAAAAGACAGTCGTCATTATTTTTGGAATACGATGTGTTCGCTCGGTCATGAAACTATGATAACATCATCATACACATTCTCACGCGTGCACATCTCATATTGGCTGTCTAATTTGCGGTTTGGCGTCATTTCATTTATCTACGAAGTGCTTCAAGAAACTTGATATTTGCACTTTGTAATAAACCCTTACACTTGGACATGCCAGTCCAATCAAATCTATTTTGAGGTTAAGAGTTGAGTTGGGAAATGAAAAATGATTTGAGCTTTTATTTACAATAAATATCATTTCATGTTTTGACATGATCTTTGTTTACAGAGGGTGTATGCTTTTGTCTGCACTTAAGTCTACTAATGTGATAGCTTTTTATGAGTTGACTGATATTAAAATATACATTGTTCAATTACTGGGTCATGTTAAATAGACAATTTGTTTGCTTATACATTCCGGTTGATACGGCTTTGTATGTAGTAGACATGGATTTGAAATGTTAGATTTCTAGCGTAGCCTATTTTATCATGACATTTAAAGGAACGATAATAACCTGTAAACAATTATTATTTCTATCTTTAAGTCGATATTATTTTTTGGGGGCTCATATTCACGTCAAGACTTTTTATGCCTTTAGATGGTTTCACAACACCGCAGTATTACATTGTTTGGGGATCAAAATAATG
This sequence comes from Strongylocentrotus droebachiensis, assembly GCA_035222895.1. NCBI lineage: Eukaryota > Metazoa > Echinodermata > Echinoidea > Camarodonta > Strongylocentrotidae > Strongylocentrotus > Strongylocentrotus droebachiensis. The sequence continues at coordinate 183,492 of JAVYIG010002653.1, read as the reverse complement.
AATTCGATTGAAGTGACCTACATCTTGACATACTATCCGAGGGACAGAAGCTAATGATTGAATGTAATATAGTATGATTTGACAGTAATATGTACAGTGTATACTATAACATGTCAGTCGCAGATGTGCCTCTGAATATCGCTACAATGGCAGCCTTTGAACCATGAAGATAAATAAATTCCTCTGCTTATAGCCAGAAGGGCGCTACATCATGATAATTTATCACAGAGTTGTTAATGCCCTTGTGCCTTTAAACAGACGAAATGGTCGTTCCCATCCTATATGTATATAGATGTATATAACGAGCCTGCAGGCAGGCGAGCTTCTGTATATTTACGTTTTATTTTTGTTTTAGATTTATACTTTATATCCTTGTGTCACTGACAAATTTGTTATACAAATTTACCTAGGTTTGGGTTTGGTTTTGATTTTTTCTTTCATTCTTTCTTTTCCGTGTCGGTTTCTGTAAGTCTTGTTTATGCAGGGATGTCATATTACGCGTTGATGTCTGCATTTGTCATCTTTTAAACCAACACTTATTGAAAACAAGTCACTTCCGTGTGCCCTTTGACCTTTGTTATATCTAATGAACTTGTACGGATCCATTAACTAACATCAAAATGCAGCTGATACTTTCATTTCATCTTTGATTTCAGTAAGGAAATATAACTTGAGGATTTGACAATTTTTTTTATTTTTTTAAATCGAAGTTCTGTGGACGTGTCGTCTAGGACTCATCTATGGTCTAAGGCTTCGGTTTGAGGTCTTGGTCCTGTGTGAGTACTAGGACACTAAACAAGGCCCTGTTTCATAAAACTTGTCATCACAAACAAGTCACCATAACTGTTATAAGCTACTGAAATCGTGGCATTTGATTGGCTAAGGGGCAAATTTGTCATAGAAATCTAGCATTTGCTATATTGATAGCAAGTGTGTTTTTTTGTTAAAGAAAACAAAATGATATACTTGTAACCGTTCCAAAATGTTGTCTCTTCCAATGTACTTTCTGCAACCCACATTTTGCAACTCAACATTTTGTACACAATGGACTGTGGCTATACAGATGCACCTTGTCTTCCGTTTAAATGAATTTGTTTACTTGCATATGCAAACACAGCAGAATCACATGTCTTCCATTTGTACAATTTGTTCTACAATAACCTTTTTCGTCGTCTTCCTAGTGTACTTTAGGTGTGAATATTGTGTACCATTGTCGAGAAACACGTATAAATAAATCACCACTTGATAAATGCCATACATCAGTTCATGTTCTTATTCCTATATATTTTGTCATGATTGTTATTTTGATGGATGTATATGGTTGTTGAGAATCGGAGAATGAGGTTTTGGCCCAGAGTGATAGGTGAAGTATTGGATTAAAGATAAAGGTGAGTTCTGGTTTAAAAAAGAAAAGAAAATGAATTCTCACATAATCAAACGAAACTTACACTGAATGACATGTGCCAAACAATTTTGGGAGAAAATGTATACTGGCTGAGTAATGAGCATAGAAAGACAAGGAAATCAAGGTAGTACTAGCCCCGACACCATGTGTGTTGTCCCATATATAGCCTTCTATGTGAGTGCTTGTTACTTTACCAAGACTCGGTCAAATTTATTATGATTTTGATGACTCCAGAACTTTGCAGTACACCCTAATACTTACATATGCTACATGATCAACTTTTTCTGTTCCATTCCACACCTTTTCTTTCACAATGCAATCGGATGACCAGAACTCAACTTTATCTTTAATAATGAGTAATTTAATTAGTCTGCAGGCACAGACTCTAATTTGACACTTTAATACAATTCATAAAGCCTTGAGCAGAGCCTAGCTCTGTCGGTCTAAATAAAAGTTTAGCTTTTAAAAATCCAATTTATCCAAATCTATATATCAAAAAAAGTAAATCTAATTTTAAAGGAATACAAATCCTGAGAGAAGAGGCGTAAATATTCACTTCTGAATGAAAAACGTCTATAAATTAAAACAACAACAACAACATGTCTGTGGCAAGCTTATAAGTAGAGAGCCTAGCTACGTAGTATGCCATTCATCCTAGGGTGTGTTTATCCTAGTCTCACTGTGCAGACAATATTACTTTTAATTCGACATGCACGTAAGCTAGTAAACGCCCCCCCCCCCCCGAAAAAAAATGTAGTAACCCCATGCAAAGAAATAATGATAACAAAATGAATTTATTTAGGAGGAGTGGGTAGTCAGAATGCAAAAGGTTGCGTTCAATTCAAAGGGTGTAACTCCCCCAAAGCCTTCCCTTACCCCCCCCCCCCCCCTCCCCACCCTCTCACCTCCCCTCCTCCACACCGCCACAACCTGTTAATCACTATCCTCAAAGTAATCCGAAACACTTCATAATAATATTGCTTTTATCGAAATATTTTCTCGCATGGGTAGACTTTTGAAGAAGAAATATATTGATGAATGCGAGTGATACTTCATTTGGACAGCTTGGCTCGTTGACTATAGCCTAGAATGGTTTGGTATGTTATCAAGCCTGTATTCCGGTTTAAATTTGCCAGTCAATAAAACATTTCACATTTAAAAATCATGTACCACCTTTTTGTGAACTCCTCATCTCGTTGTTGCATCTTGAACCCGAATTTCATTCATCTGCCCATTGTAAGCACGTTTGGGTATACTTTAACACATGTGTATTCATTTCATGATTAAACAAAATGTAGGGCTGTCAACCCTCCCGCCACCACGCTCATTCTCCCGCCGCCCCAAAAGCTCGTCGCGGGAGACTCCCCCCACCCCGCCTCCCCCCGCTCTCCCACCAACGATGTAGAATCTCCCGGTTTATGAAAAATCCTCCCGCCAAAAATTAGTGCTCCTTACCCCCCCCCCCCCCCCCGCTTATTAGCTGGCTGGCTGATTGAAAAACCTTTTCAATAAAAATACAATTTATTCCCCGTTTTCCCCCTTTTTTTATAGAAAAAAAAGGATTTCATTATCAAGATTACTGTCGGATTGTAAAGCTGCAATTCGTGTTTACGCTTCCTCTGGAATGCGGCACAATAATTGTTAGATTGTGATTTATGAATAGAAATCAATTGGGGAGAGAACCCTTTTGTGTGCGGATGCTTGACGGTTTTCTTTTTTGTTGAAGTTCCCTGGAGGGGGCGGGATTTTGAGCGTGGATCGTGGAAAGGGCGCATATTAATGATAATGATATAATAATGGGTTCTTGTATAGCGCTCATGTCAGATTTGACCCTCCTGGCGCTCCCGATTATTACCCTGGTTTTAGCACGGCTGCCATACGGCGCTCTAGCATTTCAAGGAATAAATTCCTACCAGGTACCCATTTACTTCACCTGGGTGGAGTGTGGCAAGTGTTGATCAATGTCTTGCCAAAGGACATTAGTGTGAAACATTTCATTTGAGCTGAAGGTGTTTTGATGAGCTAGTAGGTTAAAGGTGTACAATAGAGAGATGAGCATAAATACAGCATATTTGCATTAGAATCATAATATTAGCTTAGTTCGAATTATCGGGTCATCGCGTCGGGTCGGGTGGTCGCGTTACCCGACCTTTTGTAAAAACATGCCCCTTTATTCAGTCACGAAATGTCGGGGATAATATTTATGATATAAACCCGTCTCATCTACCCCTACGTAAATCTACGTGTAACGCGACTACCCGACCCGATGATGATCCCATGATTTGAAGAAAACTTAATGATTCTTACTATTTCTCTCTTCATCCTTTCCCTTTTGTTAGTTTCCTTCCACCCTCTTACCCCCCCCCCCCTTCTATCCTCCCTCCTTCATTCCCCCTCATCCTACCCCCCTTCCATCCTTCCACTATTGATCAACTTTAGGCGTCCCTATACACCGTTTTGAATGAGAAGGGGATGCCGGGCCCCACTTTTTCAAGAACTCCAAAAGTTGTAAGAAGTGCCTCCTTCCCTTTCTAATAAGTGCCCCTTCCACTTCTACTGTACCATTACTCTTATAAAGAATATATCCGATTGAAATCATCTTAATACTAATTACTGCTTAACATTTTCTTTTTTAATGCATGAAGTCACATTCTTCGTTTTAGTTGTAATTTAACTACAGCTAAATGTAAATGTACATTTTAAAACCTAGCTTATTTCATGTTTTCTTGTATTTTACTGTAAAATAAATATGACAATATAAGTCTCCGGACTTTTGCCATGTTCATTTTTTAAAACAATAAAATCAAAATTAAATTTAAATGAAATGTAATCACAATCATGAAAATGTAGGGTATGATATACCAATGTCTAAAAATGGTATATGTACGCTTAGAAGTTTCCCTTTGTAGGTGCCACTTTTTCCCTAGAAAGTGCCCTTTTATGTTGGTGCCCCCGTTCTTGACAGACGCTCCGCCGCCCTTTGCAATGCACATGGACATTGACTACTATGTGGCTGTACGAATTACGATGTCTTGATTGAATTTCACCTTTAACAGTTTTAGACATCATGACTTTAAATGTTTAGCTGAGCGTGTCAAGTGTTTTCTTTACGATGCCAAAGATAACCATCAAAGTGTAGTGTTTTTATTAATAATATTTTGTATTCAGGCGATGATTTCTTTTCCAAGTGACCGGGTCATTGCTTTCGAATCCTTGTCCGTCGAAGCATTAAATCATCAATTTTATAAGAGCCTGCAGGGGAGTATCAAAACACTTTTTTTTTTAAATAATTTTTAAAAACAAATATACGTGTATAAGAGGCGTGTGATTTTATTTCAACATGTCTACTAGTTCCATAAGTGCAGTACCCTCAGAAAAACGTGTATGTCTTGCCTCCAAACATACAAACAAACTAGAATAATAAAATGGCGCATGCAGGTCATTTGTCAGTGGTGATTCGAAATCTGGCCCTAACCTTTATCATAATATTAAACAGTTGGACGTAAGACGGTTGACCTGTTGGGACCTATGGCTAACAAGACCAAGTCTACAGGACGTAGGTCCGGACTGTAAAGTATAGGGCGTGGCCGAACTTGAACCATTGAGCTATGTCAAGTTTCGTACTTGAACTCCTTCCAAATATACACAAAGGTTTGATCCAACCCTAACACTGATTGCAGTATAACCACAATTGATAATAACAAAACTCAACAACAATGTTACATCAGAAAAAATGGTTGCCATAAAAACGAATGACGTCAAATGGGGGCATGAGAATGAGTTTGGTGTCTATCAAAAACCTAATCCGTCAAAATGATAATTTGAAATAAAGATTGATCAATAAAAGAATATTTTAAAAAGGGCCTTTCCCGCAAGGACCCCGATCAAATCATTATTGCAAAAAAAAGGTATGATAAATTTGTCGCGATCGACTGTGAGATTGCTTCAATGGACAATAAGTCATAAATAAATCTATTCATGTTGTTTGCGTTTTGGCATATTTTGCAAGATATTGACCCGTGCGAAAATGTGAAATTAATTGCTGTGACTGCATGACTTGTAATCTGTGTATAGGGTTGATATTTTGGGGCTGAAATGAGACTGAATTGTGCCACGGGGCATGATAGTATAAGTGACATGGAGAGAAAGAGAAAGAGAAAGAGAGAGAGAGAGAGAAAGAAAGAAAAAGAGAAGGAGAAATAGAGAGTGAGAGGAGGGGAGATTGAGATTGAGAGAGAGAGAGAGAGAGAGAGAGAGAGGGGGGGAGAGGGGGAGGGAGAGAGAGAGAGAGGGAGAAAGAGAGGGAGAGGAGGTGAGAGAGAGAGAGATTGAGAGAGAGAGAGATTGAGAGAGAGAGAGAGAGATTGAGAGAGAGAGAGAGAGAGAGAGAGAGGGGGGGGGGAGAAAGAGAGGACGGGAGGGAGGATGGAATATATCTTTATAAAGAGATCGGAGAGTGAATGGGGAAAAGGGGGAATGAGGCAGCGAGAGAGGAGAGAAAGACAGAAGTACAGAGAGCTCGAGTAAAGAGGTCTAAAGTATATAAACCCGTGCATTAGTTTTACAGTTTCTCTTTTAAACTCTCAACTGTTTGACTAGCTCTTATCCATGGGTTATAAAAGCCACTTATGATTGTTAAATTGTTTGTTTGGACTTTGAATCACCAAATATTTATCAATATCATGTTCAAATAGGATTTTTTTTTTTTTTTTTTTTTTTTTTTTTTAAAAAACAGGGAGTTCCCCTGGCGAGCCCCAGAGCTCAGGATTTGTATAGTTACTTAATTGAAGATATTGACGCAGTTAGTAAATATATGATCTATTGTTGTGACCGTGAAAGTAATATTTGGCAAGAGGATTAAACGATATCATATTTACATTCCGCCACTAGTCCTAAATTTATAATTATTTCAATATTGTAAAAAGCACCCGAATAAAGTTATATCATCCTAATCAAAGAATCCGTTTGGACAAACATCGGAACTGGGTGCAGATGTATACGAATTGAATTAAATAGAATTGACTTGGTAGGGTTTATTGATAAATATTCAAAGTCACGGCTAAACGCTGACATAACTTGAATTTACAAATGAAACAGCAACATATAAAATACATACAAATAGTACGATGTAAAGTGTACAGGCAGGTATAAAATATTTATTAAAAAACATTCACGAGTGAAATTGATATAATGAAAGAAATAAAACGAAGAAGAAAAAGAGAAAAAGAAGAAGAAACAGAAATATAAAGGAAGCGAGAAAGAAATGAGAAAATATGATTGAGAGTAAAATAAGACCTTATGATTGATATGTATATAAAAACCAGCAATAACATTCAGTGTACAATTAAACATTTAGGAATGGAACCGTTTCTGACCGGTATGTAGGTATCTTTCTGATTAATATAATATCCTTGCCATTAATGCATTAAAATGATTAATATTTATATAGTGTAAAGAGAGAACAAAAGATTTGAAAATGAAGCAAATGAAAGTAAAAGAACTTCTACCGTCAAACCAAAAAAAAAAAAAAATGGAAACATTAATCAATACAATATCAGGACATTGTAATAACTACTATAGTTAGGTCTTATCCAATAAACATTCAGCATAGCGTAATTCAACATTCAACATTCGGTGTAATGAAAAAGAAAGTTGTTTAATATTAGGAGGATGAAGAATATTATATTTATAATTTAGTTGGAATGTTTAGGAAATTTGATATTAAGTGGCAGTCACTTCAATTCGTACTTTGTATCTAAGTAAGTCAAACTTATGTAAATTTATGATTATTTCATTGTTATTTTTTAAGACGGGAGTTGCTGCTACTTTGTTTGGCGTTCAACAATAAGGGATAGAGCAACGTCGATCTGGTGCTGCTCAGTGGCTGCCGGGCTCACGATCAATTGGGCAAAAAGAATTTCCATTTTCGGTTTAACTTAATAAAATTTGGAGTGGACTTTAAAAGATTATTATTATTATTATTATTATTATTATTATAATTATTTTGTCTTTCTCAAAATACGTAGCCTGTGGAGAGCTTAATATTATGTATTATGGGAGTATGACATTATCCAAAGTCATCAGCGAAGTAAATTGCTAGTATCTGAATTTTAATGACTTTTCAAGAAAACAGAAGGGAGGAGGGAGTCGAGAGAGAACTAGGATTTTTTTTGTCAAAAATAACTATTCTAAGAATATTAATAATGTTTTACGGTGCGATTATTTGAGTATGCTCAACAAATTTAGTTAGTTAAGTAATGATTTTTGTCAGGACTGTTCTTTGTATTTCAGATAGGCCTACATGATTGTTTCATAACTTTAGAGATCGCAGACAGTGGAAAGTTAACATTTCTTTTTAATGAGGGGACTACGGTAGTGAATTATTTGTCTATAATTAGTGATATAAGCTATCTCAAAATCTCTTTGTTGTATAGCTAGTGTTTGATTGCCGCATTGCTTCACATACTTAACGACTCTATCAATTTATTTATTCAGATATTAATTATGTACATAAGCAGGACAAGCTGGGACTTGAAAAAAAGCTGATGTTGAAACTGACAGTTCTCTTTTGAGGTCATGAGAAGACGACGAACTTTTCAATTGATGAGGTGAGATGGCTCAGTGGTAGAGCAGTGGTATCGCAACCGAGGGGTCCCGGGTTCGAAACCGAGTCAATGCGCTCGTGCCCTTTGGTAAGACATTAATCCTCATTACCAGGTCCCTCGGAGAGAACTGAGAGCCGTCGTTCCCCTGGTAGCTCACTTACAGGCGTATACATGCTTTCTTGGCAGTCAGGTAGAAAGCAAACAAACCAACCAATAATTCCAGGGGTCGTAGAGACTGTAATAGATTGACCGAATGAGGGCGGCAATAAACAAAACTACACAGCGATGTGTACAATTTTTTTCAAGTAAGAGCTATTGAAATTATACTGCATTTTCTTTCCCCCTTCCCCCCTTCGATTTCATTTATGCAGTTTTCTTTTTACAATAGCAAAGACAAGATCGGTCGATGTCATTAGCTGATACTGGGATCAAAGTGATTATTATTATCTTTTTGGGGGTAAAACATCAATTCAAAGCTACCTTAAGATAGTACATGTATAAAGTGCATACAGGAAATACTGGAAGGATTTATGGAGGGCGTCTAATTGATGGACATGGGGAAAGGGGGATATGATGTACCCATTCCTCCCCCCCCCCTCACCCCCTCCCCCCCCCACCAATACAAAATAAAAAATAAAACAGTTATGAAAACGAGGTAGAGAAGACGTGCATGAAGAGGTAGAAAAAGAAAAAGCAAGAGTGAAAGGGAGAGAGATAGAAATATAGAAAGAGAGAGAGAGAGAGAGAGAGAGAGAGGGGGGGGGGGGGGGGGGTAAATTGTGGTTATTTGTTACCATAGCTAATGAGACCCGTATTCTATCTTACATAACGAGTTTTCTTTACAGCAGATTGTTTCTTTCTTCAATCTTACACGTCACTTCGGGTTTTTGTTAATATCAATGTGTTTACTACCCACAGGCCTATAGTTGTTTTTTCAACAATATGTACAAATCAAAACCTTGATTGTATGACGTCACGTTTTGTCCCAAGAACCTCGTCTTATCTCTCAATTTATTGTCTGCTTTCTTGGACCTCGGAAAAAAATCGATAAACTTTAGACTCGAATCCACTTGATATTCCCATATAAGGAAATAGTTTGCATCTAAGCCAGAAACAAATGAAATTCCAATGTTCTTTGTGCAATTATTGATTGTAGACTCCATTGTTAGATTGTACGATTGCACCAATTCAACTCTGTCATGTTTTCGTACACTGGCGATAAGAAAAGTCATGTGATTGTTTTTTTTTTTCTTCCTGCAAACGTCATGTTTCATCATTCTTTTGTAATACATGTAGATGTCTTAATTTCTTCGAAATATAATTTTTTTTTAAAATGAATGGTTCCTTGATCATTAATGTGTGTTTTACCAGGTATGTTATTTATTCATTTATTTATTAAAACCTTCTTTAACAGGATAACATTGATCAGCTTGCAGGCTGTTTTACATAATGGTCCTACATAAGGATGGAAAATACAAATTCAAGAACTGACAATAAAAGTAGTTACAAACAAAATAGCAGTTTTATACAAATGGTAAGAAACGAAAACAACACAAATAGGAAAAATAAGATTAGGGAAAAACGAAAAGAGGAGAAAAAAGATAAATAATGCAATATGACATTAACATTATGACATTTTACATTAGAATTATATAACAATGAAGTTAATAAACATTTCATGTCGAGATTAAGTCCAATGAATTGTGAATATGGTTTGTATTACATAATTATAAAAGATAAAAATCAATTTAGGACGTAATGTAGGTATATGAAATTTCTAGGTAATTGGGTTAGTAATAATTTTATTTATTGCATATAATGTTGTAGCAGTGAGGAGAAACGGCAGTGAACAATTTGTATCGATTAAAGGAACACTTTTTATATTGGTATTTAAAACTCTCTACTGAATTGGCATTTTGGATATATATTTTGGTTATGTTATGAGATGGAGAAAAAAAAGAGAGGAAAGAAGATAGACAGATAGACAGAGAGAGAGAGAGAGAGAGAGAGAGAGAGAGAGAGAGAGAGAAATAGAGAGATAGAGAAAGAAAGAGAGGTACATTTACATTAACATGTAGGCTACATATTGAAATCTACGTTGTAATCTCGATGGTAATATAATTCAAGTTCATTACGCGCATCTTCATTCCTCTATATAATCTCATCGTCTTAACCATGCTAACGGATTCCTTATTCCACACTACGCCTTTGATGTGACTACCCTCCGCTAATCCGAAGGGATAATCCTAATCCCAATGAATTCGTGGTCATGGACCTTGAAATTGAGATCCTTTTGATGATACACAGGTGTATGCGTTTACCTTTAAACCTTTGTGTAGCTTTAAAACCTATCAAGAGAGAGAGAGAGAGAGAGAGAGAGAGAGAGAGAGATTGAGAGATAGAGAGAGAGAGAGAGAGAGAGAGAGAGAGAGAGAGAGAGAGGGGGGGGGAGGGAAAGGATAGGGATAGATCTTTAAAATGTAAAGGAGGTTTATGCATTTACCTTTAAATTTATCAAGAAACAGTAAGACAGACATTAAAATACACAACAACAACAAAAATTGAGGTCTAAAATTAATTTCAAGTCCATTGACCCTTTTGACGCTGTTGCTGTTGGGCAATATATATATTTTTGTTAATGACAAATGTTTGACATTTCTATGGAAACAAAAGTAAAATGCAATCTAGCCATGTAATGGATAGCTTTCGAATCAATCTGAAGAATTAAAGCGTATCTAAATACCATTGCCATTGATCTCTAACCAGTCGTTGCCTGCATATCTGCATTGCAATATTCTTGTAGGTCTATTGATTAAATTCAAAATCTATTAAAATGAGGAAACAAAGGTGAGATATCAATAATATTGATTCGAATCTTGAACAAATGAAATGCTTTTCGTATCAACGCCGCCCCCATTTTTCAAATATCTGTGCAAAATATTAAATACCCCCTTCCCGACCCCTAACTGCCTACCTGCGAGAAGAGATGCCTCATGTAGGTCAATGTATTCAATTTATAATTTATCAAATAATAAGAGAGATTTCAATAATATCCATTCGAATCTTGAACAGATGAAATGCTTTTCGTATCAAAGCCGCCCCCGTTTTTCATATTATCTGTGCAAAATATCCAATACCCCCCTCCCCGATCCCTACCTACATGTACCTACCTTCTAGAATGTGTGACTCATAGCTTTGGGGATTCCACGCAAAACAAACCGTAAGTAAAGAATTTAAATCGACGTGGAATTTTAATCTTTAAGCATTTTTAAGTTTTCTTGAAACCTTAGGCAAGAAAGGAAAAGGGAACGCGATCGCGTGGAGGGGGCGCGCACCTATTTGAAAACGAAGCCGTCTAACTTGCCCGCTATCCTATTTCGCGTGCGGATTTGTTCTGTTATATAAACTCCTTTAAAATTACGGGGGATTTTCTTCCATTTATCGCATAAGTATGCATTCAAGGAACTATTCAGATTGGTCCTGTTATATAAACTTCTTTAAATTACGGGGGATTTTCTCTCATTATTTTAGCGACTATATGCATTCCATGAAAATATTCCCGAGGTGCCAATTGCGAGATAGATGATTGTTTCCTTGGCTTGTTTTGTGCATCCCTGGTAAAATGGATGAGTCATACAGCATGCTTAGAAATTATACATCAACATCGATGAGGATAATTGTGTTTGAATAAAGATGATCTTGATCGATAAATTTAATTTAAAAGACCCATATGATATAACATCGCACTTCTTATTGAGGTAGTCCTTTCTTCCGCAAATCATTTTATAAAGTTTGATGAAATACATACTGTATATTATACTTTTAACAATTTATCTTTTCTTTTCTTTTTCTGTAATATTTGTTATGTATATTTGTTTATTACCGATCCATTGTCAGAAAGTACCTATTTTATGTTTGTTATGCTACCGAATATTTTTTAATATTTCTTAGGGAATGCAGAAGAAAACAAATCAAATCAAATCAAATCAAATCCTCAAAGCATCTATATAAAAATCGCTTGATTAATAACTATGCAAGACTGCGATGAAATCAACTATTAGAAAATAATTCATGACAAAATCTGACGCCAGGAGAGCAATATTTATCAGCAGGCAATAAAAGAAGGTCTTGAAATCATAAAAATCAAAATATTCCATGAAGAAAATGAACAAGGTTATGGCAATTATAAATTGTGTCGCAATTATAAAAATGCCCAAAGATATTTCAAGGGGCCCATATCTAACAAACTCTTCCCGATATAGCCACGCCCTAATCTATGACTCATTGATGACCCTCTTGATGACCCAGGGACCTATTGTATATGCATATGTTATGTTGTCATCACTATTAAATCTATCAAAATCAAAACACCATGACATAACTCAGGCGAATAATAATTGATGCTTTAAATCACAAATGATATCTTTTAACTAAAAATGCTGGTTTGAATAAGAGTTCATCTTGAAGTGTGCTCGACTGACAAAATTATCTCCATCTCCGAAAGAATCGTGAATGAGAAGGGCATTCCTTGCATAGCTTTTTGAAGCCACAGAAATGAAGGAATGCCCCTTCGTTAAGATGATTTTCTCAATCGTAAAACTTTAAGTCTTATCCCGATAATACTATAGTTTTCAAATATTTGAACAAAGATTACCCGTCGCGTGCGTAATGGAATTTAACCTTGTGTCTAAATGATAAAAGCCTTATTTGCTTCCCTCTTCCCCCTTCCCTAATATTGTCGTTCATCTTAGACTGGGAGCGGATTTAGAGGGGTGTTATTACTTACCCCTCTAACCCTCTTTTACCCCCCATCCCGATCTTCTATCATGCAGCGATGAGTCATCGGGTGCGTTGCGCGAGGGTTTTCCTCATTCTCTTATATTTCCTATATAATAACGCGGTCCACTGGTTAGGGGACTCTGACGTATAGCATGTATAGGGTTCGAGCTTCAACCGCAGTCAAAGTCATTGTTTATTCAAATTCACCAAAACTACCAATTGTTCAGTAGTCGTTCAAAACACAAGACATCCACAAATACAGATAACAACCTTAGTGGATTATTCATACCCTTACCAAGTTTTGTCATATTTTTAAGTCTGTGAAAATTGATATATCCAGATTTACTTTCCTAAGAATGCGACATAATAATAAAAGTTGTCATCTAAACGTAATTAACAAAGGCCCTAGTTCAACCAGTCTACTTTTCATTCTTGAGCTACGAAAAACACAAAAACATCAAATTTACAAGGGGTATGAAGAATTTATTTAGGAGGCGCGATAGCTCAGTTGGTAGAGCAGTGGTCTCGTAATCCGGTGACCCGGGTTTGAAACCAAGTCGATACGCTAGTGCCCTTTGGTAAGGCATTAATCCTCATTACCATGTCCCTCGGAGAGGACCTAAAGCCGTTGGCCGTCTGGTTGCTTACTCACAAGCATTTATGCTTTCTTAGCAGTCAGGTAAGATAACCACCAATAACCAGCCAATAACCAATATTTGTTAGCTGTACATTTCGACACCGATACTTCTGCTACGTTGAGGGAGGAACGGTTGCAGGAGCTAAAGTTTCAATAATAATTTTAAACCCAATTTATTACGAACATTGTTTGTGATATTGGCTATTCAAAATGGGATGAATACAAATATTAAGGTTAGATTAGCTTTTGTTTATAGTTCATTGTCATATTCCAAAAGATATGATAATGATGGTTTCACAAAAATAGATTCACCTGAAAACTTGCGCAAATTAAACAGGAAACGAATTTGGAGAAAACAAATGGATGTTAGATTTATGGACTATGATTTTCTTGACAATATACATTATATGTATTTTTTTTCTTTTTTTTCTCTAGCAATCGAGAAATTATAATTTATATTTTCAGTGAGTAATTTTCATTTTTGTTTCTTGGCGTCAGCACACGAGTCGGGCCAAAGCGGATTCGTTTTGTTTAGTCGTCTGAGCTGGTCCTAGACCTAATCCATTTATCCGATCTAGGACTCAGTCCTGGTAAAAATCGATAAAACAACTGGTAGCAAATCGTCAGATTTCAGTCCACAAATCCGAATGAAGACACTCTGTACTTCATAATAGAACAAAGAAAGAAAAACTACGTACGGCATCAATGGCCATCTAAAATCTTCAAATCGTATTATTTTCTAAAAAAGATCAAGTCTAAAGCTCTAACAATGCCTACATTTTGTGTTTTTTCACAAAGCAAGCTTTCTATTTTGTACCTTAACAGCAAGCTAATAAGGTTCATCATCATTACAAGAGCTAACAGAGCGTTTTCGAACTTATAGGCTAATACCTGGAATCTTAAGAAGAGATTTTCCTTTCAAGTTTGGCGCATGCTGCCATATAGTTGCGAGGTGGTTTTGTTGTTTCCTTGTATAAGTTGTAAGCCATCTTTCTTTAAAACAGGTAAATGAAAGCGTAACGATTTACTTTTATTTCGTTATATTGATTATCGTTATATGCGCGAGCAGTGACGCTGATTTTGTCGTAAACCCTAAATTTGGCTTTCAAAGGATTGGTGAAATTATAAGCCCACACAAAAAAGCTTAAGCGAGCTGAAAAAAGGTCGATATCATCCATCATTCAACAATAAACTCTTCCCTTCTACTTTGAGGCACGTGAAATTCGTAAGTGGCTTTTTAAAGACATTGAATAACTGAAGAGATTTATTAAAAAGAAATGATAGGATAGGTAGAGAGATTGTGGGCTTGCTCCTTTGGCCTCAAATACAATTTAAAACATGATGAGTAAATTGTTAGCCCTTAGTATACTACTTTAGGTCAATTGGTCAGCTAAAACTCATATTTTATGTTAAAGATAAATTTCCCCTCTGATCTATATTTCGCGCCCCTCTGAACTACTTATCATAGAGTTTCTCCACACACATCCAGGGTTTCCCTTTTCTTATCTAAGAAATCCTGATTGATTACAAAAAAGGGAACCTTTCATTTACAACAATTCCACTAATCATGTACCTTGAAGTAACGAAATATTCCATCAAATCCCTTTAGACATTTCCTACACGTCATGAAAAAAGCTCTTCCTTACCACGACTAAAGGTGCCCTTCAAAAATTCTTATTTTAAAGATAGAAGTGTCGTGTCGTCATTTCTGCTTACAAAATGCCCCAATATGACAATTAGGAGCTTGATATCTCCATGGCCCAATATGAGCAAGGCGGTAGGGTGAGAGAGAGAGAGAGAGAGAGAGAGAGAGAGAGTCGAAATAAATAACATTCAATTTGATTTATTTTCTATTTGTGAAGTCTCGATATTATGTGAATGTGAACTCATAATGTAATGATGATATGGTGGTTATTTTACCTGACTGCTAAGAAAAAATAAATGCTTGTAATTAAGCAACCAGACGGCCGACGGTTTTAGGTCCTCTCCGAGGGCCCTGGTAATGAGGATTAATGCCTTACCAAAGGGCACTAGCGCATCGACTTGGTTTCGAACCCGGGTCTCCGGAGTGCGAGACCACTGCTCTACCAACTGAGCGATTGAAAGACCCGTTTTTCTTGCTCAATTCAAACTCAGACTATCAAAGTATAACTCATTCACTGATTGACTTTATGTTTGTGTTTCCCCATTTAAGCTACCTAAAAGTATGAGACAGAAAGAAAGAGAGAGAGAGAGAGAGAGAGAAGGGGGAGGGGGGGGGGGGGGGAGGTGGCTACTGGCTGTTGGTCCACGAAAGAAAGTAGAGTACACCAATCCTTCTTCTTTTTCAGTGAAAGGATTTGTACGACTTCACTTGGAATCGAAGAATAAGGAATTTATTGATGCCATTTTACTATCTTATAATGAGAGGGCGTTTTATCCACTTTTCAACGGCAGCTCTATATCCCTAAATCTGATTGAAAGGAACGGGTGGGTTTGTTGTGAAGTTTTTTAAGCAGATTACACCTTTATAAAGAGAAGGTTGGGAGTGACATGGACTCCATGGGAGTACCCTTTTCTGAGATTTGAAGAATAGTTTTACGATGTGTCCTCGGTATATCTGGAATTATAGATCTTAAATAATTGACGTAAATTTAAATGTTTAAACAAAATTTTCATAACATTTTCCCTCAGGAAGCGGTTGCTACTGGTTTAAAGAGGAAGAGATGGAGGGGAATGAGGTATACATTAGGAAAAGGGGGATCGGGGGTGTATAGGATGGAGAAGTGCAAAAAGAAGGGGGAGGGGGAAAGAAAAACTATATAAGACGTTATTTTTGAACTATTTGAAATGCATGCACAAATCTCAATTTTTAGAAACGTATTCACCCGTTTTTATCTCTCTCAAAGATTGAGACCGAGCAAGAGATTGCTGCCTTCTTTACCCCCCCCCCATAATAATTTACATTTGATTGCTTTACTTTTCGGTACTTTTAGCATGCTACCATGCTCACAAGGGCTCTGCACCCCCCCCCCCAAAAAAAAAAAAAAAAAAAAAAAAAAATCAATTCAATTCAATTTCAATTCAATTTATATCTCCACAAATGCCAAACGTAGGAAAATACAAAAAATAAAATACGTACATACAAAACAATGATAGAATATGTACATCACATATAAAACATATGGAGCAATGTATGTTTTGAAAAGAAAATAATCAGCAAATATAGAAGGGGCAGTCAAATCAAAAATGATTTGTCGAGGACTACCCCCAATAATGATATTAAATTAAAAGTATATATAAGGTCAAATGATGAGGTGGTACCAATAACGAGAAAGAAGAGGGAGAAAATATCAAAGACAGAGAAAAAAAAAGTGCATCTAGCAATATGTGAATAATGTAAATGATGGATTACTTATCAGGAATAATCTTAACTTGGCCTTAAATGAATAAAATGAAAAACATTTTTTTGATATCAGGTGGGAGATGACTCCATAACATAGGCCTATTGAAGGGTAATTGTTTTTATAAGAAAGAAGTCTTCGCTGTGGGTATCTGAAAACCACTTGCATTTCTTGTAGCATATGAATGAATGGAAGAGATCAGATAAATGCCTTTCAGCTTGAGCTGTGTGATATAACTTTACAAAACAATTGCGTTTAAATCTTCATCATCATCATTTTCTCTTCGACTAGGATTACCATCGAAACGAGACTACAAAAGTTTCAAAAACCTATCGATCCTGTTCAAACAATGTATTGTTTGCACATACGCCTTGTGCCCCCCCCCCCCCTCCTAACAAAAATGAAAATGCTGCTTCACGAAAATGCCTTTAATTTTGCTCGCATGCTCTTAAGGATTACAATACTCAATCTGTATAATCTATCTTAACAAAACAATTTGAGTTTAAATCTTCATCATTATCATTTCTGCTTGACTAGATCGATAGCCATCGATCGGGACGATACTAAAGAGAGGCCTAACGCCTTTCGGCGCATGCCTTTAATCTTGATTAAACTTGAAAGATTATCCCATCTTTAGCATTATGCACGTGGCTTTAAAGACTAATCGATCCTTCGGATTAGTATGGATAAGCGGTTAATCTTTAAAAAAAAACTGTGCGGCCAGATTTTGTTCTTCAAAGGTAGATTTGGTATGGATTTGGATAAGATTTCGTTAAGACTGTGATTTTGGTCCCTCCCCCCTTTCAAATGTTCCCATTTGCACCACCATACATAGCTTGCAAACGTGTGCATGTTAATGGATAAGTAACTTTCATGGATTATTATTTGCAATCAGATAATTCGTATAATACCTGTCCCCATTTTATTAAAGAAAAAGATAGAGGGAATGAGGGAAGTAGGAAACCAAACGGAAGAAGACAAAGGAGAAAAAGTGAAAAGGAATTGATAAAGCGAAGGATAGATGAAAAGGGAGGGGGAGAGAAGGCATTTTGCAATATTTTTTTCTTCTTCTAAACTTACTGTCCATACTAAAGGAAATTAAACACTCATTGCAATTTAGTTATTTAGAGAAATGTTAATCTTTACTAACACTATCTATTTAGAGTATCTAATTTGTGATATGGTATGAACAATAGCCATCGATATTATGAAAATGTTTTTATTACATTTTGATAATAAACTATAGACCTAGGGTTTGTATTACTGTACTTCTTAGCCAAATTATTTCGAAATTGGTAGGAAAGCTGCGTTTTTAAAGGTTTTAACGATCTTTAAAATTAGTTAATGACTGCACAAGAATTATGCAAAATATGCACAAAACAATCTTCCAATCGCATCAGTGCGGTCACTTTCTCTGTAAGCGCAGACGGGAAGGGGTGGGTCGAAGGGGTAGCCCCCAACCTGCATTACATGTATTTTTTTAATTTTATCTGATGTACCCGGGAAAACTTCGTCAGCAACAGTCTTGTTCTCACTGAGAGCCCTGCAATTATTATTACCCCAGCAATTGCCAGGTACACATTTACACCTGGTTGGAGAGTGGCAAATGTGGATTAATGGTTTTGCCAAAGGATGTTAGTCCCGGGCTAGGATTTGAACCCTCAATCTCTAGATTGAGAATCAACTGAATGAACCAATAATACCACAACCCCTCACAATTCACTGAAATTTACTAAATCAGGAAACCAGTAAAGAAGAAGAGAATAGAAGATACGAACGGGGGCACACGCCCCTCTTAAAGTGTCAAGATAGATAATCCCTATAAATTATTTCCTTATGTAAAAGCTTTCGATGGACAGATTACAACAGAATGATTTCAATTCGCTTGACGGTCTGTCATTTGCGTATATAGATTAGAGACAATAATAGGACTGTATTGGTTGAGAAATGGGTCAGATTTCACAACATAAGAAAAATAAATAACGGCCAACGTCTGAGGAAAATATTACAAGCCACCTAATTATTGTATTTGAAAACTGATAGATATTCGAAAGGTAGAAATAAATATTGAATTATTTTGTTGCAAATCACTTTCGCTAATTGTGTTTACACTTTGAAAAGTAAATGTTAAATCACCAATTTAAAAGGCTGGACCGAGGCTAAGGAGTAACTACTTTTTTTCTTCTTCAAAACGGTAGCTTAATACTTTGAACAGGATAGATCCAGCTCTATAAAAGTTGAATATATCATGTTAAAAATGATAGTCTGACCGTTTGGAAATGTGATCACTCCTCGGCCCTTTTAAACTGTTATTTAACATTTTAAAGTTAAATTGAACTTACTTTCTTCTGCAATATACACATCAAATTACATTTCAGCGATGTATACAATATATACAAAAAACATAAAATCTTTTGAATGTATACATAATACAATAATTAACAGAAATGTTGACATTAAAACAAAATATAACTGATTACACGCTACCAAATATTATTCATTAAGAAATCTGCAGAAGGAGAAAGTCTATCACAGTAAGCGCTGGCTTTATAGCGTGATAGTTTTTTAAAAGTATTTTAGAGTGTAAGGAATGAAGACATCGGATACTTTAAGAGCCTATTCTATTCACCATTTTCTCCCTTTTGAAAATAAATTCTAACCATCTTCCCATTTCTACTCAAATGATATCATGCATTAGTGTCGAAATAATATTTTCTTAACAAATATAATGCTTTTGAGAAGCTTGTTCATTTCGAAGGTTCTTCCTTTAGCTGAAACGCTTAATGGAAGGACAGCACTTAAAAGATCACTGTCTTGTAATAAACGGCCCAACAGGGGTTAATTTGGACTACAAGTCAAATTTGGATAACGTGCCAACTGGTACAAGCATTGTATTCTAACCGCAAGAGGTTTAGAGAGAAAACTAAAGGACAGTGTACCACCTTTAATATAAGGTGAACAGTCGGATATAACGGAAAAGAACCGAATTACAAAGTGTACAAGGACAGATTAAAGGCTTTCAATGAAAATAGGAACATTCCCTTGCAGGAGAATTAAAAAGGGACAAAGAGAATGAAAGAAAAGAAGGAGATGAGAGTTTTGTTAAGGAACAAGAGGGGATTACCAGGGGTGCAAAGACAACTCTGGAGGGGTGTTAGATACCAATCGGCTACCAAGGTAGAGATGGTGACGTGATCAATAATTGATTGGCGTCGATTCAAGAAATGGGTCACTGAAAATAGGTGTCAGAACTCTGATTATATATCTGAGCATAATTTAGCAAAACTGATTAAAAGGCTTAGGGTAAATTAATTTAATGGTTGAATTTATTGCCCCCGGTAATTTCAATGTTAACTTTATCTCTATGAGGCTCTGTGTCTCTCTACCTCTCTGCCTCTCCCTCTGTCCCCCTCTCTCTGTCTCTCTGTCTCTCTGTCTCTCTCTCTCTCTGTCTCTCTCTCTCTGTCTCTCTCTCTCTGTCTCTCTCTCTCTCTCTGTCTCTGTTTTGGTAAGATACAATCAACTGCAGCAAGATGGGGGTGGTGGGGGGGGGGGGGGGGGGGAGAAGGATAGATTGTTACGATTGATTTTAAGTTGATATATATATTTCATATATATATTTGTTAATTTGTTTCAAATGAAAATCAATAAAATCCCTGTGGAGTGAAAAATATGGAGGAAAAAAAAAAAAGTTGATGTCATGTTGTTTGCCTTGGACGGTATTTAAAGAATATGTTGTTTTTTTTAGGTTGAGATTTTCTACAAAATAATGTAACAAACGAATTTAAAGATTAAAGAAACCAATTCAAAAACGATGACACATCGCAAAACTATGCCCCCTGATTCTCGACGAGGATGCCCTTCCTTTTGAGCTATTAAGAGACATCACACGAATTATCGTGCAGGTTGTTAAGTATACTGCAATAATCTGATAGTCTTATCTACTTTGACGATTTAACAATGAATCCACCAGTTCACCTCAATCAGATTTCAGAAAGACAAATCTGCATCAAAGCGGATAAACACGCGTGCCCTCAATCCAATAGTTTAACAAAAAAAGTAAATTCCTAACTTCTCGAGCCCGACCAAAAAGTTCAGTCTCCTTTCATCATCGGCATATAATAGAATAAGGCTATCCAAAGTAAGAACATTTTACAACTTTTAAGAAAAGATCTACATTCTTTGAGTGGTTCATTTCCTTAAACAATCTGCATATTTTCATAAAATTCAAGCAGATTTGGTTAGATTTGAATCTTGGATGAAAGCCCCTTCCCCCGTCAATCGTTACCCTCTTTCTAGTATGCGCGTGGGGGAAATACTTTTCGCTTACGTTTCTAAGAAGTTTATTTTAAAGAGATAAGAAGTGGCGTGCGACGAGGAAAGAGAGGGGAAACATCACCGAATAAAGGAGGGGGAAATCATAAAACAACGTCCCTAGATTCCTGGAATCCGTACGAATGACAAACACCGATTAGAGTTTTTAGAGGCTTGTGTTCAATCGCTTTCATCTGTTAGACAGAAAGAAGAATCTCCTAATATAATAATTATAATGTATATAAAAGGGTAACAAAATGCGTTCCTATATTTCAACAAGACGTGTATAGCATATTTTCCCCTCTTTCGGTCTCCTTATTGTGTTATAGGTGATTAAATGTTATTTAACAAAATATATCAATATTTCCTTACCAAGTGTCATGATTGTCCATGTAAAAGGGATAAGGGTTGTGGAGGCGATATATATATATATATATATATAGGCCTATTATATATATATACGTATATATGTAGTATATATACACGAATTTTTCTTTTTAAATCACCTTTGAAATCTTTTAACTTAAACTTCCAAACGATCTGTTACAATTTATTTTCTCGGTACGTCATGAAACAGAAACTTAAAGGAATGATTTAACATTTTTTGTCTAAAACATCAGTGTGTTCTTAACATTCTGCAATCAACAATATCCATTTTCGTTTTTTCTTTAGGTATTTAGCTTCTTTATTATTCTATTTTCTATGATTAATTCCTTATTTATACCTCGTTTATTTCTAAAAGGAGGGAAATAACGAAAATCTATAATCTGTTCTTTGTCATTGCAATCATCTTGTCAAGAGGTGGCGACATTTGCGCTGAAGGAACAGCAATTTTTCAAAATGGTTTATATATACAAAATGAACCTTTTCAAGAGAGATAGCTAGGGAGAACCAAAGAACACTGAAGAGGGGAGAGTGAGAAAATTGTCTATGTGTGTTTGTGTTTGTGTATTAGAGAGAGAGAGAGAGAGAGAGAGAGAGAGAGAGAGAGGGAGAGAGAGATCGATATATAGATAGAGAGAGAGATAGATCAAGATTGATAGATACTAGATATATATAGAGAGAGAGAGAGAGAGAGAGAGAGAGATCGATATATAGATAGAGAGAGAGAGATAGATCAAGATTGATAGATACTAGATATATATATATATATATATATAGATCAAGATTGATAGATACTAGATATATATATATAGAGAGAGAGAGAGAGAGAGAGAGGGAGAGAGAGATCGATATATAGATAGAGAGAGAGAGAGATAGATCAAGATTGATAGATACTAGATATATATATATAGAGAGAGAGATAGAGAGAGAGAGAGAGAGAGAGAGATGGGGGTGGCGAGAGACAGATAGAGAGTAACCGAAGATAGAGGGGAAAATTGCAGAGAACTAGATGATAAAAGAGAGACAGAGGTATGAATATATGGGGGAAAGAGGGAAATAGCATGATGAGAGATATATATATATTACAAAAAGGGGAGAGATAGAGAGAGAACAATAAAGAAAAGAAGAATAGAGTTACAAAAGTATAGGGAAACGGGACGAAAAGCGAGAGAGAGACAGAGAGAGAGAGAGAGAGAGAGAGAGGAAGAAAAACGAAAGAAAATCTGTCTTACAAATGGATTAAATTTTTGTTGTCGTTATCTGCCTTTTCTACAATTTTAAATGCTAGCTGTTACAAGAAATTTGTTTATCTAAGATGCTTTTCTTCGTTTGACCGTTGTCGACTAAAGAAAGAAAATCACCTTAAAACGGAGAAAAGAACAATTAAATCACAGATTACTTGTGTTCCAATTCAAATAAACAACCGATTACAAGTTAATGCCCAGGATAATTCATTTGATCTGCACACTAGAACAAAACAGATAAAAAGATTGCGTTAGAAACTTATCTCATAGAGTGCAATAGCATTAAGAGATTAACATGGTTTCGATTGTCCGACTCAATCATGTAGCTGTGGGACTAAAGACTAAAAGAAAATGGGAGTTGTCTGAAGTATGCTTTGATGCGTTGGAATGAGGAAATGTGCGATCTGCTTTATTCAATTCTGATGATTTGATTTAAAGATGGAAAGACAGAGAGAGAGATAGAGAACACAACGGAAAGAAGAAGAAGAAGGAGGAGGAGGAGGAGGAGGAGGAGGAGGAGGAGGAGGAGGAGAGGAGAAGGAGAAGGAGAAGAAGAAGAAGAAGAAGAAGAAGAAGAAGAAGAAGAAGAAGAAGAAAGAAGAAGAAGAAGAAGAAGAAGAAGAAGAAGAAGAAGAAGAAGAAGAAGAAGAAGAAGAAGAAGAAGAAGAAGAAGAAGAAGAAGAAGAAGAAGAAGAAGAAGAAGAAGAAGAAGAAGAAGAAGAAGAAGAAGAAGAAGAAGAAGAAGAAGAAGAAGAAGAAGAAGAAGAAGAAGAAGAAGAAGAAGAAGAAGAGAAGAAGAAGAAGAAGAAGAAGAAGAGATTTATAAATAGATAGTAAAGGTACGTTATGGAGAATAAAGTTGAAGAGCAGGAAGAGGGACAAAGAGAAAAAGGAGGAAGAGAGTAAGAGAGAGAGAGAGAGAGAATTTAATGTCAGTTTCTATAAATACGTCTATTTCAGAACAATCTAGGTTCGTGATGTGCATTACAACACATAACTGGTGAAGTATTTCAATGTTTTCATACTGTTAATCTGTTAGAAGAAGCGTGATAGAAAAAAAATTACGCAGCAGACTATTAGGCTATTATTATTATTATTATTATTATAATAATTATTATTATTATTACACATTACAGTCAGCATCATTCAGCAGAATATCACTAAAAAACACATTTTTTCCTGTTTTAACTCAAAGGGATGTGGTTTATTGCATTTGCAAAAAATAAAGAAATCAGTAACACTCCCGTTTCCTACTATAGTAGGAAACGGGAGTGTTATTTTGCTTCCACACTCTTGTACATGTACGACATGAAAGAAAAACAACAATACAAGTTTGTATAGTTTATAATGCAGAATACTTCTCTGCATTTTTATGTCATTTTGAACAAGATCTTGTCTGCTGAGAGCCAGAATTCATTATTTATTAAAGTACATTATGAGTTAACACCCTTCTCGCTCTCACAGGAGGATATACGTAGTTAACAATAGAAAAAAATCTAGGGTTCTGCTTGGAGTACGAACAAATACAATTGTCCTACTTAATAATATAGCTGTGGGACTACAAGAATATAGGTGTTTTTTAAACTTATTCCTTGTACTTATGCAGTTCACTATATACATGTATGGACAGTGATCATGCCTATGTGAATCTGTATGCGAGAGGAATGCTACAAGTTAGCCTTAGGATAAACAGCCTCTAAAAACAGGGGTAGATCTTATTAATCAAACGTAGAAGATTTACCCCAGGTGCACATAAACCTCTATTCAAAGCACATTTGGAATAATTAACCCTCTTGTTACTAGCTTTTTTCCAAAATAATTCATTTCATTTCAAATGTACTAAAAATGACTGATAGGTCTACTCTTTAGAACTACAGATTGCAATGATACATGCATGAACAAGAGAGGGCCCATTAGGTACAGTAGAAAAGGAATTTCCCCTTTCCCTTGTATCATTAATGCTTTATTGAGCATAATTATGTAATGCAACTGTTCTAGTCCTTACCACGAGATGACAAACATTTATTCATACAAAATTCGAAATTTGATTTCCACAATAATTGTACTGTCACAAATGACTGTAAGGCACGCTAGAAAGAATAAATATTGAAAATAAAGAACATATAAATCTTCTGTTTTCGTAAAGTTCACATTAGTCATATAACATATGAACAATGTCTCTACTGCTTTCAAAATTGCTTTGAAAATCACTGTACCAGCTTTTGCCGAGCTTCTGTGATAATCAAGAAGAGAACCACTTCCTCTTTACTCCACCTAAACCTGGGTAGAGAGAGGCAAATGTGGATTAATGTCTTGTCTGAATGACCAGGGGGGTGTTTCACAAAGATCCGAAGTCGAACTTAACTCTAAGTTGGACTTAAAACATATGGAGAGCCATTTGTAGCCTTAAAATTAAATATTTCCAAAAGCAAAATTTGAAGTATTTTAGACTTTTCATAAATTCCACATCAAGAACATGAAACCTCCTTGATAATAGAAAATATGAAAGATTTGAATCAAAATTGTATGCCTTTTGAAATAACTTTTACAAAATATTTTCAATGATGCTAACGGCTCTCCATAATTGTTAAGTCCAACTTAGAGATAAGTTCAACTTAGGATCTTTGTGAAACACCCCGGTCAATGACATTAGTGCAAAGAAATTAAAATTGTGAGAATCTGACCTTTCCTTCACATTTCATAAAAGATTAATTCATGTAAGACTATGTCTGGTTATGAAATAATAATCCATTAATTTTCAAGAAACAAAATTGTCTGATTTAACAGAATTTCAAAAAGCCAAAGCTGCCTATTTCAAAGCACATAAGACTGCTTTTTCATGTCATTTTTTGTTCTTTCTTCTATGATATGCACATTAGCACACAATTGTGTTGTTAGAATGTTAGCCACATGCATAACATACATTTATGAGCATATTTTTGTATTAGTCACACACAAACAAGTACTTTAATATCATTTTGTGTAAGTAGCCCTGTAAACTACGATAAACAAGTTTCCAGTAATGATATATATCGTTGACTACTGAATTCTCTTAGTCAGGAAGGATTAGACCTCCCTGCATGGTCACTGACAGGTGGTTATCTCATCAAATCAGCTCTCACTTAACATAAGAAAAAGGGGATCACGGGTGACCAATGGTCACCGCTTAGGCATTATTTGCTATAAAGAGGGCGCAAGTAGCTACAAGTAGTGCAGTCCTGCTTTAAACAGAATTGTCTTTCTCCAGGACGATACTGTATTGGTGGTTGTCGAACACCAGATGGAGAGGGATGTATACACAAGAATGAATATACCGGTACTCATTATCACAATGTATTCCTGTGGATATTGACAAGATTTAGAACAATATAATAGCCTCTCTTCAACACGATACCATGGTTGTATTCTTATCAAGGTCAACTGTGTCCAATATGAGCAGCTTGAGTAAAGCACAGTATTAAAGATAAAGTTGAGTTCTGGTCATGCGATTGCATTGTGAAAGAAACGGTGTGGAATCGATCAGAAAAGGTTGATCATCTAGCATAAACTATTGCAAGGTTCTGAAATCATCAAAATGATAAGAAATTTGGTCAAGTCTTGGTAAAGTTACAAGCACTGTTAATAAAAGGATGTATATGGGACTACACAAACACGTCCCGATTTTACGATGTCACATGCCATATTTAGAATATGAAGGCATTTGAAGAGCCATGCTTTTCAGGGAACATGTTTTATCTGATGTTCTTCCACCCTTGCATAATAACAATGATAACGCTCACAAGTTATTTTTCACCTCTTCCCAGAACTAAACCTTCTCTTTAAGTGATCACGCTTCTGCGTCTCTGTGAGGCCCTTCCAAGCTGTCAAAGGTCACTCCGAGAAACCACAAGAGGTCGCATATAAGGCATATCACCATGAAGAAATATGAGGGGATTTAAATACAATTTATCCTCAGAATTTGTATTCCCACCACGGAAATGGTCAAACATAGTAGAAATTGCCTTCCTTGACACGATACCATAGTCGATGGTGGACGTCCATCACCATCTTCAGAAGGAATTATACACGAGATTTACTATACTTTATCATCACAAAGTACTACCCCATTGGAACCTGTCAAGATCTACTAGAACATAATTGTCTTCTTTGACTTGATATCATGGTCGATGGTGGTGGTCGTAGATCACCAGCACGGATTTCCGAAGCGCTTGATGAGACCGTCTTGATCAGCAAGGTCCTTCTGCACCTTCTTACGCATGTAGAAGATGGGACAGTCACGACTGTGAGAGATAAAAGACACAAAATCATTTCTAAATGATATTTAAAATTTAAATTATGTCATGAATCATGCAATACATGTCTTACTCAAAGAATACTGAATAAATGGGATAACTGACATCGCTTCATCATTGTAAATCATCATTTTATCTTCACTTATCTACACAAGCCGAAGCGCGTAGCCAGGATTTTATTTTAGGGGGGGCGGTAGTGAGCACGCGAAGCGTGCGAATCACTTAAAGAGCGCGCGCAGCGCGCTCCCTAGGGGGGTGGGTGCAGGGGCCCCCTCCCGCGCAAAGCGCGGAAGCTTTGAAAGAAGCGATTCGTTGTACCTTTCTCGACTCGCAATCCTTGTCTGAATTCAGTCCGCCCCTCCTGCGCATAGCGCGAAAGCTTTGACGTATTATTAGACAAAGAAGATGATGCGTTGTACCTTTCTCGACTCTTAATCCTTATCTGTATTCAGTCCCCCTCCGGCGCGAAAGCTTTGACGTTTCATTCATTTATTAGAGAAAGAAGATGAATCGATGTACCGTTCTCGACTCTTAATCCTTATCTGAATTCAGTTTCCTCCCCTCCCGCGCAAAACTCTGAAGTTTCGTTAAATTATTAGAGAAAAAAGACGATTCGTTGTGCCATTCTCGACTCCTTTTCCCTTTTTCTTCCTACGTCCTCTTACTTTTTTTTCTTCTCTTTCTCTCTCTTTTTTTTTGGGGGGGGGGGGGGGGGGGGGGCGACCGCCCCCACCGCCCCCCCCCCCCTGGCTACGCGCCTGTATCTACACTATTATTAGTTATTCATCATTACCCCTCGTAAATTTGATGTTTTTTTTCTTCCATATCTTAAGATTGAAAGGTGGACTGGTTGAATTTGGGCCTTCGTTGAATACTTTTAGATGTAAGCTTTTATATGTCACATTCTCAAGAAACATAAATCGGTTCAAATACATTTACAAATACATAAAAACTTACAAAATTTGATAATGGTATACATAATTTAGTTGTTTACTGTATATACTTCAAATTATAAATACAATCACAGTCAGATGGGCATTTGTGCACATAAGTAAAAAGGGCTTAATGATGAGTTCTAGGACACCTACCCCCTGAAAATCCACCCCCCCGGAACTACACCCTAGGGCAACCGACCTCTAGGACAACTACCCCCCCCCCCCCCCGGACAACTACCCTCTAGGGCAACCACCCTCTAGGACAACTACCCCAGGACAACTACCCCCTAGGGCAACCACCCTCTAGGACAACTACCCCCGGACAACTACCCCCTAGGGGAACCACCCTCTAAGACAACTACCCCCTGCCCCCTGACAACTACCTCCTAGGACAACTAACCCTAGGACAACTACCCCCTGGACATCTACCCCCAGGGGTAGGTGTCCGGATACGAGTTTTGACACATACATGTTGTATGTAAATGCAAATTTTAAAGTCCCTAACTGTGAGTTTGGCAACAGGACACTGCTGTTATTTTTAAATCATATTCCCTTCCAATATAAGAATTCTCTTTGGAATATAGAAATTGGGTGTCTCAGGTGAGGTCATACTATGAACTATATAGGAAAATAAAACTTTAACAATTCTTAAAGAGCCTTTCCACAGTTAACATAAAATAATCCTGTTCATTTTTTAATCTAAGAATTTTATTCACATGAGCAAGTGTACATTGCAACATGAATTAAAAGCCTCATCTGTTGGTGTCTTCAAAGTTTTGTTGAAGATGCACTTGTTTTCAGGAGCTTTTGAATAATTTTTGAATTGTGTGTCTGTAAAGTAGCAATGTTAGAGTGTTCTTTTCATCACAGCGCAATAGAGTATATTTATATAGTAGCTGCACTTTGTAAATGGATCTAATTATCATTATATCCTGCATCAAAAATTTATTGGTTTTTGATTGGTTGAGAGCTCGTCACATGACCGGAAATAGTTCATCTATTTTAAGGTTGCTCTGAAAAAGTACTATGTGAGAGTACTATTTGGAAGTACTATTCGGGAGTTTATCATTGAAATTCATGTCTGAATGTAAGTTTAATGATAAAACTCACATCTACACAGATTTGATAATGCAATATAACTGAATTCTGTTTGTATGAATTTTTTGAACTTTATTTATATCATGTAAAGTAACCTCAATTTTGTAACCTTGATTTTTTGTTATATGCACTTTTGAATTTTAAACTAATAAAGAACATGAAATGAAAAAAATAACAATTTTCCAAGAAAGATATAATTTGTTCTATAAATCTCAATGATAACTTAACAAAGATCACACAGAGAGATGCTCTTACCTGGTACATAGGATGTCTTCATGGAGACTACCCTGACATCGTTGGCACTGGGTCCAGAGACGTCCAAACTTCTCCTCCAAAGCGCCTAGCTGGCTGATCTATGGGCAGGGCAACATAAAAAGATAGAATGAGAATGAATCTGACTGAGGGCTTGAACCATCTAAAGCCTGGTGTTGAGGTGTGGGTGCCAATTGGAATGTCTATGTTTAAAATGCACTCTCCCTAATACGGGTGATGTTGCAGTATCAATAGCGAGCTTTAGATTTTTGTCACCGAACGACCTCTACTACGAGTGACGTCATTTTGAGTAACTGCGCATGCGCCACCTGCTTCTAGCTCGTCGTCTGTGAATTCACACAACGGGAGTCGGGCAAATTTTAGGCTTATCTCGAAGTGATCACAACGACTACGAGCTGGACACAAATGCCGAAGCCAGCCATCAGACTACAGTATCTGGTGAGAATATAATTCAAGAAGATATATGTGACTGCAATGAAAACAACAAATACCTATGAATTTGATCAATCACGTTACTTTAACCTATTTAATTTCACTTTTTTGACGAAATTAAGGAGTTTTCTGCACAGCTGAGCTTCCAACAGCTGTGCAGACTAACTATGATGTAACTTGTCGCGCGCATACACTGCGTATCACTGCGCATGCATTTAAACATTGGTACTGCGTCGTGTGACAATCTAAAGCGCTAGCAAGAGGAGACCCAAATGGATTCAACGACGAGCATAACAATGACGTCACTTGTAGTCGAGGTCGTTTGGTGTCAAAATCTTAAGCTTGTTAATGTGTACACTGCCTCTTGGCATCTCTCTCTGTTTCTTCTCAACTTACTGCCGTTTGGTGTGGTCACTTTATAGGATCTTGTTTTACTAAGGCATGTACATTAATAAATAAATATATAAAATAAAATAAAATATCTATAACACTTTAAGATCACAGTGAGCCTGCAAGAAATCCTACCTCTTTCTGGTAGATGGACGATTCGTTGGGTTTGCAGAACTTGCAGAGAGCAACCCCATCCTTGTCCATCCCCATCTTACAACCCAGGCACTTGCTCCTCACCTTGGCGAAGGCCATAAGACCACCGATCTTGGAGGTAACCTGCGTCTTAGCTCGGGTGTGGTCCCCCTCTGTATTAAATTGGATGATAATGAGAGAGATTAGAGAGTGTAATGATCCTGGAAATAAATGTTGGATCTCCATGGCCATCATACATCATCATCATCACTATCATCATCATCATCATCATCATCATCAAAATCATCATTATCATCACCACCATCATCACCAATACCACCATCATCATCATCATCATCATCATCATCGTCATCACCACCAGCAACACCACCACCACCACCACCCCACCATCATCTTCATCATCATCACCATCATCACCACCATCATCATCAGATTAAAGAGTGTAATGATCCTGGAAATAAATGTTGGATCTCTATAATCATCATCACCATCACAGTTTAGCTGTATGATAAGCTGCAATCAGGATTATTTCTACAAGGTACAAGGTACCATTATCATCACCACCATCATCATCACCACCACCACTATCATCATCATCACCACCACCACCACCACCACTATCATCATCATCACCATCACCACCACCACCACCACCACCACTATCATTATCATCATCACCACCATCATCAACACCACCACCACTATCATCATTATCACCATCACCACCACCATCATCACCACCATCATCATCACCACCACCACCGCTGCTACCACCACCACCACCACCACCGCCGCCACCATCATCATTACCACCACCATCACCACCACCACCACCCCCACCCAACCGCCACCATCATCATCACCATCACCACCACCACCACCATCTATTGAGGAACTCACTGAGTAACACTTGTTCTACTTTGTTCTCCCCTACAACAGGCTCAAAGATCCGAAGCAGGGGCCCCTTCAGCTGATTCTCTAGGTAGTATGTGGTATCGATTGGAATGTTGTTCTCAAGTACATAGATTGGATCCTATAATGGATGAAAAAGAATAAAATTAAATATGATATTGAGCTCTTCAGTTTAAGAAGTTGATGATGCTATCCATGTATATAGAGACTTACTAGTGATGGTTGAATTGATTTTTTATTCATAAAATAAAAGAGCATGGATCAGAGGGAATTAAACAATTATGTTTGTCTACTTTAAGATGAAATGCTGCAATCTGGGCCCTGTATTATACAGAGTTGAGATTGACTCGAATCGATGACAACTTAAAATAAATCGCAACTGTGTACTTGAGAAATATATTCAGACAAATAGCAATTCTTCATATAACGGGGCACTGAATTCAAATTTTTAATTTTGTAAAAAAGCACCTTTGATACTTTACAAAGTGACCCATTAAAATATTACCTTTTCTTTAAACATGAAATGTTTCAAAAGGAGTTTAATTCCATTTCTATAACATCATCAAAGACAGTCCCTGCTATCTTGCAAGTCTTCTCCCTGTTTGAACTGCATGGTACCTTGCTCTAGACACCTCCTCCCCTGGCCAACTCCACCTTAGGATAAATATTCCCTGAACAAAAGGACCTCCTGACAACTATCCCTATCCTTAACGGGGCGTTGTGATGTGCACCTGTAATCCAGCTAATAATGGAAGTTACAAACTGATTCAGCCAAGGACGCAGGTTCGAAACTGAGTCACGTCTTTCGGATGGTGACGTTAAAAGTTGGTCCCCAGACGTAAATAATCATATCTGATTGATACACGTCTGTAAAAACCCAATTACACACATACACTATCCCTTAAAAGCATGCAGTAAGCCTCATTTGCAGAATTGAGAAAACTCCTTGAAATTTTGGTCTTAGAGAGGTTATTTATCCTAAAAAATTATTTTCACTTTGTCTACAGTGCCACGTACCTCTGACTTCTCATATGCTGCAGCTCCTTTTGCCTTGGCGATGATGACGTATGGAACCCGGTCACCTAGGGTTGGGGCACTTCCTGGGTCCCTCTTCTTCATCCTGTAATAAATGCAAGCACATTTTATACTGGTCTAATAAACGCAATCATTAAAGGTAATACAAAGTTTTGGTATTGGGTCATGAATTTGGTTCAAATGAACATATTGGAAGCATATGCGATCCTACAATATTCAGTGATCTTTGTCGCGGTTGAAATTGAGTCTTAAGTTATGGAATTGTAAATAATAAACTCTTTATGTTGTATAGCTCCCTCTTAAGGGTAAGATATTATTTAAGCCATTAAACAATGTTTTTTTGACTAAAATCAACCAATTGGCTATTTCCGTTTGGAAATTATATACCACAACTACATATTCTGATATTTTCATGGTCGCAGCTACAACTGTATGGCCATAAGCGCTATTTGAAATTTATCAAAATTTACCGGGAGCACCGGTAAATTTTGCTTATAATACATCCACAGGGGCATCCAAATATATCAGAATTGTAAAGAATTACTATTCAACCAATTTTCAAAATTTCTCAAAACTTTGTATTACCTTTAATTGACCGTACTGTAAATACGATGTTCAACAGTTTATTGGTTCAGAAGCTATAATTTCTATTGGACTTTCCAGTTCTTGACCCATTGTATTTGTATTGGAACTGAAAGTCCCTTTGAGAAATGCATCTATAGCTGGTGCTGCCCTCTATGGCCAAATACCATAATGGCAGTAGCGAGAATAAGCCAGTTCACGGTTGCAGTCTGAGCATGAGCAGATAAAGGTCATTGCAGAATAAATTTTGAAATACACGGAGACAAAATACTGGATACATGCTCATGAAAGTTATGTAACATTATTCATTGATGCACATTTAGTGCACTCAATGGTACACAGGTGGAAGTATTCTTTGAAAAGGGGGAACAAAGGCTATTTATATAGCACCTCCATCGCTGTAGGAGTGATTATTTCAAAATGTACAAAGTGGGACCTCTTCATGTGTTGAAGATCTGTGGATATTCGGGGTCATTGCAGTAAGGTGCTAACCGTGAACTGGTCTATTAGGAAGCCAAGCTAAAATGTAGAGGCACAAAAAGAGCGAAATGCACAATTGTTGAAAATTCATATTTTTTTCACACATTGGTAGAACAATCATTTTATTAGGATATTGAGCTATGTACCATTTTGATTAGGCTTAATAATCTAAAATTGATTTAAAATGTCAAAATAACAAGAATAACACTTACTATTACGCCCTTTCTTTGCATTCAAGACGCGTCTTTTTGCATCACTAAATTTCACTGAGCTATGATTATCAATTAATGACCATCGGTGATAAGGGCAGCATCTATTATTAGCTTTCCATCATTTCTTAAAAGTACTATTTAACATTATATACCTTACTTTAAGAATCTTTCCTAATCCTATCATCTGATTGGTTGAAAGTGAAGTCGTTTTTTTAACCGATTTTAAAAATGTGGGCATAGTTTAATTTTTCTGCGATCCCCATCGGTTTACTTGTAAAATTTTCCTGTTCCACTGGAGCACAGTTTGATGGTGACTTTTAAATGTGAGGACCCCATGATTGGTAAGTGAGTCGCACATGTATTCTTTGACTCTTTTTACGGTATATAAAAGACATATTGATTGCTTTAATATTCGAGGCATAGTTGTTTCGATAGGCTCTCTGGGACGTTACCCCTCAGGATCATAGCAGGATGTAACATCCTCTTGAGCCTATAAAAACAACTACCGGTATGCCTCTCATAGCAGTCAATATATCTATATTACGACATGATTGTAAGAGTTAATCGTTTATTCATTTGACTATGAAGGTAAAACAAAACACTCCTCAAAGTTTTAAAGGCTAATGAGACAAAAGTAAATTGGACAGTAATTTTCTTCACACCATACCTTGCGGCTAGTTCAACGTGAGCCTGTCTCCCAGCGTACTCCTCCCCCGTCTTGGTCAGCTCCTTGGTGATCACAAGCTGTGAGATGTCAATGCGGTTACATAGGAGATCAGAGATTGTCTGCTTCGTGTGCTCCAACGCTCCTGTTGGATCTCTACAAGAAAAAGTTAAAATAATTGATAATTTAATTCCAAAATCAACATGTATTCAACATTCTTCATAAAAACATTTAAAACATACAAATACAGAAATGAAAATTAGAGCACATGTTGTTTTCCAAAGCCAATAGCATGCTAGACAAAAAGTGAAACATGTCTGAGGAGCTACTCAAACTGACCCTTTATTCTCATCATATTTTCTTCCCTGATCTACAAACTTTGAAGTTATAGCTGCTAAAAGTATGTTCTCATGTTATTGAAAAGAGAGGAAAAACCTACAACTTTTATGAAAATTGACCTACCTGAATGTGACATAATGCCTCGACTCAGTTACTTCATTTGGTAAACCATACAAGTATCAGCCTTTGACATTCCTCCCTAGTTTTTCTGTCTTTCTCTATATATGTCTGTCTCTATCTCCATCTCTCTCTCTCTCTCTCCCTCTCTATCTCTGTCTGTCTGTCTGTCTGTCTCTCTCTCTCTCTCTCCCTCTCTTTCTATCTCTGTCTCTCTGTCTCCTGTCTCTCTCTTTCTCTCTCTCTCTCTGTCTTTCTCTCTCCGTCTCTTTCTCTCTATCTCTGTCTGTCTGTCTGTTTGTCAGTCTGTCTGTCTCTCTCTCTCTCTGTGTGTGTGTGTTTCTCTCTCTATCTCTGTCTGTCTATCTCTCTATCTCCGTCTCTCTCTGTCTCTTTCTAGCTGGAAGGATGTACAGTCCATGAACTCGATGGTCGATGTATAATAAAAACCAAAGAGGATTAAAATCGTGACCTCTGACCTTTCAATGAGGATCTTCTGAAGGACGTTATTTAAGACGTTGGACACGAGAGGGCAGCTGTCTCTGCGGACCGTCTCAATTCCCTTGCAGTCCATCTTGTCGTAGGTGTCTGGTTTGGTGAAGTAGAGACCTGCGTAGCGCTTCTTGTTAATCAGCAGGTACGGAAAGTAGACCTGAAGAAGGATAATTAGTGATGATGATGATGACATCGTGGTTTTGAGGATACACCACCGGACTAAAAATCATAAGGTACAGGGTTCATTCTTATTCAGGGGTGATAGTGAGCATTTTCCCCCTCAACCACGCCCCCCCCCCCCCTTGAGTGAGAAAAAAAGAGGAATCGGGGGAGAAAAAACAAGGCATATTATACAACCACCTTTCCCCCTTTTTGAGTAAAAAAATTGGGGAAAAAAAGAGGGAAAAATAAATAAAATAAGGGGAAAATCAGGATAAAATCAGAAAGAAAAAAAAAATCAAAAAATTGGGGGAAAAAATCAAAAAAATCAAAAAAAAAATATCAAAAAATATAAATAAATCAGAAAACCGGATTTAAATCAGGTAATTATCAAGCCTGCTTATTGTGCCATCTTTCTATCCGAGGCATGCAAGGAAAAACAGAGGTGATGCAAAGAAAAACAGAGGTGATGCAAGAGTTTGAGTTAGTGTCATACTCCCATGCATTGCTATATAAAAGCAAAATTGCTATAAAAATGTTTTCACTTGGATTTGAAACCTTCTAATGATGTTGTAGCTCTCAGCCCTAAAATTCATCTGTTTCATAGAAAGATTTACCATGTTCTGTGTAGATTTCCAAAAATTGAGTTTGATTGAAAAATTATAATGAAAGTATGCTAGATACCCAAGGTGAGCTGCAGATAGAAGGGAAGAAGTATTAACAGGTTAATATGTTAAATAATGGACATAAAAAAGAAATAGAGAGGTCAAATTATCTGAAGAAAATAATAACAGCGAGAGAGAATGTTTACCTTTTCAAACTCTAGTTTGATGGGTGGTGGAAACTCTTCTGAGATCCATGCAGCAGCCTCTTTGCCTAGCTCCATACTCTCTGCTACCGTCTTGACACCAAACTTCACCATCACAGAGTCAGTGTCTCCATAGATAACCTGTCAAGTCAAATCATATATCAATGTTTATTGTCCATATATATGGAGTAATCTCATTTACTACATAATAATAACAATTTTCCGCTTTTATATAGCGCTTAATACATCAATGATATGTCGAAGTGCTTAACAGATTCAGGCCTGCCCGCACACAATGCATACACAT
Source organism: Strongylocentrotus droebachiensis (assembly GCA_035222895.1). NCBI lineage: Eukaryota > Metazoa > Echinodermata > Echinoidea > Camarodonta > Strongylocentrotidae > Strongylocentrotus > Strongylocentrotus droebachiensis. The sequence continues at coordinate 147,058 of JAVYIG010002653.1, read as the reverse complement.
TTTCCACTCCCTGGGGAGCATTCCAGTCAGGCGTCATTTTACAGATGCTCACAATGCTGAGCAAACTACATTAACTTTCGCATCCTACCAGGTATTAATCAGATATGATTATTTACGTCTGGGGACCGACGTTTAAACGTCACCATCTCAAAGGCAAGATCTCGGTCACCTGAGCCAGTTTGTAGGCGAAGACAGAGAGCTGACCAAGTGAACATACCGTTAGACCAACTCACATCTACCTACCTTTGAAGTAGTCTTGTACCCATTCTCCACTGTGTATCTAGTCTCCACCAGCTGTCTCGTCTTATCGATCATCATCCTCCCGAAGGCCGTCGTGCTCTGCGAGATCTCCAGACATGGCAGCTTGCCGACCTGCGCTCCGGTGAAACCATAGACAGAGTTTGCGCTGACCTTGAGCGCCAACTGTCGGCCGTCCAACACTCTCTTGCGCAGCGGGTCGGTTTCTTTCTTCAGATCAGCCTTTGCTCTGTAAATAAGAAACATATCAAGGCGATGTTCCATTAACTCTTTCTTAGATTAATATCTTGACAAAGGAAATTAGTGCTGAGGCGTTACTTGAACCACAGACAGACCTGCCAACCTCTGGAGTTCAAAAACTGTATTCTTTAGTCCCAAAAGTTGTATTTTACAGACAAAAGTTGTATTCTTGAAAATAAACATGGATTGTTACGCAGATCAATGCCTCTTACAGTTTCTACCTACAGGAAGATCTTGTTTTATTGATCATTGGTTGAATATGCATGATTTTGTCATGACTGGTGTGTTTGATGAACCAATGAACATCCCCAAATTGCCGATGTGAGATACTTGTAGGATACTTGTAGGCGGACGCACACACAAAATATTAATTTAAAATTAAAAAAAAAAAAAAAAAAAATTAAAATTTTTTTTTAAAAAAATTAAAAAAAAAAAAAATCGTATTTTATTAAGGAAAATCGTACTGTCGTATTTGCTTCTAAAAATCGTACTAAATACGACTAAATCGTACTGGTTGGCAGGTCTGCACAGACCATGTGATCCACAGTCCAGTGACGTTTTCACTCAACCACGACACATCTACATAGATAGACAAATATACCAAAGGAAAAATTAAATCACAACGAACTGCCACAATTTTGATGTCATTCAGTTTGATGTCATTAAGTTTGGTGTCATTCAGTTTGATGCCATTCAGTTTGATGCCATTCAGTTTGATGTCATTCAGTTTGATGCCATTCAGTTTGATGTCATTCAGTTTGATGTCATTTAGTTGGGTGTCATTCAGTTTGATGTCATTAAGTTTGGTGTCATACAGCTTGGTGTCATTCAGCTTGATGTCATTCAGTTTGATGTCATTCAGTTTGGTGTCATTCAGTTTGGTGTCATTCAGTTTGATTTCATTCAGTTTGATGTCATTCAGCTTGATGTCATTCAGTTTGATGTCATTCAGTTTGATGTCATTCAGTTTGGTGTCATTCAGTTTGATGTCATTCATTTTGATGTAATTCAGTTTGATGTAATTCAGTTTGATGTAATTCTGTTCGATGTCATTCAGTTTGATGTCATTCAATGTATTGGTGGTGGCAGCTCAGTCATATGAAGCCATGAATTTTGTTTGGAGCACTGCATATCCTTTTCCACATTGTGCTCTCCTCACAATAATGACAATGTAATCCTTACCTTTTTCTGGCTGTCAGTAGGTCTTCAAGAATCTCTGGCAGGATGCCTCGTCTTATCGACTTCTTGACAAAGTAATTTCCTGTCGGCGTCTTGATGTACTGATCAGGTGCAAGACTGTAATAGAACAAAATAATATTACAAAATAAATCGAAAGAGTTTAACTCTTTGCATGCTCTGGGCAATAAATGAAACAAGCAAACGGATTGCCACAGTCAACAATGTGTACACACTCTAAACATTGTGGCAGTCTGGGGTTTCAGTCATTGGCAATAAATTCAAAAGCCAAGGGAAGCAAGATAGCAATGAAAGAAAATACCATATGGATTATGTCCCCTTGAAAATAAACCCTACAAATTAATCAATCAATTAACAAATCTAAAAAACAAAACGACTAATAACAGATCAATCACCTATTGCCCAAACAAGTATCCAACTGCCAATCAAGAAACCAGCCAAAACATACACATTCATCCATCCATAGAAAATGATTTTGTCATTTCATTGATGTATGAGAAACAAATCTATTTATTTTTGTCATCAGACATTAATTGGATTAGGATATAATGTAAAAGAAATCCATCCTCCTTATATCAATCTATCAATCAATTAATCTGTCAATCAATCAATCAGTAAGATATATACTTATTTCTCTTTCAAAGATGGTGATAAGAGTGTTGTATAGAGAGCAAGCAATCCATCCATCAATCAATCAATCCATTAATCATCAATCAATCAATCAATCAATCAATCGGATATACTTACTTCTCTTTCATAGACGGTGATAAGAGCGTTGTATAGCAGAGGTTATGAGCCTGCATGATGGATGGGTACAGGGAAGAGAAATCCAGCGTAGCAATAGGGCAGTCATAGTACCTGTAGGAGACAGAATAGCAAAATAAAAGAGCTTGCATTAAACTTGAAATTGAAACAATATAAAATGGTAAATACTTTGCAAAACAAAACTTAGTACCAGAAAAGAACCATGAAAAACAGTTTAAAACAGTTTTAATTAGTCAATCTACTAATATCAATGTAGTTTAAAATCTCTTCTCCCTCTAGACTGTCACACCTCTGCCTCAATATCGTTGTTTTTCTGTCTCTTCTTTATATCTCGTCTCTCCCTTTCTTTCTCTCTATCTCTCTCCCTGCTTCTCTCCTTCATATCATTGCATGATATATGTACAGATTTGTAAGAAATCTTGTTTTGTGATTTTTCTTTGTAAACTCCATGCCATGCAGCCCTAATTGGCTTGCCATGTGGATTTTTCAAATAAATACCATTTCAATTAAATTTAATAAAAAACACACACATCAAGACAGTTTTTTTTCAATATAGAGCTAGCCGGTAGCTTTCTACAAGCCTGAAAAGGGACAAAGAAATAAATGTACGAGTCTGATTCTTTTTTCCAGCTCAATATAAGACGTCTCAAACAAAGAAGTGACGAGGCATAATGCAGTCAAACCTGCTTTAGCGACCACCTGTGCTGAAAGACCACCTATCTATAAACCACATTTTCTCTTTTCCTTGAAAATGGCTTCTCATTGAAACATGTCCTTAAGGAACCTGCCTATAAAGACCACTATTCTTGTCTCCCTTGAGCAATACAGGTTTCACTGTATGAGGCTACTGGCGTGTTTGGAAATAAAACTTTGGGACATGAATGTAGGAGAAAAGGAACTTCATGACGAGAACATTTCACAATCAGACTGATCGGTTACAGACCCTGGGATCCATCATTTTATTTTCATTTTATTTGTTTCCTTCAAGGACACCATCTTACCCTCTGATTGGATCCAAGACGTAACCTCCTACGAAGTCGTCTCCCGTCTCTACCTTGTGGGCAGGCATAATCAGGTCCTGTTCCTTAGCCTGTAAACAATACACAGAACAGAGTTTGTGGGACAATATAAATGACCCAATCATAAACAATACACAAAACAGAGTTTGTAGGACAATATAAATGACCCAATCATAAACAATACACAAAAGAGAGTTTGTGGGGCAATATAAATAACCCAATCAGGACACTGAATAGAGTTTGTGGGACTATGAAGATGACAAGCAGGACACATAGTAGACAGCATGGGACTGCTGAACTACAGAGTAAAAAGGTTATTCAATAATTAATGACTATTAATTTGAATTTACTGCAAGATTTTTTTTCGTGTCGTTTTTCCATTCCTTCTTGGGACCTGTTAGCTTGTAGCAGCGATCACTACAGAGTTCTGTTTTAAAAAAAAAAACCTGTTTTGAGTCTATTTCCAATTGTAGTCAGTGGGTAGTGTAGTTACCTGACTGCTAAGAAAGCATAAATGCTTCTTAGTATTAAGCGAGCAGAGGACTGACAGCTTTAAGTCCTCTCCGAAAGACCTGGTAATGGTGACTAATGTCTTACCAAAGGGCATTAGCGCAACGCCTTGGTTTTGAACCCGGGTTGCCGGATTACGAGACCACTGCTCTACCAACTGAGCTATCAAAATCATGTATAACACTTCTAGTTTACTTGTGTATAATAACATGCACATCATGTCAAACTGCAATTCTGCTTTAAAAATCGCTATCTTACCTTTCTTAGAAGCTGAGAGACAACCTTGATCTGCTGTCCTCTGGAGAGCAGATAGGTGAGAGGCACGCCCGTCACCCTCGCCATCTCCATGTAGTTGATGACGGACATGAGCTTGTCGAGGAGGCGCAGCGGCAGCATGGCATCTTTCAAACAGTAGACGGCCAATCGTCTTCTTGTTTGTTCATTGCCATTCTAAAGAGTACAGATGACACAGGGTCATAGGTCAAAGGTTATACATGGTAAATTGCATGATGTAAATATCAATTCTTGGCATCTTCAAACAGTTTACAAACGGCGAATCGTCTTCTCGTTTGTTCATTGCCATTCTAAAGAGTAAAGATGACATGGGTTCGTAGGTCAAAGGTTATACATGATAATTACATGTTGTGCTTAAAGCAAGCGCAAAAAGTTGCAATTAATATCAACTTTTTATAAGACATGCCCAGGTTGACTTTTACACAGGTGGTCGCTAAAGCAGGTTTGACTGTATTTTCAAAAAGTTTATAGGGATGCTTTTATTATCTAAACAAAATTAGAAAGTACACTCAACAAGCATTTTTAAAGCTAAAATATTGTAAAAGGTGTTGTGGTCTAAGGGATAAGTCACCCGACTGCAAATCACAAGGTACAGGGTTCAAATCCCAGTCCAACACTAACGTTCATTGGCAAGACGTTAATCTACATTTGCCACTCTCTACCCAGGTGTTAAATGGGTACCCGGTAGGATGTGAAAGTTAATGTAGGATGCTCAGCACTGTGAGCATCTGTAAATGACAGGAGGGCTCCCCAGGGGGTGGAGAATGTGCATACATTGTGTGCGGATAAGCCTGAATCCTATGACCGGGGTAATAATATATCTGTAAAGCGCTTAGAGACATCGTTGACATCGTTGACTATATAAAAGCGGAATATTATTATTTTATCATTCTCTAAAGAAATTTGAGCTTTACCTGAAGATCTGTGATGATGGAATGTTGAACATCTTCTTTCTGCTCTTGGAGAAAGTGGTAACTGACGGCGTTTAGACGATATGACCTCAGCTTGTAGTCCCTCACAACCACCTGAGATGGGATGATGCACCAGTCTTAATTAAGTTTCAACTTTTTACAAAATTTACACACCAATTCAACTTTATAATTTTTTGAATGTTATTGAAATAATATTATGTAACTCCTTCAGTATAAATTTGTATATTCTCACCAATTTGTTTTGTATATGGAAAGAAAAATGTTACAAATAATAATTTACTACTTCTTTATGCTTTATTTGCAAGTTATAAAGCGAGTGTTGTACATAAATTTAATAAAAATGTAGCAATGGAAATAATAGGGAAATATTTCTAGTTTATGTTAAAATACAGACTAGAAGTTGATGAAAATAAAACTAAGAAAATAGATGTTAATACTACTAAGTGGATGAAGATAATTAATTATTTACAGGAATTGCCATTATAATCTGCTTTCAAGTAAATAGAGAAATACAATTTGATCTTAATTAAACATGCGATGATTTGCTTGTTGTAAATAATCATGTATATTGTCATCCGTGAGTTTGTATCTGAATAAAGATTTTATAAAACGAAAAAGAATTTGAATAAAAAGCATAAGTGTAATTTCTGACCAATCTATGAACCCGTTTGTGAGTTTTGGCACTAATATGTACAATGCTACAAGTTCCTTAAAAATATACATTAGTAAACCAAGCAAATATGAGCAAAATTGTTTACGGCAGTATTTCACTTTAACAGATTGCATTTTCTCTAAAATCACATTTACTGAGCCACAAACATGAATTTCTAAAAAAGGTACACCATTTTCATACTAGTAAACAAAATCTTCCCTTCTAAAGAAAGAAAACCTAGAAGAATTTGTTCGAATTATATAACAATTTAAGATAAAGTCGAGTTCTGGTCATGCGATTGTATTGTGAAAGAAACGTTGGGGAATCGATCAGAAAAGGTTGATCATCTAGCATATATTGGTGGGTATCAAAATGATAAGAAATTTGAAGTCTTGGTAAAGTTACAAGCACTGTCACAGAAAGATGTATATTGGACTACACAAACATGTAGCATACAAATCTATCCTGATTTCTATGATGTGACATGCCATATTTACTGTAGAATATTAAGGCATTTGAAGAGCCATGCTTTACAGGGAACATTTTTTATCTGATGTTCTTCCACACTTGCATAATAGAATGATAACGCTCACAAATTATTTTTCACCTCTTCCCAGAACTCAACCTTCTCTTTAAGACCCAAATTAAAAGTTGCCAATTTGATTAGAAGGTATACACCGTACCTGAAGGAGATCGAACTGCACACGACCTTCCATGTTGACGGACTTGTTCTCTCGCTTGCCGAGCTGCTTGGACTGGAACGAGACGTCCCTGATCATGCTCTTGGTGTTCTTGAGGCGGCCGAGGAACGGGAAGCGCGACTGTCTGAGGGCAGCAGCACGGTTGATCAGGTACGGAATGTCAAAGTTCTGGATGTTGTAACCCGTCAGGATGTCGGGGTCTATCTCTTTGACAAAGTCGGCCCATGCCTAAGAGGAGAGCATTAAGTTTGGAATAGTTATATGGTTTTGAATTTAAAGAATTGGCACAATTTGAGATCTTGATATTTCTTATAGAGAAATACTTTATAACAGCTCACTCTTTATATTTCTAATAGAGAAATACTTTATAGCAGGAATGCACTACTTGTACTTACTTGTGCCCTCTATGTAGCAAACGATGCCTATAAGCGGTACCTGTTGGTCCCCCATGATCCCCTTTTTCTAATTTTAATTGAGAGCTTATTTGATGAGATAACCACCTGTCAGTGACAATGCAGGGAGGTCTAATCCCCCTGGCCATACTAGTACAGACATGCTTTAAGTTTCAAGAATATGTTTCAGAGACTTTTCTAAAAGTATTTCAGTTTCATCATTATCATACGCGTCAATATTATCACTCATCATCATCATCCGTATTCCCACTCTCTTCATCACCATCATTTACATTATCATTATCTATACAATCATCATCATCACCATCTACACCATCACCATCATCTTCATCAACATCATAACCACAATCACCACCACCATCACCATCACCACCACTATCATCACCACCATCACCATCACAATCATCATCATCACTTCATCATCACCATCATCATGACCATCACTTCATCATCACCATCATCATCATCACCACCACCAGCATCACCACCATCATCATCATCATCTTCATCATCATCATCACCACCACCACCATCACCACCACCACCCCCACCACCACAATCATTACCTGAAGCATCTCGTGTTCCGTCTTGAAAGACATGACTTGGGAGCCGACAATGGGGGCGCACGTGTTGAGAGTGAAGATGTTTCTAATGAACGGATCTCTCTCTCCCTGCCGGATCACCATGTTGGCAATCTGGATGACGGGATCCTTCTCGGCTTCCGGGAAAATACCTGCGGATGTTGGTGGATACAGAAAGTGACATTACGATTTAAACTAGATGGAACTTCGACTGCGCGCAGTCGAAATGATGCCTCCGTCATAGAGCAATTTTACAAACCAAAACAGAAGAAATTGTTCAAATTCAAGTTCAATTGTAATCCATTAACAGGTTCTCAGAATATCGTGATTACAAGCAATTTCTCATATACATATATGACCCTTTGATCTTTGACCACATGACCCTAACATCTACTCAGTTCATTGGCTCTGCAAGATGTCCCGAGTTAAATAGAAATCCATCTGTCAGTTCTAATGAGAATGGTTCACAAGCTATTTTTGCATACATAATGAGCCCATGACCTTTGACCTTTGACCTCATGACCCAAGAATCTACTCAGTTCATTGGCTCTGCAAGATACATACATGATCTAAGTTTGGGAGGAATCCATCAATCTGTTCTAATGATAATGCGATCACAAGCTATTTTTGCATGCATAATGAGCTGCATGACCTTTGACCTTGACCTCATGACCCCAAAATTTAATCAGTTCATCGGCTCTGCAAGATACATACATGACCTAAGTTTGGCAGGAATCCATTAATCGGTTCTTTAGATAATGCGATCACGAGCTGTTTTTGCATACATAATGAGCCCTGTGACCTTTGACCTTTGACCTTGTGACCCCAAAATCTAATCAGTTCATCGGCTCTGCAAGATACATACATGACCAAAGTTTGGCAGGAATCCATCAATTGGTTCTTCAGATAACGCGATCACGAGAACGGGACGTACGGACGTACGTACGGACGTACGTACGGACGGACGGACGGACGGACGGACAACCCGAAAACATAATGCCTCCGGCTACTTCGTAACGGAGGCATAAAAAGCTTGAAATCTTCAAGGGCGACAACCATAGAGTGAAACCTGTATATGAAGACCACTCAAGACAAGTGGTCTTTATAGGCATGTGGTCTTTCTATACAGGTGGTTGCTAAATCAGGTTTGACTGAAGGTCTCTTCCCATGTACAATCTCTCTGGGAGGCAACAATTTCAGTTCTCCACAAATTTGACCTTTGATCAAGCATGATTTTCAGTGTGATTACTAACCCTAATCTTCTTAGCTATGGCTACAACTATTTCATGTAAATTACAGAACCATCAAATAAAGAGAAACTTGAATTCTAAACAAGTACATTAAAGTTTGGTTCATGTTTGGGTAAAATGTGATGGTGGGTATTTCTTTCCAATAGGTCTCAGACACTGAAAGCACACTTGGAGAAGAAGATGGTAATCAAGTAGACAGTCCTTTAAAAATGATATTTCTAAAGGAACCTTTTTCATGAGAATATAAACAAATCATAAACATATCAGAGATCAGAATTCAAGTATAAAATTTGGAGATGTGTCAGACTATTTTCGATAACTTCCCAAAGAAAATCTCCTCCTCATTCTGCCTACCTTTCCGCCCTGCGCACTCGATATCAAAACTCAGAATCCTGAACGGCGCCACTTTCTCCCACTGGCCGTCGGGCGGATGACTGATGAAGCGATCCCACGCAACATCGATCTCGATCTGTGACACCGACGTGGGTGCATGGCCGGAGGATGAGCGTACGCGGTAGGTTCCTGCAGGTACCTCGATCCAGTTGCAACCTACGACGTCTGCGTCAACCATGAACCTAGTAAAATAAGGTTGATAAATGCTGCAATGAACTGTTTTTTAAATAAGTTTAAAGAAAAGGTTGAGTTTTGGGTAGAGGGGAAAAATAATGAAGTGTGGAAGAACATCAGATAATACATGCTCCCTGAAATGCCTTAAAGCCCCACTGTCCTACTTGTAGCTACTTGCTCCCTCTATATAGAAAACTTCCCCAATCCGTGCCTGTTGGTCCCCCATGATCCTCTTTTTCTTATGTTAGTTGAGAGCTGAGTTAATGAGATAGTCACCTGTCAGTGACCTTGCTGTGTGGTCTAATCCCCTCTGGCCCAGTAGTATTGACGGTCTTTAATATTCTAAACATGGCATGTAGCAGCATAAAAATCGGGATAGATTTTTATGCCACATGTTTGTGTAGTCCCTTGTTTTTCTTTCTTTGTACAGTGGTTGTAACTTTACCAAGAATGGGCCAAATTTCTTAACATTTTGATGATTCCAGAACCTTGCAGTACACACCAATACTTATATGCTAGATGATCAACCTTTAATGGTCGATTCCACACTGTTTCTTTCACAATGCAATCGCATGACCAGAACTCAATTTTATCTTTAAGAAAAGCTACAATGAACTGTTTTAGAAAAAAGCTGTACCTCTATAACAAGACAATACCCTGTACAACATCAATAGTCCTTACTTTAATTTGCCGAAGAAATGGGTAGAATTGTTTTTTAAAAATTCTATAATCCATGTCAGGATACGGTAGGTATATTCTCATGAATTAATTCGCTGAATAAATCATCAGCTCTTTTCATATTCATTTAATTTCATCGCTGTTGTTGAAGTGATAACATCTCACTTCTTTCATGGCATTGTCTACTATTTGTATTGTGACTGTGTTCTCCTATCTTTGTACTGTCTTGTCCCATTCTCGTCTCTGTTGGCATCCCCCTTCTTTCCCCATTTTGTAGTTCCTTTTGTAGGTACAAACTTTTTAATTGAATTACTCATTATTTCTAAGTATTATTTGAGGGGTCCACAATTGTACAAGCATTGCTTAAGCATTGCTTTTCAGTGGACCCCTCTGTGTCAATATGTATTCCTAAATTGTTGTGAATGTTTATAATTGATTTGTAGTTTTGTTGGAAACATAAATAAATTGAATACACCAGTTTACAGTTGTGTGCGCCATTTTAAATGGTGAGTAAACAAAGCCAATGACCTAGAGGTCAGTGGTATTTATGCGTAAATTAAGATTGCGCCCATGCAAATTATGATGTGAGCGCACAGCGCAGCGCGCAGGCAGTGATGTTATCATAATTTGCATGGGCGCAATCTTAATTTACGCACAAACCAAATGACCTCTAGGTCATTGGCTTTGTTTACTCACCATTTAAAATGGCGCCCATGTCTGCGCATGCGTACTGATACAACTGTAAACTGGTGTATTGAATCATGGAGCAGCCATGGACATTAATCAACATCAGACCTGAAGATGACTTTCTGAAATGGAATTCCCATTACCTGATCTCAAAGTCGATGTTACTCTCGTAGGTCTGGTAGCCCCTGTGGGGGTACGGTGGGACCGATAACCCTGCCTCTAGGAGTCTCCTAGCTGGGGCTATCAGCTTAGGGTAGGCCATAGTGATCTTCAGGAAAGGCATCATCTTGTTTCCATGGAAACCATAGATATCTGGAAAGCAAGGAGATTACAAAAAAACGTGATACTTTTTATTGTGAACATTGAAATATGAAAGCAGTTATCTGTCATTGAAAAGCCTTATTACTGCAATCTTGATCTCTCTCTATGATGATGGCAGATTAGGGGGTGTTTCACAAATATCCTAAGTCGCACTCATCTCTAAGGTGGACTTTCAACTTTTTCAAGATACTATGTCCCCTTTGCAGCCAACATCAAATTCTGTAGAACTTTGCAGGAATAATGATTGTCATGTATGTCCTATCTGTGAAATTTAAACATTAGCAGTGTCCTAGTATTCAAATTATGCAAGGAAACCTTGTTAACTTCTAGCCTTCACTGTCAAGACACTATTGAGAAATTGTAAATTGTTATATTTCAAAACTTTTATTATAAACCACTCTGTGCAAAGATGAACTATCTGAAACAAAGTACTTACTTTCTTTCTGCATGACATCAACGGCCAAGACAGCCTGGGTCAAGTTATCCTTGTTTGACCTCATGTCGCCTAGGACTGCGTCGTTGACAAACTTCCTGAACTTGGAGCAGTGCTCGGGGACGAAGTTCTGCGGGGCGGGGATGTAGAAGTAGGGCGTGAACCCGTGGACGTGGCACAGGACACTATTCCCCACGTCGGTGACGCCGAACATCCGGATGATCGGGGTGGGGCCTGACGTAGCACCAGGCATGCCTTGGATATGCGATCCTGAAGAAATTGAAACAATGAGACTTCATGATAAACCAATACACTAAGTTCAGAAACAGATTAAAGGTATAGACCAGTAGAGATAACAATGCGGTTCAAGGCTTTTGAGTGCAAAATATCCATTCAATATTGCATAAATATTGCCTTCAGAGGTTTAGATGACAATAATTCAACCTAAATTCGAAAAAAAGCAGAAATATATGCCCAAATGTTCAATGCTGAATTGCATTCGGGATATCTATCCGGGACGGATCGATATAACTTACCAAATATATCATTTAGTACCGGTAGGCGGTTTCCTGCGGCAAAATTTGTATCATCACGTATTAGTCAAAACATATTCTTTCACATGATTGATAATAAGATCTTACATTTTGTTTTTTGAGAGGGAGGCGTTTTCAAAATTGGTCTATACCTTTAAAATTTATGGCTTACCAAGTTTAATACATGTAATTTATAATTTTGTGAAACAGGAAAGTTTTGGATGTAAAATCCTAACAAAATTGTAACATGGCACTTCATGATGATGAATCAGAACTATATAGTTCAGACAGATACGGATTCAAATTCATGGCTTTCCAAGTTTTAGCATGTGATAGAGTAAACATTTGTAAAACAAGAAACTTTAACAAATATCGGAAGGAGTCTAGATTCGTAAAAAAAGTCATGCTGGATAATGAGAGAACCATAATGTTTTGCTTTTTTCCCCTCTATTTGCAAGGTTTCCTTATCACTCTAATTTACAATTGGGAATATTTCTGGTTTTCCAGCATTGTTTTCTACTCATTTGAAAATATGGTAGGATGATGATGATGATGATGATGATGATGATGATAATGATGATGATATTGATGATGATGATGAAGAAGATGACTATAATGATAGTGATGATGATGATGGTATTTGTGGTGATGATGATGATGATTATATTGATGATGATTTTAATGATGATGATTGTGATGATTATCATGATGATGATGATGTTGATGATGATGTTGATGATGATAATGATGACGACGATGACAACAATGATATTGATGATGATGATGATGATCATGTTGATGATGATGATAATGACGATGATGATGAAAGCAGGTTTTAACAGTGAATTAATCCTTAAGAAACGTGTCACACAGAAATAGTATACTTACCAATATAATGCTCGAGATCAATTTGCTGGAAAACAATGGAGTCCTTTGCGGGGTCGATGGGAGCTAGCGGAGGACGAGGCCATTTGGGATGCTTGCTCTGTGATTTAGGATCTATTCATCAAACAAAAAAAAGCAAAGAAGATCACATGAATTACTACTACAGTTAAAGATAAACTTGAGTTCTGGTAAAAAAAAGAAAAAGAATTCTCACATAATCAAACAAAACTTGCACTGAATGTTCAAGATTACAAATAAATGTCATTTGCCAAACAAGTTTGGTAGAAAATGTATACTGGCTGAGTAATGAGCATAGAAAGATAAGGAAATCAAGGTAAGTAGGCCCGACACCACTTGTGTAGTCCCATATACATCTTTCTGTGTACAGTACTTGTTACTTTACCAAGAATGGGCCAAATTTATTATGATTTTGATGACTCCAGAACCTTGCAGTACACACCAATACTTACATGCTACATGATCAACTTTTTCTGATCCATTCCACACCTTATTTTTACAATGCAATCGCATGACCAGAACTCAACATTATCTTTAAACCTGCTTTAATGACCACCTGTCGATCTACAAAGACCACATTTTTTGTTTCCTTGACAATGGTTTTTCATTGAAACATGTATTAAAGAAACCTGTACATAAAGACCACCTAACTGTAAAGACCATTTTTCTTGTCTCCCTTGCTGTCTTCATAGACAGGTTTCACTGTATCTCACTTTGGTCTTAATAAATAAGGTCATCATTAAAAAATCAAAAATTGCTGTTTCTTCATCACTGTTAAAAGCACATGGTATCAAAACCATCAGTCAAATCTTCCAAATTGTTATCGTTGATAGGAATTTTGACAAGTAATTTATTTTGCTCTGCAAGGAAAGTATTATTTGTGACCAGGCAATATCAACACAATCAAAAAGTTGCATGGTGTGATTTTTAGCTTAACCGAATAAAGGTGTATTTGGTGAGGATGATCAAATTCTAGTTTTAACATTTTGGAAGCATAAAACAATCTAAAACTGGTAGCACTATGAAGATGACTGACAAAGAAAGCGGACAAAATATACAGTTCCTCAGGTAGACAAAGGAACATCCCTTGACTGCTATTATGTAAAAATGTGTAGAACAGGTGTCACGTGCTTATTCACCTTTTTACATAATAGCAGTGAAGGGATGTTTCTTTGTCTACCTGAGGAACTGTATATTTTGTCCGCTTTCTTTGTCAGTCATCTTCATAGTGTACATGTAGGTTGGTCGTGTTTTTTTTTTCTTCCTGATCTTAAGCTTGTCTTTATACTTTTCATTTCTTTATGATCCTGGCTACTGGTTTCATTTTGATGGCTTGAAATAATAATAAGTAAGCTATAATTGCATTGATACCTGAGAATAACAAAGAACAACTTTCAGCTTTTTGTCTTCTGACATGTATAACGCAGTCTCTAATTTTTTAATTGGCGCACCATCTTTTACTCTCTTTTAATTTATTGGTTTTATTATCATATGAAAATAGAACAAATCTTCACCACTGCTTGGTAATGGCGCTGGTCCTTGGAGCACTAGAAATGTCATAAATAAGAATAAGAGCTATAACAATGCACTTTGTAGGCATTTGCAGTCTGAAACAAGAGCACAATTATCCCTTTAACTCTTGATTGAATAATCTTTTACATTCTTTTTAATTTATTGGAGTTATTATCATAATAAAACAGGATTTTTTTTCTTCACCACTGCTTGGTAATGGCGCTGATCCTTGTTCCGATCCGTTGGTCCCTTGCGACTCGGACTCGATCTGCTCCATCAAGGCCAGCTCTTCCTCAAAGACTGACGGGTCCTGGTCTTCAAAGTCCTGGACCCTGGCCCTCTTTGCCTGAGACCCGCGAGGGGTGCCTCCTGGTTTGCGTTTAGAATCCATGGTAATTTCTACAGCATCCTATGGGAAAATCAAAGGGTCAAAAACAATCAATTAATATGTCTGTATGGGTCTACAGTAGTACAGAATAATTTCCTTGGGCCAGATGTGTAGCATTAATATGCTCGATGTCTAAGAGTAAGACCATAAAATTGACTTTGTATTGAAAAATATTGTTCTTTCTGCAATGATCATTTCTTTCTTATTTTTGTACTCTGATCCTGAAGTGTAAAATTCAATACCACCTACAGAATAATTTGATGGAAAAAGACAATATAAGAGAAATTAATTTTATTTGAGTTTAAGACTAGAGTAGCGGCTCCGGTGTGCGGCCGTCCAGTGGGAATTGCCGATTTTATTTTGTATGCAATTACTCACAGAATACTTCAATACCGTCAATAGAGAGTTCATATATTTAGTTATTAAATAGAAGGCACAAATAACGTAACTGACCCACAGCGTGGTCAGTACTGTCCACTTTAGAAGACGTAAAAGTTGCCCGGTTTGCGGCCGTGCGTAACCCGGTTTGCGGCACGCGTACGTCACAAAGCTTTATGCGCTACGTCACGATCAAAGCATATACCAAATTACTACGGGTAACCCAAATTCTCATGTTTATCTGTTGCTACGGTAAATTTTTCAAGTTTTAAATAATTTCACCTTTTTACTGAATGGATCATCCCATACGGGGGTACGTACTAGTAGAAACTATTGGGTCACAGCGGGTACACACATACCATCATACACGATCCCGCATGTTATGTGTGTATTAACACCCCCCGCCGCAAACCAGAAAATCACGCAATTACGTGCCGGTTTGCGGTCACCCCATGCAAACCCCATGCAACTGGGCATGCGGTGGCACAATCAAAATATCTGCGATAGGAGACAGACCACAGCCATCATACTTCCACAAAAACATCAAATTTCACCTCCAATCGGACAAATATCGGACAAATAGAGCTACAATAATGATCTAGTCATGCCTCGATCTCTTAACTTAAAAGTAAGCACCTGCTGGAATTTTCATCGCCGACTGGTGCCGTAGATTTCCGACATCGCTGACGGATACTCCGTACCGACAGGAGCATCTGCTACGGACGTTTTCGGCAGCGCAGAACTTACCGGGGAATCCACGGTAGGTTTCAATGATTATTATCGAGTCATTTTTATTTTATTTTGAAAAGTGATACCCCTGGCCGCAAACCGGGCTATGCCGCAAACCGGAGACTCTACTAAGAGTAAATCAGAGAAGAAAAAAAAGAAAATTGTGATAGTTTCAAAGATGCAATAATCGTAATATTCAAAAGGCAGAAAGAATCTAGGTATTTGATGGGTCAATTCAGTACCCTTCTCCAACGCATATAATCATATCCAGTAACATCTTCACCACATACCTCTTTTGTTATTACATGTTTAAAGCTATCTGTCCTTTGACATGGTTTTGTCAGGATTGTCTTCACATATCAATTAGACCGAAACAAAGTCAACCGAAACAATCTACACTAATAATTACTTGCAGTTATCACCACTAGACTAATTATAATACAAATCAATAGGCCTAGAGTCTACTAACAGTAAGACTATTAAAACAAATTATTTCTAATTGTTTCAGAAAGAATCAGATACACTTTTGAGGACTTTTGAGAAAAAGCTTGTGTCTTATTATTAATTGTGAGCAAGTTTGGAGAAAAAAAAATCTTTCTGTGAATGATCTTTTCATTCTCAGTCTTTCTCTCTCTCTCTCTCTTTCAATCTGCATCTGACAATGTTGAATGTCTTGACTCTTGTGACTTGTCAGTGTCTCTTCTCTTGACCTGTTGACCACTCCAGCAAAGCATAGAGAGTCAATGCTAATGCGTATTGACCTCTAGCACTGCATTCATGCTGTGAGGCAGGGACCTAGAAGTCTATACACAAATATACACACCACACAATATCTCATAGACTGTACACAATCATGTCGATGCAGCTGTAAGCAAAGTTTGAGACTAGACTTACAATTTGAATTTTTAAATTATTCTTTTTAACATCAGTAGATTTCTAGACCTAAGTTGAAAAAAATGTATTTTACTGCTATTTAGGTGTCATCAATTGTCACTAAAGTATCGATTTTGAGTGAAATCAGTTGAGTTTTGTACAGTGGTGTTTGAAATTTCTAGACCTAAGTTGAAAAAAATGTATTTTACTGCTATTTAGGTGTCATCAATTGTCACTAAAGTATCGATTTTGAGTGAAATCAGTTGAGTTTTGTACAGTGGTGTTTGAAATTTCTAGACCTAAGTTGAAAAAAATGTATTTTACTGCTATTTAGGTGTCATCAATTGTCACTAAAGTATCGATTTTGAGTGAAATCAGTTGAGTTTTGTACAGTGGTGTTTGAAATGTTGAGAATCAAAAGCACAGCCTTTACTACACAGCCAGGATAGTGATGCTCCTATGTGTGCTGTTGACTTGATGATGATCCGTCACTGTCACTGTCAGTGCAGTGTCACTGCTTCGTCTCACTATCTCGCTTTCTCGCAGTGTACTGTCTGCATGGTCTGGCTCTCATTTTGTACAGCAGATCTTGCCTATTCTAACACGCCAGTATATCTCCTATATGCCATATGTGTTTCCATACTACATGACTACAGGTCTAGATCTACTTTTTTTCCCCTTCAAATTTTGTATAGACGCGAAAAGGAAGGGTAACATGTTTTTCAACGAGTGGGACCAATTACGAAAAAACGTATGACGTAAACACAATTTCTACCTAAGTTGACGCCTTAAAATCAATTGAATGAATTAAACAATGTCATATGATATCTCCTCGTGTTTGAAAACAACGGATGATCACAAAATATATGAGATCTGACCATACTTACAAAATCACAGCTATTTGGAAGCCCTCTTTCCTCTTTCAATGTCGCGCGGAATCTTCGAAATTCGGCGGGACAAGCCACTTCCTGTTTTGGATGCGACGCCACGGCAATCGCGATCGGTATGGTAGCATAGCATGCACGGTCGGAGAGAGTGTGGGGGTGAGGGGGATAGGCATGGGGATAGGGCGGGAGGGGGGGGGGGGGGGCATTTTTTTAAAAATCTCTCCTTTAGGTAAACCTCTCTCACACCAGCCTAATATATAAATATCCCTCCTCCCTTTTGATAATCTTGTTTTTTCCTCAATATTCAAGTAGGCCCTTCCTTATATATCACTCTTATATACTGTTCCCCTTGGCTTATAATTTAGCTCATATAGACCTACATCCTCGATCCTCCTCTTCCTCCTTCGTAATAAATCTTCTTAAATTTGTTACTAGAATTTCTCCTTCTGATCTTCTTTTCTTCGATGATTATTGTTAACATCATCATCGTCATCATCTTCTTCATCACTACTTTTATTATCATTATCTTCTGTAATTGGGCTTTCTTTCACCCGCTTAAATATTCTTAATTATCATTAATATTCCATATCTAATCTGAATAGAAAATACAGCATGAATTTAAAAAACACTTAAACAAACCCACAAGAAAAAAAATAAGAAGCGACAGTAACTAAATTCAAATAATGATTAGCTTTATTATTTACTTTACATAATAAATGTTCATCACACAAGAATTTTGTACATATCATGCAAACCCTCGATCGTTATCTCAAAATGCAATGAACAGGGAATATACATCATGTACAACACTGGATGAAAAATGAAAGTTTAGTTACATAATCGACGGTCCTATGTAGATAGATACCGACACTCTCATCCTAAGACAAATTCAGTCACGTTTATCTGTTTTGTCCCAAGATTCAAGGAGTACAAAAGTGATCTGAAGCCTCTCATTAATAAAATTGTTGTATTGCTCTTTGCGACCAACCAAATGACCTTAAAATCTACAGTCTGCTTTTTTGAAGAAAAAAAATGTTTAATGAATCAACAAATATGTATTAAAGCATTCAAAACTGAAAATTATCTGCACAAAGAAAGAAAAAACAAAACAAAGAAAAAAGGGGGAAAAATTGACCGACCTACCCAGGTGCTGGCACCTAAAGGGCAATACAACATCTTTTTTTAGGCCTTATAGAGGCACTTCATTAAAAACTGATGAAAAAAAGTTTGAATGAAATGTGTACAACGCTGCAAAGATATCTGCCTTCTTACTAGTATTTTGTTTGCTTCAAAACTTGATGAATGATCGCATGAATGTGAGAAAGAAGAGGATGTATATCAAATATATAAAAGGGGCAGGAAATCTGAAACATCTTTTGAAATATATATCTCAGCATATAACAGAGAGGTATATGAACCAGTAATATTTGTTCTCTTTTGAAAAAATGCTTGTTTCTTCCCTTTTTCTTCTTGCCTCATTTGAATATGATACAGAGTTATAGGATGGAACACATACTGTTTAATAAATGAATGCAAAGCACAGGATGTTACACAGAAAGATAGCTTAAAAATTATATGGAACCGATCAATCCCCAGAAGGTTTGCTACATTCGTAATACAACGATCATACTAATTAAATACATAAATAAATAAAATAAAATTCCCATTCGTCCACCACCATATCTTAGCATGATATGACAAGAATATTATCAAATTAGTATCGAAACAAAACCTAAACTTATTCACGAAAAAAGTATTGTCACTGGGTTTGAGAAGCAGTATTGAAACTAAATATTATGAATAAAGTCGGCAATTATTTAATATTGTATTTGTATCATCTAAATATAATATACATAAACAAAATAATAACTAAAAATAATAAGAAAAAAAAGCTCAGATGCAGTTTGAAGATAATAGAACAAAAAGGGATTGTTATATCTCCATCAATGTATAGAGCAAAATTAAATGTTCTTGTAATGCTGCCTGACGCGTTTCTTTCAAATTAGAGATAAATATGTATAGCTAAAAGAAGATTAGAACAATATACGAATGAAAAAACAAACAGAAAAGTGTGGTAACCAGCCAAAACAATGGATATCTCCATATTTCATCACAGTATTGTAGTGCCATTTTCTTTGTTTTTTTGAGAAACTGAGGCGTATTCAACTCATTTGATATGAACAGAGAATTTCATAACCTCCTGTGGTTCTTTTTTTTTCTTTCTTTCTTTCTCTTTTAATGTTTTTGTCCTGGTACTACAAAGTAGGGGATTGGGGGGCAGGACAAGATTTCTACATTTCATTTTTTTTTTTTTTTAGGGGGGATACATAATTTGTCTCATTTCCTTTGACACAAGAGCCAAAAATATTTTTTCAAGTTCCACTCATTGTTTACCCATTAGCAACTAGAGATTTTGTAAAAATGGCCTTTTACTCACTAGAAGATGTTGCAATATTGCTCTCATTTTGACATTGTTCTGAACAATACAAAACATGCGCTATTTTTCTATGCAGAATCCTACTGCAGACATCGTAAGGATTACGCACGTATAACATTACCACGGTAGACCCCATAGAACAGATACTACAGCGCGTTAAAACGTAATGCCGATTTCGGGCGCCGGTTCAGTGAGTAAAAGGCGGTTTAGTTGCTAAAGGGTTAATAAGTCAGACGTGGACATTCAAGATTACCGACAATCTTCATCAGAAATTTAAGAAAAAAATAGAATGCTTCCCATCATTACTTAAAGGTATTACAAAGTTTTGGTAAATTTCGAAAATTGGGTGGATAGTGATTCTTAACAATTTTGATATATTTGGATGCCCCTGTGAATGTATTATAAGCACTATAAAAATTAGCTCCTAAAACACTTCTGCTTTCGAGAAAAATTGAATATAAAAATTTACCGGTGCTCCCGGTAAATGTTGATAAATTTCAAATAGCGCCTACGGCCGTACAATGGTAGCTGCGACCATGAAAATCTCAGAATATGTAGTCGTGATATATAATTTTCAAACGGGAATAGCTAATCGGTCGATTTTAGTCAAGAAACATTGTTTTATGGCTTAATAATATCTTGACCTTAAGAGGGAGCTATACAACATAACAAGTTTATTACTTATAATTTCATAACTTTTGACTTGATTTCAACCGCGACAACGATCACTAAATATTGTAGGATCGCATATGCGTCCAATATGTTCATTTGGACCAAATTCATGACCCCATACCAAAACTTTGTATTACCTTTAAGTAACTAAAGCTTTTGTCTCTTTTTCATTCCTTTTCCAAACAGAAGCTACATGCTGTGTATCACAAATGATGCTTTAAAAAGTCAAAATGCAAAGTACACTATTCCACAAATTTGAAAAGGTCACTCAACTTTGTTACAAATGAAGACAGAACACTTTTCAATGAAATATAACAATATTAATAGTAAAGAATAGTACATATACATCTGTAAATTATAAAGATTATGAATGATAGGAAAGCGAAATGTAAAAAATGTACTTGTATTTCACTCACTAGTGAGACTTAAAAATTATCACATGATATGCTAATCTATCATATGGGTAATAAAGCTTAAGATTCATATTGCTGGCATTTTAAATTTGATTTAAGCCTATCTGAACTAGTTTGGCCAGGAGGGACCTCCAATTGTGGTCACTGGCAGGTGGTTATAATATCTCATCAAATCAGCTCTCAATTAACATAAGATCATGGGAGACCAATGGGTACCACTTTAGCATTTTTGGCTATATAGAGGGGCAAGTAGCTACAAGTAGTGCAGTCCTGCTTTAAATTATTCATGGATGCACTGCAAAATGAAAATCCTATTTGGTCTATTTGCTAGGATGCTTGAAGCTCCTCTAAATTTGTTTGTTTTTATCATACAAATAGAATTTGATATTGTACAAACATTTAACAAAATTATTAATAGATAGATAGAGGCCTTTAAATCAATGTCTTTTATATATTTTTGGTTTTTGGTTAGGAATGTAGCATTACAACGAAGCAGAAACAAATTCAACTGTTGATTATTGAATACTTGACCTCCTTTTAACCTCTAACCTTCTCCGTTTTCACTCTTACGTGAAGATATCATACAGGTATTATTTTACATAGTATAAACAATTTCTGAGTTACTCACAAAGACGCAATACCAAAAGTCACTACAAAATATAATAAAATACTAGAATTTAGATAAAAGAAACATGTAGATATATTTACAGGAATCAATTTTTTTTACACAAGGTTGTGAGATAATTAAATTTAAACAGCCTTTGAATTATACCACCACTTCAATTAAGAAGTTTATTTCACTGAAGTTTTTTTTAATTTCTTTTCTTACCCCTCTGTGACATAAAGTTCACAAACAATCATAACAAATGAATGTTCAAGAAGAAGAGGGTTTAATTATTGTTTCAATGTTGAATCTGCTTTGGAATACTTCCATTAGAACAAACTTTATGATGTGCACACCTATTTCTTTTTAAAGAAGAATAAATATATGCCACTGGCTCTGTAGTAGAGCAGTGGTCTCATAATCGGGAGGTCACAGATTTAATAACCAAGTCAATACACCAAGGCTGCAAGGCATTAATCCCCATTACCAAGTCCCTCGTATAGGACTTAAAGCTAGCCTCCAAGTTGCTCTCTTACAAGCAGCTTTTTTTAGCAGTCAGTTAAACAAAAAGAATACCACACCATCAAACAAAGTTGTTAATCAAACAAGAAGTTGGAGGAAGGAATGGAAGGATTAAATACTCAACAAAACTTAAGGCTATTCATTTGCTATGGTTTATCGTTTGTTCAACCCCTCTTGTAAATTCTCATACAAGAATCGGCATGGTTCGATAAACATGATATTTTTTTCTTTTTTGGAACAGAATTAAATGCCTTTGCCTACATTCAATGTGAAATTTGTGCCGATTCAAAATATTTTCAGGGCAATCTTATAACAAAACAACTGGTAAAATCTTACAATCTCATTCTTGAATTGATTTGTTTGTAAGCTTAATAGCACAGAAAAGAATGGAAATATACCATTTGAACTCTCTTAATAATACAGGGGGAGGGGGTGTTTCACAAAGAGTAAGATTGTCTTTAAGTTAGACTTAACTATAGCAGGCCTATTCATGCCACTAGTTCCTCTAACCATCCCTGGCATTGGTTTCTCAAGGGACGTATAAATCAGGGTCACAAATCTACAGAATTTACATTTTTTGATAGTTCATTATTGACAGAAAAAAAATATTATCTAAAGATCATGATTGAGAGACCAAATAGTGAGAGCAACCAGTGGCATGAACGGCCTGCCATAAAGTCCAACTTAAAGTCGATCTAAGTCTTTGTGAAACACTCCCCAGGAAGGATGAGCTACTCAAATGGTACTTCAGGCTTTTGGTAACAAAGGAATTACCTGTATCACTCCGACTTGCCCAAAACTTGCAGGCATGGTAGTTCATATGCTGGTATAATGACATCATTGCTCTTTGATGACTACAATCATGTACCAGCGCAATTAGGCAATGCACCCATATCTTTAATCAGTGAACGAGCCATTCGTAATGATTCAAGTATTTCATGGTGTGGTACGCATTATTTTGGATTGCCAGTGTGACGTCACACTGATCATCAGTAAAGTATTTAACCTTAAAGTCGGCTTATTAAAGTAACAATCACAGATGTGAACTGAATACAAGTAAAGAACTTATTACAGTACTTAGCCAAGTAAAATGTTAAGTAAAGTACTGACTTAATCAACGAACCGAATTGAATACGGCTCCTAGTAATTCAGACTCTAGCGCACACCTATCACTGTTCAAAAGATCATATATAGAGAAAAGGCAAATGTTGATTGGATGGTGAATTTCTCTCTTTAAAGATGTTTTTTCCTTTCGCAGACCTTCAAACCCGACTCTCCTTGAATCCGGTGGTACACGTATATGGAAGAGGTCTATTATTAGGACCCTCCCACCAAAATTTAAAAATGGAAACTGGCTTTCAACTCATGCATTTTGAATGTTTAATTACAATTAGTTATTTTTCTAGACTTGAAAAATATTTGTACATAATTCAAAATGTATTCAATCATTAGTGATTTGAGAATAGCTCCCTCTACGACAATATGAAAACAGCGCTAGATTCTCATAAAGAACTAGGTGTCAAAACCTGTGACTATAAAATGTCACACACTGTATCTGAAGGATATATTTTAAACACTCGCAAAGTTTCAAGGAGTTTGCACAAGTCTGCAAAGGGGATTTTAAATCTACCATTTTTACATCTGCTTCTTTTCTCTTGCTACGGGAACATTCTCTCCCTCCGCCTCTCATCTTTCTTTCTCTCTTCAATGGCCGTGTAAGAAGTGGTGGTATAATTCGTCATCGTCGATGAAGCCTCCGGAGAGAAAATAAGGGGCTGTGGGGGAAGGGAGGGGGGCAGCGGTGGCAGCCTGTGTTATGAAGATGACTTCAACTCTTTTACAAGCCTGGAGTGAGATATAGCAAATGGGAAAAAACATGGCGTAAAGTCAATTCAATGCAATTCAATAATAATATTTTTATTCTCCAAAATATGATTTACATAAGATTGCTTTAATAAGATGCGCAGGTTCACAAAAATCTTTAGATTGCAACATACCCCTGCAGATTGCGTCAGTGAATTGACATTCATCCTTTCATATGTAACACATTGATTGTCAAGTGTCGACTAACATAGTTTACCGAACTGGATATTCTACTCCTTTTTTTATATACAGCTGTAGTTGTTTATGACAGATGTCATAGTCAGGTGGTTTAATCATGTGACTGTGAATGAAAAAGTTCATTCTTTTACAAGCCTGGGGTGAGAGGATACAAGATGACATTGAGATAGAGGAGAGACAGACAAAACAAACATAGATAGAGAAAAAATGAGCGACAGAAGGACAAAACAAGTTGAAGATATAATTATACTTATATTTAAATCTTCGCTTCAATAATGGCTTTCAAATAAAGAATTGAATAGAGCAAATGGCTGAATGAATTGAGCATATTTTAAGTGACAGTCTTTCTAGGGTGCAACATAGCTGGTGATTGTGAATTTCCATTCATCCTTTTAAATGTTGGGGGGGGGGGGAATATCACTTTCTTAAGGATGCAACTTACACGAGGGAACGCAAGTTTTTCTTCATCTTTCATATTTAAAATTGCTGATTGTAGTAGCTAGCATTCTAAACCCAGTGACTGTCAGCGCTTCAGTAGGTTATGTCAAACTGGTAAGGCGCTGTATAAAAAGCAATTATTACTATTAGAAATGAATGACTAGACTCACCACTGCATTGCTTCATCCAATCCTTCTCCTTTTAGCGCCGACGTCTTGAAGATCTGGTACTTCCTACTCCTGAGGGCGGGTAGTCCGAGGGCGTTGGCCACCTCAGAGGGCGACATTGCACCGTCCATGTCTTGTTTGTTCGCAAAGACGAGCAGCATTGCCTTCTTTAGCTCTTCCTCCTGTAGATGTACAATAGTTTAGGGTAAAGTTATAGACTTGATATTGGATTTCATTGTGAAAGAAACAGTCTGAAGGCAATGAGCCGGTTTGTAGATACAATCTGCGCATTGGTAGATAAAGGTGATTTTTACCAAATAGGCCATTTTCGTAATGTAATCAAATTTAATGCATAGGTTTTTATGAAGTGCCTCGTTACAATCTATTTCATTCACCTGTTACAAATAAATATATTTCAGTAGTCAGAATGTAAATTGCATACATTTATTGTTGCTAGGTAGGACACAAATTATGGCTTGTCCTACCTAACAACATGTAATGTATGCGATTCACATTCTGACAATTGTTTGTTTGCTTTTATTTCTGCGTTCAAAATAATACAATACATATTATATACCTCACTTAAG
Organism: Strongylocentrotus droebachiensis; assembly: GCA_035222895.1. Lineage (NCBI taxonomy): Eukaryota > Metazoa > Echinodermata > Echinoidea > Camarodonta > Strongylocentrotidae > Strongylocentrotus > Strongylocentrotus droebachiensis. The sequence goes on along the minus strand of JAVYIG010002653.1, from coordinate 121,456 downwards.
AAATCCAGCCATCTGATTGGTCGAATTGCATTCATAAACTTCAACTATTTCTGTAAAATTCCCAATAACCATGGTTATTGGGAAAATAGTTCAGTCTCCATGGTTACCCCATAGGTTTACATGTTAAAAAATGGTCTGAGCGATTGAGGATACCGCGTACGTGTGCGAAAAATTGGTCGGCAATTTCAATACAATTGAATCTCGATCGATCTTACCGACAATTTTATCTTGCATTGTTGACATGAAGACGAAAATAAACTTCCAAAAACAAAAAAACAAGATCTGCCGATAGATCTTGATCTAAATTCGTGCCAATATGCATTGCAAAAGTAAAAGAAGGGCCTGTTTATATGGAGCAGCCGCGAAGCATCCTCCACTCGAAACCGTTTTCAATCCATTTTAATGTATATATATATAAGAAAAAACTACTATGTATTTAACAGAGCGCGATAGCCGAGCGGGTTAAGGCGCTGACTTTAGTTACATCACATTTTGTACGCAAGAGTTCGAATCTCATCTTCGACAAAAGTTTTTTTATTTTTTATTTTTTATTTTTTAGTCTATTTTTGTTTGGCATATAAAAGTATTAATGACTGCTTTAATATTCGAGAAATAGTTGTTTTATTACGCTCTCGGGAAGGTTACAATTGGGCTATTGCCCTCGGCACGCCTCGGGTAATAGCACAATTCTAACCTTCCCTTGAGCGTAATAAAACAACTATTTCTCTCAAAGCAGTCATTAATACTATAATATAAAATGTGTTTACAAAGATAATATACAAAACAATTCATAAGATAAACAATATAGTCATGATACATAATGAATACAAAATAAGGAAGTGAGCTTAAACTTTTTTTATAGATATATATCCATATATACACACATATACATACATATACATATATATATACATACATAGCACATGCATACATACATACACATACACATATACACCTATACATACTCTCACATATAATATAATATAATATAACACATATAATATAATATATAATCCAATCAATGATTGAATTTACCTTTAAACAAGTTTCAAACAAAAACACAGATGGTCTTTCTATAAAGATGACAGCTCAAGTCAAGGCAGTAGAGACCTACATTTACATGACAAGTACATGTCCCTAAAACAATGGGCTACATTACCTCTAACATGGTGACCAGTTCTGACTTTGAGATGCCTATTCTGTCTCTATCACAGCTGTCTACTACATAGATGATAGCATCCGTGTTGGAGTAGTAACATCTCCAATATGGCCTGGTAATATTAGAAAGAGAGAGAGAGAGAGGGAGAGAGAGAGAGAGAGAGAGAGAGAGAGAGAGAGAGAATGGGGGAGGGGTTGAGAGAGAGAGGGAGAGAGAGAGTTTGTGTGTGTGTGTGTGTGTGTGAGAGAGAGAGAGAGATTCATCATTCATTCTAATAAACAAGAACTTACCAATAATAACAACAACAACACAAATATGAAAGTAATATCAAGAAAATAAAGCTGTTTATTAACAAGTAGATCCAATCTATAAAGTGTACATGTACATTGAATGCAACAACTTTATGAAGAACCAAGTGTTGCCATCTTCATCCGTTACAAGTTCAATCAAGTTTACCTTGAAATTCTTACTTAATTGTAAGACCTTTTTTTAAAAATAAATACGCTTCAGATACTGAATTGGTAATTTATAACAAATAACAAGATTGGGACTTATACTATAAGAAATCCGTGGACCAGGGCCGTGTTTCACAAAGCCCTTTTTTAACGACAAATGACAAAAATCAGTGACCAATCTGCCGATACAGTAACCAATCAGTAGCTTATAACAAAAACTGTCATTTGTCACTGATGACAAGTTTTGTGAAACACCCCCTGGTTAAGCCAGACTTTTCTAGGTCTGCTTTTCATTAATATCAGCTATAGATCGACACCTGAAGGAGAGAGAAATGAAGAAATCCTACTTACCTAATACTCGTTTGACCGCCAAGATCCCAGACTTGGAACTTGAGATTTTGGTATGTGACTGTTTCAACATTGAATCCAATAGCTGCCACAGATAGAAAGGTGAAAAGGTTTAATTTAATGCAATCTGTACACGTCACGAGAACCTCAAACACAAATTAATACAAAGTTAAAATTTGAGTAAGAAAATTTGAAAAAATCAGGAAAAATAGAGAAAATAAGGGGAAAATCAGGAAGAAAAAAAATTGGGAAAAAAAAAAAAAAAAAAAAAAATCAGAAGAAAAAATAATCTGGATTTTTTTTTTAAATCTGGAAACCGATTTAAATCGGGTAATTATCAGGCCTGAATTGTTGGATCTGGACATTGGATACTGGGAGATGGTAGCGGATGTTAATTGGAGGGGCCTTCTTCAACATCAACTCAGGCAAAGCGAGGAAAAGCTTCTAGACCAGACCTGACCAGAAAAAAGCCAGGAGAAACTGAGACCCATAACCATGTACATGTTTATGCAAATAATACTTATATGATGTACCCAGGGTGCTCTATCTATGATCTACTCTGACTGATGGAAGCCTATTATAAAGCTATGAACTTAAAACATGTATTTCAATCTAGCCACCTAATGTTTACTGAATTATATCTTAACAAAATTCTAGACTGAAAGCGTGTATAAGACCTATTAATTTATTTATTTGAATTACGATGACTTACTTGGAATGGTTGTGACTACTTCTCCAACTTGTAATCTATAGAGGATAGTTGTTTTCCCTGCACCATCCAAACCGAGGATCAGAATACGCAGCTCCTTCGCGCCAAACAGGCTGCCAAATAAATTTGAAAAGAAATTCCCTGTTGACACAAAAGAGAAAAACACTTTATATTGGAGAAATACAACCTGAAAGTTTACAGCAAGCTTGTGAACTTTTAATGAAAGTAATGGAAGATAGATGAACTACATGTTTGCAAGAGTTTAGAAAGTTGATCAAATCTTCTGTCCAATGTCCCTTCTAGAAAGCCCCATCCATTCAGAAAGTGTCTCTAAACTGCAAATGAAATATGTTTCTAATTTGAAGTTTGAAGGTGAAACTACATGTAAAAGGTGTTTTTTAACTCTTAAATTATGCAGACTTCTCGTATGCGCGATACCATAAACCATACAAGAAGTCTGCATAATTTTGTACAGGATAGCTTCAGTTTGAGGTGCAGGACTACAGCGTAGAGACGGTACTGAGCGATGATGTCGACATCGAAGCCCAAAACAAAGGTTTGCAGCTGTCGAATGTGATCCAAATTCAGGTGGAAAATGCAATATGATTATGATTGAAATTAGTTAAAAATTGGGCTAAAATTCCTTTGCTAAGAATGGATTTTTAAACTGCTAAAAAAAAATGGATACGGAACTACACTAGCGCCGCATTTTGATTGTAGACTAGACTAGACTATTTGCGAATAGAGAAAGGACGAAGGAATTTAGAAAACGTTGAGTGCAAAAGTAGACAGTGAACTTGGGTTATTTTATTACGCAAAATCTGTTATTCACATCCCCAGCATGCGGTTCGGGAACCCAGAACCCGGAGCCTGCAGAGCACCGATGACACTGAAAGAAAATGTCCGTGAATTTCGTGAAATGCGGACGATCCTTATTCTTGGACTTGGACCAGCGCCCGACTTTGCTTTGTCAAAGATAACGATTGTTTAATAATAATATTAATAATAGCAATAAAGAAAACAAAGACTTTAACATAGCATACATAAACTCGAAAGTTCATAAAAGTACAAGCTAGACTCGACTGTCAATTACGATCCTTGTCACATGATCATACTCACTCACAGAATATATCTAGATTTCTAGGATATCTTGCGACACAATTTTTAACGTGTGGGACCAGAGGGATAATTTGTAAGAGAGACACCTTCCGAATCCACGACGGCTATTCTTTACATTGCTTAAATATTTGTTTATATTGCATGTAAAATACACAATTGGGCACATACATTCACAGAAAAGTGATTAAAAGCAGGTTTCAATGTCTTACCCATATTTTATGCCGGTGATGGACTCGGCATACGCGTAAACTTCAACGTGTACAATTTCTATTTTCTTTTCGGCCAAACGTATGACGTCACGTGACCCTACATGACCTCGGCGTCCTATAAATGAAATGTAGACTCTACACGCAATCATAAAGTTGGATTAATCATCTTACAAAAATGGCTTTCATTATCATTTTTTGCTGTTAAGATGTTTGCCATTTGGCTATCGATGTCATGAACAAAATGGAAAGAAAAAGAATATTATGCATAAACTACTCGATCATCATGCACATTACTTTAGTTTTATAGCAGAAGCCAAAACAAAAAAATTGCATTGCAATCTAAATATTTCTCTACTTTTATAATCATTAAATGTAAGTTGTTTCCTTTTAAATAATTATAAAATAATATATTTAATAATTTCTCTATATTTTTAACCAAGAGTAATCTCTTTCAAATAATAAAAAAGGAATATAAAAGAATAGACTGCGATTGCCTTTACTTTGGGGGAAAACCCACATGTGGCACTTGATGGTTGGTAGCTGCATACAGTTTTGCATGTAATGTGAACCTTGTGTAATGAACGCATGCACGCAGTATATTGAATTAGAAAGCGCGCGCTTGGCAGAAGTACATAAACAAACGTGCATAAGCCCGGGTGCAGATAGATGCATGTATCTTTCTTTACCACTGCACTCTATACTGCACTGTAGTTTTGTAGAACGGGTGGATGGATGATCTGTTACTGTGACTGATGTAAATGCGACTTCTTTTCTGAAACTCGTAGTTTCGAAAGTTCCATTCCACCACCAGCATCATGACTGCTCAGCTTTTCATCGGGAGACTGAGCAAGAATACACGACAGAGAGATGTCGAGGACATGTTTGATTATTATGGCAAAATGTCCAGATGCGAGCTGAAATTTGGTAAGGACTGTCTAACTTAGTAACTCTAACTTCTAAGTTTTAACTATTGATCTAGGTCTAGTATCAATATTGCATGAGGATGTTGTTGTCTGATGAGTTGACTGACTGTGAATGTGTGAGATCATGAGACTTGATTGCAGATTATGGTTAATAAAAAGTAAACAACACTCAACAGTAACTTTTATATTACTGAAAGGAGCAAGTTTTGAAGTCAAAGATTTAATTGATTGAACATTTAAAAATATTTATTAAAAAATGTAATGCAATAATTGAATAACACAGCAATAACATGTTTTAAGATGAACGCTTCAGATCTTGTGTTTTTGTTTTTGAGGGGCGAGGTATTGCTAATGATAGAATAGAATACGATTACAAGGCTAAACATCGGCCTTGTAATCATTTTAATGCAATGGGACCATTTAATTTGATTCAATTTTGATTTGATTTAGTCTAGATCTATGCCAATTAATTGAGTTAACTTTGCATTCTCGCGAAATAAGCCAGTACCTCTCATTTACTTTTGACGTAGCGTTTCGTTGCTACTCCCCTAGGCCCTAGACTTAACAGGCAATTGTGTGTCTACGCACTCGAGGATCGGTAGCATATTTCAAGAGAAGGCCGTTAAATCACTGTCTAGACACTGCAGACTTCATACTTCAGAATGAACCCCACCAATACGGTTTATCTGCATGAACGTCCAACACCTAGGGTTAGAGTGCAGGCACGTAGCCAGAGTTCGATGTTTGGGGGGGCACCTACATGTAATCGATCGAGATAAAAAAAGGGGTCTAAAAAAGTTCAACCGATCTTGGAAATTTTAGGGGGGGCATGTGCCAAGAATGTCACAAGAATGTCATTCGTTTAATCATTTGATTACTTACTAAATTGTCTCGATATCAAAGTCAAAGATTTGCATTGGTCGGAGAGAAAAATATCTTCTGTATTCGAACCCAGGACCTCCTGAATAAAGAGACAATTGCTCTACCACTGAGCCACAGTGCCTCCTCATTTGCATTTTGCACTAACCCAAATTATATTAATTTTATTGGCCTTTGATTTTTCTTCAAAATGCTATCAGTATGGACAGTCCAAGTTGTATGTAGACTTGCCCTTGAAAGGTGGAAGACTGGTGTTGTGTTTCAAGATTGAACTGAAACTAAATCAATGTTAAAAGCATTGTATCTATAGTTTGCAGCATGAGAATGGGGAATAGTGGTGGAGAAACTATTCACTGCACTTTGATATTTTAGCAATTCTTGAATCAATTATTTTTCTGAAAATATTTGCTCTCCTCTGCTCTCTAATGATGTTTCTCATATGTTCCTTCAGTTTAGGAAGCCATAGGGTAGGTTAAGTAAATTATATATTCGTATACTGGTATAATAATATACCCCCCAAAATGGTAACAAAATTAAAATTGTACTTGTTGTGAAGGATTTATATTCTCAAATGGCCTTGTTCTTTCGATGTCCTTGTACTAAGATGTACCCACGTACAGAGATGTGTTGGTGCACATAATGTGTGTATATTATTGAACAGGGTGAAATTAGGTCAACTTTATTTTTAAAAAAGCATGTACATGTACACTGTATGGCCTTCAGAGATACAGGTGTACATGTCCTTGTACGTGTTGCTGGTTTATGTGTAAACTACATGTACAATCGGTCGCTCACTTCATTTTAATCTGTCCAAGTCGGGATATATTGTTAGGGCTACATTGATCACTAGAGATGTAGTGTTCATCAAATTGGAAATAGTTATATTTATCTTTTACTGCTATATCATTAGAATATAAACATAACATAATAATGTCTTTCAACAATGTACATGGGTATATTGTCAAAAACTGAATATTGCCAATTTTGTTAATAAAACAATGATTTTTAATCTATGAACGTGTTGCCAACTGATTTTCCCTTTTAAAATTCCTTGTCTCAAACGCAATATAGCCATGAAACAAAAATAGATACAGTGGGTGCAGAAATTTTTGCTCTTTCTACTCATGCATCTGGCAGTTTTTTTTAGGGCTCAAATAAAAAATTATTGAGCCAAACCACAAACTGGATTGATTGTGGCAAAATGGTTGAGGGGAGAAGATAAATTATATAGACAAAGGAGAGAAAAAACATGGCCTTCATTTTAAATGAAGGTAGTTGTACATGTACATGTACATGTAGCTGGTTTTCAATACTCGGTCCCTCACTTCTTTGGCCGCTAATACCTATTTGTATTTTAACTGAAGAAAATCTAACTGTAATATAGGGCATTTGTTATATGCTTTGTAATAAAGCTTGACTACTGCACTTTTTTAATTTTGTATTCATTGATAGCAAACCCAAGAAAATCCATACTTCCAAGACAATTCTTGGACACATTTAAATAAAATGCCCATATTTCAGCTGTTAAAATATCAAATATTGTGATACTTTTCATGTCGCGTATTTGTACTTGACTATTTGACGTAATAAGTAGATATTCATTTTTTATTTAATGTAGCTTCACGTCAATTTTTTTTATTAGTTGATGTATTATTTTTAATTCAATGTTTTTGATTTTCTTTTCCTCTTTTTCTTTGATGTCATAGGTTCTGGCATGGGTAAGTACACCATAGAATTTATGTCTACATTGTAGATCAATAACTCATAAAGCATCTGATTAAATAATGTAAAAGGTAATTGCAAGGAATATGTTCATGTACATCTAACGTGCAGTGTGAGGGGGGGGGGGGGGGGGCTCACTGTCGTATGTATGAAATATACATACTGCACTTTTAATTGCAAAGAGCCATCTTTGTTGTGGCAATTTTTGTGTTAAGTCATTATTACAGGAAGAGTTTATGGCAATCTGGGTGAAACCAACTTTTATATCTTTTATTTCAGGGAGGGGGAAGGGGGGGGGGGGAGCTATTATTGTTTTAATATTCCCTATACTTGCTGTCCTTGACAAAAGTTTTTACCTAGCTGATTAAAATGTTGAAAGTATGAGATAGTTTAAAAAGGCTGTGTTTTCAGAAGTCGCTGGATATCATTTCCTTTTTGTGTTTCTTTACAGCATATGCCTTTGTGGATTATGTCGACAAACGTGATGCAGAGGTACGTCTGAGATCTTGATTATTTTTTTTTAAAGATAATGTTTTTGGTACAATATTGGGTATTTTGCAAGTAATCTGCTTTGAGACATTACTCAAGTTTAATGTCGATATTACAGTTATGATGTTATTAGAGTTGATGAACAGACTGTATAACATTATTTCTGCGTCACCACTTCTCTGGTAATTAGATGCCAGTGGACTCTGGCCTCAGCTCTTCAGATCAACCTCAGTTCCTGAAAACTGTTAGTACATTAGTACATTGTATGTGTGGATAAGTGCCTACATGATTTTATATTTATTGTTTTATAATTTTTCCCTTCCAATATGCCATGTTCCTACATTTTTTTTCTCTCTTTACTTCTTCAGAGGGACTTTATTATTCCATTTCAAAGTATGTACAGACTATAACAAGTAGAACAAAACATATGAATTAGGCCATTAAAAAAAATATCCATGTTTAGCTTCACCGCCCGCTTCCATTTTGGGGGCCGCCTCCTATTTTTTAATATTTTTTGTTGTTGAATTTTTTTTTTTCTTTTTTTTTTTTCTTTTTTTTTTTAAAGAAAACAAAACATGAAAAACACTGCTAAAATGGATCTATTTCTGATTAAAAAAAAAAAAAAAATGTTGGCGGCCATCTTGAAAAATAGCCACATGTTCCTACATGTATCTCCGCATCTTTTGTCAGTTTTTTTTTTAATCGAACCACAGCAAGCAAATATTTTTTTACATGATTTACATTAGCCAAGAACAAAATACACACATTGATAAAGGTACAGATAAAGGTACGTGTACAAGTATGATCGACAAACAAGGAACATGAAAAACAGCCGTGAACTAGTTCAGGAAGATCAATTCGTTCTGATGGTATATCTTGGCTTGATGCCATTGGGAAGTACAATTAAATCACATGTTTGGTAACTTTGGGGGGTTTTCCATTTTGTTAACACTATTCCATGACATTCTGTTGGAATTTTATGCAGAGTCTATTAAAAAGAGACCGTTATTTTTAGCAAGTTGGTTTTTGCAAGGACCTACTAAGCCCATGCTTGGTAATTAGTAGGCCTATGTTTGGTAACTTTGGGGTTTCCTTTTTTTTAACACTATTCCATGCAATTTTGTTGGAATTTTAGGCAGGGTTGAAAAGAGATTCACATTTTTAGTAAGTTGGTTTTTGCAAGGACCTACAATGTACTAAAGTCCATGCTTGGTACATGTTTGGTAACTTTGGGGTTTTTCCTTTTTTAAACACTATTCCATGCAATTTTGTTGGAATTTTAGACAGGGTTGAAAAGATGCCAACATTTTTAGCAAGTTGATTGTTGCAAGGACCTACTAAGTCCACGCTTTGTATGTTTGGTAACTCTAGGGTTTCCTTTTTAAAACTCTATTCCATGCAATTTTGTTGGAATTTTAGGCAGGGTTGAAAAGAGACAAACATTTTTAGCAAGTTGATTTTTGCAAGGACCTACTACATGTAAGTCCATGCTTGGTATGTTTGGTAACTTCAGGGTTTCCTTTTTTAAAAACTCTATTCCATGCAATTTTGTTGGAATTTTAGGCAGGGTTGAAAAGAGACCAACATTTTTAGCAAGTTGGTTGTTGCAAGGTCCTGCTTGGCTAGGTCCATGGTTGTTTCATGTGCAGGCAAACCAAGCCTTCAAGATATTTTTTTCTTGAACCTCACCAGGAATAAATTCATGCACGCATGCACGTTGTCAAATCTTCCACACTAATCTTGCCCTGTTGCCAGATGGTTTCGAGTGTACCAAACACTGATTTTTTGTATAAAGTTGACCTCAAAAACTGTAGCTGGCATTCTTAGGGTTAACAGTTAACTTACGGAGTAAGAAGAAAATGATATCATTAGCATTGCGTACAAAACTTAAATCCGACTTGGTTTCCACTCACTCCCTATTCTACACATGATTTTATTTTATTTCTGCACTTTTCCAAACGTGTATCTATGTGTGCGCCAACTAGATTTGGAATACAGTATAGCAAGATGGAACCCCTTGCACCATGTTTTACTGATTTGTACACTTGAAGTTATCATTACGTATCTAATTCAAAATTCTCATACTATCTCAGAAGCGTACACATACATACATTCATTTAATTGAGCGGGAGTCTTCAATATTTATTCATTAATAATTGATCAGGATATGTATGAGATTCGTAGGGCCCCAATCCACTTGAAATCAAACTTGTGATAAAAAAGGAAAAACAGAAGTTAGACAGTTTCACACGAGGGGGCAAAGTCTAATTTCATATCTTGTAACCAATGCTGCTCATTAGGCCTGTCCTCATCAGCTCGAGATTGCCAAATATCCCGATATTTGAACTATCCTGATCGCAAATTATCCAGCTAATTTGCGCCTTCATCAGCCCGAAGTTGCAATTAGCGGGATATTTGGTCGAGATAATCGTCCCAAGATATCTTGGGGGTGCGTCTTCACCACCCCAAAGACTCGCACTTTGCGTGAATGCTGAGCAAAATATCTCGAGCTAATTTCTCGAACTCGAGTTTCAAGGTCAAGTCTCGAGCTGATGAAGACGCGATTTGTAACTTCAGAATTATTTCCCAAATCAGAGATAGCAGGCTATGACAGGCCTTTTTAGACTCCTCTCTTCTGAGGTTGCTTTGAATTCATAAGCAAAAAAAAACACCTTTCACTGTAGAGCATCGATAGACAACAACATCCCACATACATGTATGGATCGTGTTTTCAATCAATGTACATGTGCACTGTAGTTGATAGCCATATGGTAGAAGTACAGTACTCATACGTTTGTATTGATTTATTAGCAACACCTTTTTATCTCATTTGAGTGCATCGTAAATCATTGTCATCGCCATCTGGGCAATTAAATGTATTGTATTTGATTAAAAGGAAAGTGAATCCATAGTTGAGTTCACCCGACAGTCTGTAGTTTTAACTTTGAGTTTAGGTTATTGTTTTAAACTTCGAAATTATCTTGTAGTTGGGGACCGTGTGGACACACTCGTTATAATTCAACTTTGGGTTACCTCGAAGTTGCAAACCAAAACTGGGTGGTGTTTCACAAAGACTAAGATCGACTATGGCAGGCAGGCCGTTCATGCCACTGTTTTCTCTCACCATTTTATGGCATTGGTCTCTCAAGGGATGTACAATATCAAATCATCGTCACAAATCTACAGAACTTACAGATTTTGATAATTCATTAGTGAAGGAAAAAATATCTAAAGATCATAATGGTGAGAGCAAACAGTGGCATGAGTGGCCTGCCATATTTAAGTCCAACTTAAAGTTGATCTTAGTCTTTGTGAAACACCCCCCTAGATCTTTGAGGTTAGTGCCATAACTATGAACAGCAGTGGGGGGAAGGGGAGGGGGGATCCTCATCCAAAGTTATATTCTGTGTGGACCCAATCAAATTGAGGTTACACCAGCTTGTAGTTCAAACTTTAAATAGGTACTTGTTGTTTCCATCCCTTGTGAACCCTTATCGTTGTTGGTGGGTCGTTGTTTATAACTTCAAGGTTTTGCAAACTGAAAGTTTAAAACTTTGATGACTCTGTGCAAACATAGCTACATGTATAAGGGCTATGAAATATATTTTACACAAACTTCTCTCTTAAAAGGTGCATGATTTTTTTTTAAATAGATTATGATTTGATTGGTATACATGTACATGTACTTCTACATACATACATGTAAATGTACTTGTATTTCAATATTATTCTTTTTTTGATTAATTTTATGGGAAATTTATTAGGTGACTCAAAACCTTGAACTTGCTCTTTGATTGATTATCATACAGTATACAGTAAAACCTGTCTTAGTGGCCACCTCTCTATAAAGGCCACCTCTCTATAGTGGCCAAGTGTTTTGTCTCCCTTGAGAAAGAAACGTGTGTTGTAGAACCTGTCTGGAAAGGCTACCTGTCTTCAGTAGCCACTTTTTCTGTTTCCCTTGACTGGCCTTTATAGACAGGTTTGACTGTATTACCGTACTACATGCAGCTTTCCTGTTTTTCTGTATATCTCTTTTGGAGCAACAGTTGTATCCACTTCAGTATAGTTCTCTACTTCCTCGTGCACATATTTTTTTCTACAGTAGCTTCCATGATCTTGTATTAAATCATCAAATCAAAAGAATCTATTATCAGTTTCACATGCTGATCGTAAGATCGTGAACAGCTTCCTCCATTTCCCTTGCTTTGTGCCAAAAATCTGTTGTCTCTTGCACTTTTACTGTATGATAGAATTTTCCCAGAAAACATGTTTTGAATTTGAGCAAAAACCGAAACTGCCTCTTTCATTTCTTTTGTTAGATTCCCTTTTGAAATTGCAACCAATTTAATGGAGCACTTGGCTTAGCCTTTAAGCAAATCAATCTTGAAAAAGTAGTTTCATGTACCTATACTTACAAAAGTTGTTTTTAAAAATACCATGTCGGTATGGGTTTGGGGGGGGGGGGGGAGTGGGAAAAGGGTTTTATTGTTTAATTCTATAAATGTGTTTTCTAGCACTTGCTTTCCAAATCAGAACAAACAACATTTTTTTCTGGATAATTATACTGATACTGAGTACTGACTACACACATGTTCACGCATTCAAAGTGCATTGTCTTGTCGTTATCACAAGCTGTTAAATTTGCAGCCCTATAGGTACAACTTTTCTCAAGGGAAACAAAGATATGATCTTTGTAGACAGGTGGTCACTACAGCAGGTTTGGCTGTAGTTGATTATAAGCTACTTGGTATACACATTTATATCAGCATCACAATGGCTGTCAGTATTAGTATCTTGCCTAAAAGTTGGCTTTATTTAAACGAAAATGATTTGTAGATCTGATCTGAATATGAATTAAGCCATTTTATCGAGCTAAGCTAAATGTGAAGTTAAATACTAACATCAATGAAGTATTGATAAGATTATGCGCCCCAGGGAGCTGTAATCTTGAGTCCCCTGGCTACATTATGGAGCATTCATGCTATAGAGTACTCAAATACTTCAATACATGAAGTAGGTACTTGTACACGTGTCAGTGCATGTACATGAACAGATATATTGAAGACTCTATTTCCTTGTGTTTTGGAGCGAACCAGGATAATGTATGAACCATGGCATTAATACAAACTTCCAAACAATGGTCTCTATGAAATATTGGTTTCTGCGAAATCAGTTGTTCAGAGCCAAAAGGGCCATAAATCTTTGTTAAAGCATATCCGAGTTAGCGTCCTTCTTGCCCCAAACGGACATTTATGATTGCTCAAACAGAAAAACCACAACAAAGGCTGTTTGGGAAATATTTTTCTCATTGTCTGCAAGTTGTTTTGCAGAAAGATATTTTCTATAAATAGCCCCATAGTTGTAGATGTATCATGTACATGGTAAATGGATTCATGTGTTAACCCCATTATCAACTAGAGATTTTGTAAAAATGGCATATTACTCACTGGAAGAAGTTGCAATATTGCTCTCATTTTGACATTGTTCTGGACAATACGAAACATGCCCTATTTTTCCATGCAGAATCCTACTGTAGCATTTAACAGAGATGCCAACCCTCCCGATTTTATCGGGAGGCTCCCGATAATTCACCCCAACTCCCGACCTTACGATCACCATCCTTATCCTCCCGATTTATTTAAAAAAAAGATTGTGTCAGCATATGGATCGCCGTAACCAATGAGTGGATATTGACACAGAATCCAAATGGCGGAAAATCAGCAAAAGAAGACCAAGAAATGGTCTCAGAAGTACATGTATAAGACCGAATACAGTATCAAGTACCCGTGTATTCGGAAGTCTGAAAGGAATTCATCATGCATTTTGTACAATTTGTATGTTATTTACAAAAAAAGTGGGAATTATTTAACTAAATACACATGTAAAATGCTGCAAAATAGGGCTCAGATTGCACCAGAGAGCATCTAGAACCCCAGAGCTTCCAGGGCCCAGAGGCGGGACCTGGACCCCGGCCGCTTGGGTCGGGCGCTACGCGCTCGAGATGTGCGCTACACGCACATTATTTGGTGTCGGTGACAAATCCTCCCTATTTCTGTTTTCCAAAAGTTGGCATCTCTGTCGTAATAACATTATCATGGTAGACCCTAGAACAGATAGCGCGTTGAAAACGGACGGAAACCGACGGGCGGTTTAGTTGCTAATGGGTTGAAGGGTTAAAGGGATATGTGGTGTATTAGCCTGGCTTTTTATTTCATCTTTTTTAATTTGACACGACACACTTCCACTTGAGCAGATATTGCTCTCAGATAATCTATTTGTGAAATAGGTGATATATTTATTGATTATTATCTTCCAAAATAACAATGTAGGACTATGCATTAAAATAATAGACAGTAGACATAAATTACACATCAGATTAGCACGAACAAGAACATAATCGTACATTAAGACCCGAATTCACAAAGGAGGTTTGTCAACGCGTTTTTACAAACCAAGGTTTGTAAAGACGTGTCAAAACGTGTCACATAAACCTATGTGAAATCGGGCCTAAGAGTTTAAGATACTGAAGGGCTACAGCCTAAGCATGTATTTAGCTTGATATGCTTGCAGCCAAGAGACATTGAGTTTGAAATAAAGTAGTAAAGGTATATAAGAGTTTTATTAAAAGACTTTCCAGTTTTTCGTCTCAAACATATTTGTGTGAAATTGTGAATGTCTCTGTGGGCCCCATGTTTAGCTAAGTTTTTTTACGACTTGATCTCTTTCTGCACAAACAGGCAAATTTTCTATGCAGGGTCAGAGTAGTGAAGTATAAGAAGTTTTTTTTTTTTTTTTGGGGGGGGGGGAAGTTTTGGTGTTCTGAAAATGTGTATATTGCTTTCTAAAATAGACGATGTTCCGATGTAACAGAAATATTATTATTGCCAATTTGAAAATTCTTATGTTAAAAATTTAACCCGAAAAATATATCCTGTCCGGAAAAGGGTTAACAAAAATGTTTGGAACTGGGACCTGTTTCACAAAGCCTTTTTCAATGACAAATTACAAAAATCATTGGCAAGGATTTCACTAGCTTATATTAAACAAAAACTGTCATTTGTCACTGATTAAAAGTTTTGTGAAATGGGTTCCTGAAATGTGACTATATTTGAAGGAAACTGTCTTGAAGCAATTAATAAAGGTTGATTGCAGGTTATGTCCTTGTAGTAGTAAATATGAATCAATGTATAATGTGAGGTTTGGACTGATAAAAATGGAAAGAAGTCGACGACCGAATCATGCTGAAGATGTACTTGTAACGTGATTTGCTGCAATTTTTTTTGGAAGGCCTTTATTACTGTGTTAATGGCTCAACGATTTGACATTTCAATTAGAACTATACAATTGATTTATACCTGTTTGGTGATAACTCTTTGGATTATTTATTCATTTCAATTTCATTTTTTATTTTTTCCTTGGTATTCATTTATTCATATTTTTGAAATGTATTTATTATTCATTTATTCATTTATTTATTTATTTTATTTTTTATTTTATTTTTTGAATTACAGGTTGAAAGAGTCGATTTACCAAGAATTAACCAAATATTTGCAAAGCTGTATTTACATTAACATGAGAAATATAATGAAAAATGCAAACTAATTTAATTACCTTCAATAAATTCAAATAATTGTTGTCTCAATTTCTATTTTTCATCTCCGGCTGGCCTTAGCTTTCTGAACCTCTTCTCCTCCTCCTCTATGGGAAGCGGAATGAATGAAACTCTACCCCAAGTTCTACCAAAAGTTTGACGATTTAGAAAAGAATGGGTCATCCCATCCATGACTTGAGCCACAAGGGGTCAAGGTTGAACTACCGGCAGGCAGGGCAGTTTGTCGGCTTGACCATTGACCGTTTGCTCGGCTCTGAATTCCAAAATGACGATTCTGAGCAGAGTATGTGTGATTTACGTTTAAAAAGAAAAGAAAGAAAAGGTGTCATTGTCGTGTGTCTGTTTCGTGTACGGTATGTCATGAAGGGGGTGCAATTAACCCCCCTTTTTTGTTTGCTCTTCCAGGGAATATTTGATTAGCCCTGATTGTAAAGTTTGAATAATGACTTTTTGTTTGTACGGTACATGCACAAAACAGGAGCCAAAATATGCTTACCATATGTTTTTGGAAATACCTTTGGTAAGAATTCAAGATTAAAATCATGAATCTTAGTTTTGAGTCTTTTTTCAGTATCTTATATTATTACTCTTTATAAGTGACATAATTACATTCTACTCAGCTATATATACAGGAAGCTTTAAGACATTTTGATAAGAGGGAAGAATTCCCTTTATTTTTCCTTCATTTTTATATTGATAGAATACCTGGATTTTTTCTTCAAATGAAGAATTTAAAAAATGGTAGAAAAATGTGGCTCTCTATTTTAATACATTTTGTTTACAGCAGTTGCGAAATTGTACTGTTGTGGGGTTTATAATTGTAATTTAAAGTTTTCAGTGCAAATTATACCTCCTTATATGCATGTGGATACATTATAACCCCAAACTCTAACATTTCAAAATAGCAGGAAAGTTTTTGTTTGTTTACAACCACCCCCCCCCCTTGTTATTGTTTTGCCATTCATTCAACCCTGTCTATCATCTTGAATAGTACTATCTTCTAGTCTTCTTTCTGTTTCTCTCTGCTCCTATATATTCTCTCCACCCACCCCTGATTGCTGTGTGCTGCATGAATACTGGAAAATCCTGTGATTCCCCCTGTCCCCTCCCCCTCTCTCTCTTTCTTTCTCTTTCTGTCTCCCTCGCTCCTCCTATGCTCCCATAACTCTCTCTTTTTTTCTTTCTCCCTCTCTCTCATTGTATCTTTCTCTGTCTTTCTCTCGCTCATTCCGTCTTGTTCTCTCTCTCTCTGCCCCCCCCCCCTCTATCTCTCTCTCTCTCTTTCTCTCTCATTCGGTTTTTCTCTCTCTCCCCATCTCTCTCCCCATCTCTCTCCCTCCCTCCCTCCCTCCCTCTCTCTCTCTCTGCCCCCTCTCTATCTGCCCCCCTCTCTCTCTCCGTCTCTTCCTCTTTCTCTCTCCTCCCCCCTCCCACACACACACATTTCACCACTCTCCCATAGTTCGGCCATGCTTCATATTAAACCACTGACTGCCACCCCTCTGCCTCCCCATATATATTTAAAAGTAAATTCTTTTAATGTATTATGACTATTGTTTTTCTCTTTCACATTGTTTTTAGGATGCGATCAAACATGAGAACGGCAAGGAACTCAACGGCCAGAGCGTCGTGGTAGAGTGGGCCAGGGGACCAAAGAGGGGATTCGTGAGTTTTTCTTCTGCTTATTCAAATTCAAATTAAAACTAGATGAATTTTTCACTTGAAAGACGAATAAGGTGGTCTGCCATGGAGAGGCAGTGACAGAGGGAGACAGAGACAGAGAGGGAGGGGGAAAAGAGGAAAGAGAGAGAGAGAGAGAGGGAAAAGAGTAGAGAGAGAGAGATGCAGAGACAGCAAGAGAAAGGAGAGGGAGACACAGCAAGAGAGGGAAAGGGAGACATTAAAATTAAAATTAAAATTTTATTGATTATAATTCAAACAAATGGGATCATTCTCAATTTTTTTTTTTAATCAAGGGATAACAAAAGTCAAAATGATAGTGCAACAAAGAGAATTGAATGCGAATATTTAAATTACAATAAACAGAAATGGCAAAAATTAACGTACTACTAGTGCTACTACATGTCTCTTTTTCAGTATATTACAGAAGTCTACAAAGATGACGCGATGATCCGTGCTTAATTAATGCAAAGTCATTTTGAATCTACATACTCCACACCAGATGATGTCACCAATTCAATGGCTAGGTTTTAGGTTGACAACATCTGATTTTCAAAGCTCTAGATTTTCAGAGAACTGTTACTCATCTGACAGACACTAAAATAGCATATAATTGATATTATTGTAAACTACGGCTCATAAGCTTTCCATTGATATAATTATAATTCTTCTACAGTCAAACCTGTCTACAAAGACAACCTGTCTTCAAAGACCACTTTTTGTGTTTCCCTTGGGCGGTCGCTATAGGCGGGTTTGACTGTATTTTTAGCTTTCACTTCAGACGATCTTTAAAGCCACAAACGCCTTGTGGGGATATAAAATCACACCATTTGTACATTCACATATACAGTCAAACCTGCTTTAGTAACCACCTGTCTACAAAGACCACAGTTTTTGTTTCCCTTGAAAATGGTTTCTCATTGAAACATGTACTAAAGGAACCTGTCTACAAAGACCACTTTTTGTGTTTCCCTTGGGCGGTTGCTATAGACAGGTTTGACTGTATCTCTCTCTAGTCAAGTGTTTTAATCGCTCTCTTACCTCTCCCATTCTCTCAGGAGGACGACGAGTGCTATCGATGCGGCCGCAGGGGCCATTTTGCTCGTGATTGCCGTGATGGAGGAGGAGACTATGACGGCGGCAGGAGACGTGGGGGCGGTGGTCGTGGATTCGGAAGAGGCGGAGGAGGTGGAAGATGTGAGTGTACTAGCCCACTTGCCCCCCAAGTAGCCTGAGGGATTATTAAAACAGGGGGGTGTTTCACAAAGACTAAGATCGACTTGGACTTAACTATGGCAGGCCATTCATGCCACTGGTTGCTCTGACTATTGGTCTTCTAATTATGATTTTAGATCATATTTTTTCTTTCAATAATGAACTATCAAAAAATGTAAATTCTTTAGATTTGTGACCACGATTTTTACGTCCCTTGAGAAACCAACGCCAGGAATGGTTAGAGGAACTAGTGGCATGAATGGCCTGCCATAGATAATTCCAACTTGAAGATGATCTTAGTCTTTGTGAAACACTCCCCAGAGGGACTATTGAAAAATATAAAAAAACACCCAGTTTTTAAAGCTTTTGCCTGGATAGACGGGTTATGAAAGTACAGTATGTTGAAAAGGAATCATAGTGACTTTGATGATACCAGACTGTAATTAGTTTGAAAGCTTGTTTCTCCCTTGTTGTCCCTTCACTTCACATGTTGTAAACAAAAATGATTTCACTAGATCTTAAAGGAATAACTCGTCACTAGGTCTCCAGGAAAGAAACTTTCATAAATCTGAATATGTTTGTTAACCAGTCTGTTCAGGCCTTATATCACCTCTCTCTCTCTCTCTCTCTCTCTCTCTCTCTCTCTATTTCAATCTTTTTCATGCTTTGATTTATAAATGACTTACAATATTGGGCAACAACACGATTGGGACTCTTTTCAAGCTAATGACCCTGGAAGTAAACTACACAGGTACCCTAGAAAGGGCAGACTTATCTTACAAATATATAAATATATATGGCCGATTTAACCATGAGTTCACTCGTATTATATGAAGTGCTAATTGTCACTTTCTCCCTTTCATACAAATCGCTACATAATGTAGCAATTAGCGTAAACTTCCATGTAGATTATTCTGTTTTGTTCTGTTTTGTTTTCTGAACTGTACTTACACCAAAATGCATTTAGCTCTAAGGGTTTAGGCTCAACTAGCACACGTGCTATTATCAACCAATATTTTCCCTTGTATATATGTAAATATCATTGTATGAAATGTATCATTGTATTTCTGTTGGTAAAAAAAAAAAAAATGATAATTAAAAATATTAAAAAATCAATAGAAAAATTATTAGTTACATAAACTGTGCATAGCTGGTTTTTACTTTTTAATTTGTTATAAAACTGGTCTTTAAAGGCCGTCTCTACTAGTGTGGACAGGAGGGATTAGACCACCCTGCAAGGTCACTGACAGGTGGCTATCTCATCAACTCAGCTCTCAATTAACAAAAGAAAAAGAGGATCATGGGGGACCGAAAGGCACCGATTAGGCATTGTTTTCTATATAGAGGGAGCAAGTAACTACAAGTAGTACAGCGGGGCTTTAAAACTTATGCAGAATTTGGAAATTGTGTCATAACCTGAAACATATTTCTAGTTTGTGCTTATTCATCATGGCTTTTCAACAAACATATTCATCAGCTTTTAGTTGCATTATATTAGATCCTGAGGTTAAATGTTTCTCCCATTTTTTTCTCCCTATGCTTTTGTTTTGCAGCTTTCGGATACTCAAGGTGAGTCTTGATCATTATTCATATCATTTTTCTTTCGTAATTAACTGTCCAAACCATAATAATCTCCACATCTTTTGCTATTCCATAAACTTAAAGATAAAGTTGAGTTCTGGTCATGCGATTGCATGGTGAAAGAAACGGTGTTGAATCGATCAGAAAAAAATTGTTCAGGCAGTACTTATTAAAGTACAAGGCAAGGCTCGGGAGTCATCAAAATAATATGAAATTTGGCCCAGTCTTGGTAAAGTAACAAGCATTGTACACAGAAAGATGTATATGGGACTACACAAACATGTGGCATAAAAATCGGGCCTCATTTTTAAGTTGTTACTTGTCATATTTAGAATATAGATACCGTAGATATATAGATAGATAGATAGATAGACAGATAGATAGATAAATGGATTGTATTGAGATCTTTGTGTTTGGCAGTTAAAAACTGAAATGAACATGAATTACAATGAAAATTTCCAAAGAACACTAACATAATAATATGACATAAAGAAATGCCTTTAATCTGAATACATTACGAAAATTGTATTTGATTAAAACATTAAAAGTAAATCATTTGAGTATTTTTTTTTAAAGAAAAAAAATTAAAAGGTGTATAGTTCATACTAAGGGGATAAATACATTGTATTCTTCAGTTCCACATGCTGTATTTTATTGCACAAATATGTTATTTCTTACTTTCAGTAGAAAATATGAATATGAAGATATATAAAGATATCTGAAGGCATTTGAAGAGCCATGCTTTTCAGGGAACATTTTTACACTAATGTTCTTCCACACTTGCATAATAACAATGATAACACTCACAAATTATTTTTCACCTCTCCCCAGAACTCAACCTTCTCTTTAACTGTTTAAATGTCCTGCAAGGAACCCACCCCTAAAATGTTCCATTTTACCCCATGCTTTAATGACTTTATACTAGCATAGATTCTTGTTAATCTTTCTTGATGAATATGTATTACACAATTGCTACAATACCTACAGTGGATGACTACAGAATTAGACTCATTTTATGAGACTAATTGTCACATATTCTGTTGTGAATAATGATAATTTCAATCAATTTTATTTGGTATTAATAAGAAAAACTGCCCAGGCATAATGAAACCAAGTTCCAAGGATAAACACAAATCTTTTAAGGAGCATTCATATGGTGATTCCATAAACCTAAAGTTTTAACTGTTTCACCATGGAAGCCCACATGTTCAACACTCGTCTTATATGCCAAACCTGACCATTTTCTTCCCTCACTCTATGGCCGTCTGGACGATAATTATTATATTAAAGTGAGACAATTTTATAGCACCTTATAAGTTCTTATAAATGTGCCATGAAGGCTTAGATCAAAGAGGGAACAATAGGAGTTCCTATGAGCTCAAAAAATATTTCCTAAAAAAATTAATCCATTGAATCAAGGTTTCTTTTTTAAAATCTAAATAATGATAATAATAGCTTGTCCTTTATATAGCTTTCTCAAAGCATTTTACCGATATTAATATATTATAAACCCGCACACAATGTATGCACATTGTCCACTCCCTGGCGATCACTCCAGCCAGGCATCATTTTTACAAGCTCACACTTGCTAATCTAAGCACATTAGCTTTCGCATCCTAACAGGTAACCAGGTATCTTCCTTACTTCCATCTTTGGTTTACATTTAAATATGACTTTGATAAAAGAAGTTCACATGGAATGAAATCGGATGATTTGACACAATGCATTTGTCATATAAAGCCCGTCTGTACTAGTTTGGCCAGGGGAATTAGACCTCCCTGCAAGGTCACTGACAGGTGGTTATCTCATCGAATCAGCTCTCCATTAACATAAGAAAAAGAGGATCATGGGGGACCAACAGGCACCGATTAGGCATTATTTGCTATATAGAGGGCGCAATTAGCTATATGTAGTGCAGTGGGGCTTTAAGTGATGCTTTCAATTTGTTTCTTCATCCCTTATTCTTCTTCCGTAGCAGTAGACGTCGTACCCGTAGCCGAAGTCGAGACCGCGACAGGAGTCGCAGCCGTAGCCCTGACCGTCGGAGGCGCTCTCCATCGCGCTCCCGGAGCAGAAGTCCAAGAAAACACAGCCGATCCCCGTTGTCCCCAAAGTCCCCTAGACGATCAAACGGTCAAGATCGCACTCATTCCAAGACCCCAGATAGAGGCAGATCGCCATAGTAACGATCACAAGCAGTGGCAGATCTAGCTAAGAAAGTCTATATTCATCTGCCTTTCGTTGTTCAAGGAATTTCTCCTTCTCATTTTTTGGCCATATGAGGCATTTTGTATCCTCATGTAAAGTTGAAACCTTTTCCTTCTATGTTATCAATGCATTGTGTAAGCAGTTTTATATTACTGATTGATGATTTGTAGAAGCAATACCGATGTTTTTCTAGATCTCCCACAACTTCTTTATTTCGTAGGTCGACAATTTAGCACCTTATACTAGGTTATTGTTCTGAAATTAGACTTTCAGAGAACATTTGTTATGAACAGTACTGTGCGTTTTTTAAATTTGTTTAATGATTGAATGGGACCCAAGTTGAAAGTTCATTAATGCTATAATTACCATCTGCTGTTAGATTTGCCTTTACTTTAAGCAATTTTGCGTAAAAATATAATGGTTTGTGACTTCATACTTAAAGCAATTTTGCATAAAATTATAATGGTTTGTGACTTCATGATATTGTCTAGTATGGAAAACATTGTAATGAATAATTGAAGTTAAATCTTTGAAAATGTGAATTTATTGTAACAAATTTGTTATAAGCAAAGATAAGATAATTTAGTTGCCTGATTGAGTTTGCCAGATTGAGTTTGCCAAATAAATAAGAGTCAAGCCTATCACATATATTAAAGAGACAAATTATATTTTACCGAGAAAAAGAAAAAGATAATTTTAAAATCCTTTTAAGCTCTTCAGTTTCATAACCAAGTACACAGTTTGCAAAACATTTTTTTCATCTGTGATATTACAGTATTTCTAGTTGTTAGTGAGAACTGTACGTAGGTTTTGCCATTTTGTTTACAGATGGTCCCATATATTAAAATTCTTGTGGTGGGTGTCTTTAGGATGAATTAGCTAGAATTGACAAGTATTGTTTCAAAGACAACGAAAGGGTACTTGGTATTGATGCTGCCAAAAGTTAAGCTTTAGTATTACTTACAATCTTTCTTGTTCCTAATTTCCATCTCATTTTATACTTGGCAGCTTACCCAAATATGCTGCAAAAAAAATTAAGAATTGTCCTCTTTTTGTGTGTGTCTTTGCTGACATTTGAACCAAACTTGGATTTTCACAAGCTAATATGGCCCTACATATTCAGATTAATGTGGTGTGTAAACAACTTTGCACTGTGATCCCACATGTTTAAATTCTTGTTTTGTTCATGGAACAAAGTATTTTGTTTGGGTATTCACAAATGTATGTGTCAGAAGTTAAATTGTTTGCAGTTAAAATGGGAATATAGAGGATAAAAGTGAACCTTTCTTGTGTGAATTGTTGTAAATAGATTTGATGAATGTACTCAGATTTGTTGAAGTACCTATTAGTGTATTTTTGCCAAATGAGAGGATTTGTAAATATTCCAATAGTTTTCATCTTTTTTTGTATGCGACGAATGAGTCCACAAATAGTGACGTATAAGGTCCATTCATACTTGTGAGGTTAATCGGTTAAAAAAATGCTGCAGCAACTTAAAAACCCATGTACATCTGAAAGAATAATTTTAACCTTGTGTTATGAGTTTAAAACATAGCTTTCTGCAACAGTATATTTGTACACTAGCAGATACGGTATAGAGAAGTGAAGTGCAGTATACTTAATTTGCCAAGGCAGTTTTGGGGGAAGGGGTTTTGAAACTGACTTTGTATGAATGGACATACACTTTGGTGATAACGACAATAACTTTCTGTTTTAAAAAAAAAATTGTAGAGATGCTACAGTATATTAGGTGGGCCTCTTGTTTTTCAAGACAAAATTCATGTTGCATTTTTTTTTTTGCATTACTTGCAAGGGAATAAAGTGTTTCTATTTTTACATTGCATGAACATTAAACATTTATTTTGTTTCAATTTAAATGATTTAACATTGTCAGTTTGATGATGGCCATTTGTAATCCTGATGAGAAATAATAATGTGCTTCTATATTACAACCCTTCTGCTTACATCAAGTTAAATCCATTTAAAGATTTTGTTAAAGGGAAAGAAGTAAATACACAAAATGGAGATTATGCAAAGCACATGAAATCTGTTAATTTGAAGATGGATTGAAAATTGGAGTAAAAATTATTGAGAAAATCATCTCTACAAATCATACAGTTGGTTTACAAAGATAAGCATTCACGAACATGTACTATGTACAGTTCTATCTTGATTTCGATACATTTCAAATACATATAATAATTATACCCTGGTTTGGTGGTTATGGCACTTGCATGCGTAAAGTAAGTAGTCTATAAATTGATTGTTTTGTATTCTTATCTTGGCTAATTCAGAGAAAAGAGTTCATTTGAAAAATGGCTTCTTGACTCAGAATTTTTAAGCTGGGTTGGAATTTGGTGTTTTGTTACAAAGATACATAAGGACACTAGCAAAAATTTGAGTTTTTTACAGTTGAGTCAGAAAAGTGACAAAATACATTTCATTTTGGTCCATTACCTGGCAAATAAAACTAATCTTAAGGGTTCGTACAAGGATGCTAATGTGCACAACAAGATATAAGAACGTTGTCTCTTTTATGAGCTTTTTTCCTAGCTTTGCAGGAGCATAATTTGAATATCTCAATACACACAATTGACTCTCATATTCAATGCAATGAGGTTGCAATGATCATAATTGAGCTTAATACATTTTGTAAAACTTCGAAGCACGATCTGATTTTTCACGATGTACTAAATAATAATTGATATGTATCATACAGTTCTATTTTTGATTACTTTCTTTGGCAGCCCTATTGTGCTGCAGTGTTTGTTCCTTATGTGGAAGTAAAATGGTATTATATCTCTTTTGACAGATAACTAAAGTGCTGTTTTTTGAGAAAGCATTATTTTGAGTTTTGGAGTGTTTCCCTAATGAATGATGGATGGTTATAGGATCTGGTGACTGAGTTAATAGGGACTTTTAGATTTGCATGACGAGAACGTGGCCTGCTATGTGTGACATCTTTTAACATGATGTCCTTTTAAGGCACTGCCGGGCACGTACTGTGCCTTAAAAGGACGTCACATTGCCTTAAAAGGATGTCACACCTGGCAGTCCACATTCTCATTGTGCAAATCTAAAAGTCCCTAATGTCAGAGAGATAGAGTGAAAGAGAAAGAGGGAGAGTAGAAGTGTTGTGGCATACTGGTTTATTCAATTGGCTATCTATCCAAGGATTGGGAGGTCGAGTCCCAGCCCGGCACAAACATTCCTTGGCAAGGCATGGATCCACTTTTTCCACCCTCCGCCCAGGTGTAAATTGGTACCTGACAATGCTTTGGGTAATGGTAATTGCAGGGCCAACAAGAGATGCAGTATACTGTTGTTGCTTCCGTGGGTAAGACCCAATTATTTTATTTTAGAGAGAGGGAGATGTAGAAAGTTTTGGGAGGTAAAGAAAGTGACAGACAGAGAACGGAAGAGAGAGTGTGTATACCTAGAATCGCTGGCATACTTTTGTCCACGCAATATGAGCGAGAGGGGGTGTAGGAAGCGGCGGGTGTAGAAAGCGGCGGGTTGTGATAAATAGTAAATGGTAGAATGTTGAGTTTGTAACATAAATATTGTAATTAGAATGGTTTGATTTGGTGCATAAAACGAATCTACAAATGAATTCTCAACGAAACGAAATATAGTGCCTAGATCAAGTTGATATAATTCGAAGGGATTACATGATCTGCGGCTCATGCATCTTTGCTATACAGTGTGCTTTTAAGAAGTAAGAAGGCTAAATTAGCGACCAGATCGAGCCATGATGATCTCATGAGATGGCGCTATATAAAAGACCGAGTCGGTCGCCAAAGGAAACTGATTCGGCTCATTCTGCTTCATCCAAATGCAATATCGAAGCGAGTTAAGGAGAGTAGATGGTAATCTTTATCCTCCAAAATCTCCAAAATATCACCCCCCCCCCCCCCCCCCCCCACCTCCCTCGGTATCTGGAAATGCACATTCTTTTCCAGCTGAAACTATTAAAAAAATGGTCAGCTAGTCTAAATCATGACCTACCCCACCCCGCCCACATTAAAACAACCATCGTTTCAGTCCTTCATGCACCCCCCCCCCCCCCCGGCCCCCACCCTCACGAGAAGAAAACAAATCAGCGCTGGCAATCTTACAACCGAAAAAAGATGTGACGACACAATGCTTTCTCGCGTCAAAAGGCCAGCCGCTGTGCATCTATTAATATGGGTCAATGCGTAAACTCTCCAATCATTAAGATGTGACCTCACAATGATACCGGCGCATCACGCAAACTTCCATCCAATCAGCGCGCAGTAACCACTCACGTGCTATCACAATGGATTACGCGCCGGTATATTTACGTTTCAAGAAAATGTGTTGCTAACGCTTCATTCTTTACTGAATTCCCTTCGCATTCAGATGTCTGTACATCTTGCTTGCTTCATAATGCCAAATCAGTCTAAGAGAAGGCGTCGATTCTTTGGTCGATTCAGAAAGACAGTGACCAAAGGTTTTCGAAAATTATGCTGCTGCGTTCGAGGTAAATAAATGAATGAGATAGATGGCATTCTCAAATATACAGATGAATTCTCAACGATTAAACGTGGGGAGGGGGGAGGGGTGAATTGTTTATTTAAAGCTGGTATGTCGTGTCATTTCAAAACAACGATGAGTTTTTAACAAGAAAAAAAAGAATGAACGAAAAGTGATCTGCGGATAAGAGAATGACATTACGATATTCTCATTATTGTTTACAGCATCTACTGGTGACGAACGTCCAGTCGCAGTGAAAGTTGATGATATTGCATTGGTAAGTAAATCGTGTCGAACAATATCAAAATTCGAATCTTCTTCTGAAATTGTTTCAATAGTCATCGCTCGCATAGTAGTGCAAATAATAGACAGAATACACTGAAAATTGTCTTTTTGTTGTAGATTCTAGACTAGTATGGACTTTCGAGTCCCCTTTGCTATTTTTACTGGAAAAGAAGTCGTTCATTCTGAAGCATAATTCAGCTCTTCATTCTCTTCCCCTTCTTTGATCTTGCAGTTCCACCTCGCAAGTGGAGCATATCCAGCGTCGAAATTCCCAAAGTTGAGGAGAATTGCAACATCGACACCAAACCCCACTTGGTCGTTCCTTCAGCAGTGTCTGACGACGACGGTTACGATGATGACAGCTTGAGTTCGATCTCTGACTGGTCTTCGTTATTCGATGAGAGCGACGATGATGACGATATGTCGAGTTTTACTACCGTATCTGAACTATCGGACTTCACGTGGGATCTCTACGAAGAGGCCAACAGTAGCACAATGAACCTGTCAATCTCTGAAGTGTATGACGACGGTGTTGACAATTATACCATCGCCCAAATGCTCCTCGAGCAGTTGCTTAACGAAATCGTATAATTTTAGAATGACAAGAAAGCTCGTGTGTTTGTCCATTTATCCTCTTGGATTCTTAGTGTAAGAAACTTTTGCTCTTCTCTCTCGATAAGAGTATGAAAAGAAAGTTCGACACGATGATAATTATGAAAGACAATGGCATTATGACGGTATAGGGCACTATATCAAAACACACACGGAGTCACACACAGTCAATCTCACACACACACACGCACACACACCCACACACACAGACACACTCCGCACACTCAGATAAATAAAAAAATACAAACGTAAAATCGCAAGTTTTCCATTCAATATCAAAATGGAATATAAATTCAACTAATTATGAACGTTTGGTGCATTAACATCACGATGAATTGTTTCTCCCAAAGGACTCAGTCAGTCTGCATCTAAATGTGCTATGTAGGTTTGTGTGGGTGTGTGTGCGTGTGTGTGTGTGTGTGTGTGTGTGTGTGTACGATCTATGTAATGAAAATGTTTTGAATTCATAAGATTAATTTGTATTGTTTGGAATCAATTTAAAAAAACTATTGAAAAAAAAGAGTGTGTGTGTGTGTGACTTTGCTTCTGAAAACAGCATATGCAAGGCATTTCATTTGATACATTCAATTCTTTCTCTCACTTTAATACTTTGGCGCAAGTCGATTTTTGCACCCACGCAAACAATGCCTCATGTACTGAGGATGTAGGCCTACATCCAAGCTTGAACACATACGACACAAAACTGATACCAAACGATTCAGGATATAACACTCTTTCAAAACATGTATGATAACTTTACGTTCATAGCTGAATTTTAAAATAAATGACAATTTTCTGAGTGCAAACTTTGTTTTGCTCACACGGTAGTTTAATCCCCAGCCCACACCCGCCACCAGATCAATTTAAAAGTCCTAATAGTGTATCGGTCATAGATATTGACCAAAAAAGCTCTATGAAGGTAATTAATTATACACCTTATCTATCAAGGATAAACCATATTGCCACAATCATTCATTTTCTGGAGGGGTTCTTAGCGATGGTATACTCGATCTCCCGTGCACTCGCTATGGTACGCAAAAACAAGACGCATACGGGCAACAACTAAAATGGACGGGTTCCCATTTGCAACGGAGCCAATATGCAAATTGTCTATGCGATGCGGGGGTACAAATTATAAATAGCAATAAACCATAGATGTTTACATTCATATCGTGTTTTGTTTGCACGCAACGCATACATACATAGTGAACCCGGAAATAGTCAAGTTTGGATGGGTGTGACGCTTATAATATATATTATATGCGGGGAATACCACGTTGAATGGAGTGTAGCTAGCTTATATTTTACAGCAAATTGGCTGGTTTTCGGAATAATATTACCAGTTAACACAATCATGTACCATTGCTATAGTGATACACCAACAGTTGACATTGGCTTTGACGATGAGTGTTTCATCTTGCGTGTATTCAAGCAAATAGGAAAATGATAAACAGGATTGACTTCCTTTTGATTTGGTAACAGTTTACACCTATATACGTCATGATATAAGGTAAGCATACCAAATAGTATTCCTATACCGAAAACCTTAACACTGTACAAACTGGGGGTATTAAAAAGTAAAGCTTCTCGATTTAATTTGCGTTTGATTTTTCTATTTTCTATTATGCTAAAATGTTTTGCTATAAAGGAAAATCTCTTTTCTGTTAGTGTTACTTCATTGATCTGTTATGCTTAAGTTGTTATGTTTATGTCTGTCTGTTTCTTTGTTGATTTTGTTGGGGAATGGGGGGGGGGGGGGGGTATCCGAATATTGATCCGTGCATTTCATACACCATTTTAAGGTACGTTATCGGATATTTTTTTCTCTCCGCGTTTGGTCAAAGAGAAGACCCTTTGCAATAAAGTGAAACTAGTATATAGATTCACTTCGAGTGTCTGAATCTGCTCTCTCTCTATTATCATAGTGCTTGACTTGAGCATGCTGCCTTCTATTTAAATGATAATAGTAGATATAAATTATAGAACAAGACCATTTTCATATTTAATTTTCATATGCTATTTTTGACATTTTTTTGTAAATGCATGTTAATTTACTTTCTGCCAAATGAATGAGTGTCGAAAAATCACCTGTTAGAATACGTAATACAATATCAACATACGAGTGGCTATGTCAGACATGCTGTAGCATCACCAGGAAGACAAAGGCAATGATGATGTATTGTACATAATTATGTATGGAAGCATGCACTTCTATTATGAACGTGTGCTAAGCTGGGGGAAATTACATACCATTGTCTATTCTAGAATATTAGTTTAGTCTGACATGTCTGACATAGCAGCTTATATGTTGCTATTGTTTGTGGTATTGTATTTGAAATTCCAATGTTTCATGGCATTGTAATAAAACGAATTTCCAATACTACCTACTCTTTCTGGTAAGCTAAAGTTGAATCGGCTATTTCTTGTATTTTAATCATGTACGTCAGTAACAAGATCGAAGTTGGATCGAATATAATGATTCGACCTAGTATGATGTATTATTTGCACGTGATGCAATACGAGTTGTTTTGATCTTTGGTTGACTTCAAGAAAACCAGCTTTATAAAGTTCGCTGTAGCCAACATGAGTTCTTGGACCAGAACAGTTGACAAATCTCATCATTTTGTTCTGTATAATCTTCAACTTCTTTTGATCTGACTTGTTTATGTTACAATAATAATACTCTAAGAAAAAAAGGGTGCAAAATAAGAGTTTGCACCCTTCCCACAAAAATAAACCCTATCGACCAAAAAGGGAGCAAAATAAAAGTTTGCATATTGCATGCATATTCATGATTGCTTTACACGTGTTCACATACAAATACATTTATCATGATTTGTTAAGCAAATTATGACAATGCACATCAATTTTGTGATTTGTATTTTCCTTCGGCAATCATTAACCAATAGATTATTTTTTCTGATCATGTTACAATTACATTCACGTTTGAGCAATAGATAAATTGATTATATGATTACTAACCAAGAAACAACATGCATGTTTAATATGTATGTGTGTATGAGCAAGTTTCACGAGAATTCCTCGAGTATGGGTGTAGGATTGCACCTTTTAAAGGGTGCAGCATTGAACCCCTAAAAGTGCTGTTATTGCATCGGTTTGTACCCCTATAATGGAGCAGGATTGAACCATTAAGGGTACTAACATGTCTCCTAAAAGGTGCAATCTTGCACCCTTTTAAAGGGTGTAGGATTTAACCCCTAAAGGTGCATACTTGCACCGTTTTTTCTTAGTGTGTACCATGCAGGGTTAGCATAGTCAAATAAACATTGAATAAGAGCAAAAACAGAGTGTACGTCTTGATTTTGATATCTGTACACAAATTTCAGACGAGAATTTGCTTTTTTTAGAACTGATTCTACTACAGTACAGATGAAAATGAAATTGCACTAGCCAACTCAATGCCTAAATACTTTACAGAATCTTTTCTGATTATTGTGTGTCACTTTGAATTCAAAAAGACTTTATAGAACTCAAAAAAGTCGGGACGATAAGATGATCAAGAAGAAAGGAGAAGGGGGGGAGATTTCAAGACACGCTTATACAGGGTCACAGGGTCCTGGGAACGATTTTTTTCACCGGAGCCGCTGAGATATATATATTGCGAAATTTTCGCAACGACTCAGCATTTTTTTTTTTGTTGTTGTTGGTCCCAACAATTTCGCTTCGCAACGACTCAGCTAAACCGCTGAATAAGCGGGGGGGGGGGGGGGGGGGGGGGGGGGGGGGGTAAGAGGATATTTTTTTTTTTTTTTTTTTTTTTTTTTTTTATTAAAAAAATTATAAAAAAAAGGTTCGAGGGGTAATTTCATATGATTTTATGAAAGAAACGTTATAATTTTGTAGTTTCTAATCTTCATTTGTGGCTGGCGGCTGTGTGATAATTTTGTAAACGAGGCATATAATGATATACAGTAAATATATCATACCAACAAAATTTGCAGAAAAATTCCGGGGGTGCTGCAGCACCCCCAGCACCCCCGCTTCCCAGGACCATGCGCTTATACAGTTACACCGAGGCTAGACAATTTAGACTTTCACAGTTTTTCGAGTGATAAGCGCTATAAATAGTTAGTCTTGCCTACATACATTAGTTAGTCTTTGATTCACTCGTATTCGATGAATACCACGTCCATGGTTTTAAGGTATTATCACATTATAATTCATGCATATCAGAACTTTTTTTCAATGAAAGAAGAAAATAATGATCCATGGAAATAACACTGGCTGGCTGGAATGTTCCCTAGGGAGTGGAGAATGTGCATACATTGTGTGCGGGTAAGCCTGAATCCGATGACCGGCCGGTAATAATATGATTGCAGGGCCCTCAGGGAGAACAGTACTGATGAGGCTACCCTGGGTATACAAGACATATTATTATTATTATTATTATAACAAATCGTTCGTAACACAATTAACGTGTTTCTCGTCCGGACTTAAAAAAAAAGGAGGAAGCACGGCATTACTATTTATTATTTTGCAATTTTGTTTGCAATTTTTTTTCCAAAATGGCTGCCATGTTATCGCCTATTCATTTTCAGATATTGTGCTATGTGCAGGCCCGTACGTAGCCTATCGCCCCAAAAAGGTAAAATTAACGTGTTTTTATATGTTTTTTCTCCCGAGGGAGGGAGGGGGGGGGGGGGGGCCTGGATCCGCCACTATTTGGCCTTATGTTATAAAGATTTTCTCCGGGGATTTTCTGTAAAGAAAAGTCTCTGTTCTGGCAACTTTATTGCCCGGCTTTAGTGTTATTTTATCATTGAGTTTTTTGTTTAAGACAGTGTCTGGTTTTTTGTCGTTGATTTTGGTTGGGAAAGGGCCGGGGGGGGGGGGGGTGTATCCGAATTTTGATCCGTCCGTAACAGACACAATTTTTAGGCACGTAGAAAATGATCCACGGAAATAGCCAATAGTTCTAACGGATTTTCGTAGAAGAAAAAGTTTTTACAGTCTCATTTCCTCCGACAGTAGACTAGTTGGTTTAGTGTAGTGAATCATGAATAAACATCACTCTTCCACTTCTTCGACCCGATATACCTTCAGTTGCATTACATTCGCACGCGGAGCTAAATTTGAGACTGTAGTGATCTTGCGTTTTGCAGCAAATGGGCAGGTTTTCGGCATTATAATATCAGTTTATTGACATTGCCTTGGCGTTGACGGTGAGTGTTTTGTCTTGCGTTATTCAAGCAAATACGTTTAGGAGAATGATATTACTTTACTTCTAAATTTGATTATGATTTATGGTATAACGTGTACAAGTTCGTGATGGGGTAACTCCAGGAAGCTCCGACGCCGATGCCGAAGGCGTCGCCTTTGGCGTCGGAGTTCGGAGCTGCCTGGAGTTAGTGATGGGTAAGAGTTAACTCCGGGAAGCTCCAACACCGGCGCCGGTGTTGGAGCTTCCCGGAGTTAGGTAAGGGTATGCAACAAGTACCGTATGTATACTGTGCCGGGGCCGCGGGTGGTAAAACTAAAAGTAAGGCTTCTCGATCTATTATAATGTTTGTTTGATTTTTCACATTAGGAAAACATCTCATTTGAGCTCTGCTCACCAGTTCACCACTTTTCCTGGTGCTACCATAATCTGATAGGAGCACTGATCACTGATAAAGGGATTACCAGTAGGGTCCATGGGGAGAGAGACAGGGTCAATCATAGCCTAGTTACTGATAAAGGGATTACCAGCTGGTATCTGATATCCAATCCAGATTCATAGTCTTCTCATCGCAGACCCTACACCTATATTTATAATAGGCCTGGATTCAGTGTGTCTAAAGTCTCACTTGTTATTGTTTTTTTAGCAAGTACTAGCTATTTAAGTTTCTTTTACGTATAGAAGAGGACATTGATGTGCTTGGCAATGGAAAAATGCAGAAGGAAAATATAAAGGGAGGATAAAATAGGGAAAGACAGGTGATAATAAGGAAAGATGGAAATGGAGGGAAAGAAGGAAGAGAAAATAAAGAATAGCATAAGGAAAGATGGAAAAGGAAGATAAAAAGTTTTTAAAAAAATACATAAGGAAAGATGGAACAGAAGATAAAGAAGGTTAGAAAAAAAGAAATACATGAGAAAAGATAGAGAGAATAAAACAAGGTGAAAATAGAGGAATACATAAGGAAAGATGAAAATTAGAAAGATGAAAAAGATAAAATTAGGATCAAACGACACGGCAAATTTTTAAGAACACTAAAAGTAAATACACTGAAAAACGGCCGCTCAGAGTGCCCGGCGCATTCACGATACTGCATGTGGCAAGCTGTTCCAAATTGGGTGGTGGAGTATACGCCTTTAACAGAGGCTATATTTGTCGACCTTACCCGACTTTCAAATGGAGAATCTCACTTTTCGGTGAACGGGGAGCGAAATACCCCACTTGCGTGTCTGGTATTACAGACCGCTTTCTTTCCCGATATCTTCGCGTACACCAAGCTTCGTGAGAATGAGCAATCTCAGAATCTGGATGAATGTTGTCCTTGTAGTGTGAGGTTCATGAGTAATTATTGTTATAAACTACGACATATAGTATGGATGATAATGTTTGTCAAGTTTATTGCGGACTATATGTCATCATCATAAAAGTATTAGATCAAGTAAAAAGGCTTCAATTAAAATAGTTAAACATGAACAGAAATCATTTCGATGTTAACATATTTTTGACGCACTTCTCGTCATGATATTGAATTTATAACATACAACGAAACGAGGACATCATAATCATAAAGACGTTCGTTGTGCACAAGAATAATGCGCTATAATCATGAGCAAAAAACCAAGAGGTTTCGGAGAAAGGTAAAAAATCATCCGAGCAGTTATTAGGCAATTGACGCAATTCTTCAACAATCTTTAGTATCAAAAAGTGAAAAGGTTTAACTGTCGTGATAAAAATGAGCTTGTCATAGAGATTCATTATGCAAGTGAGCATCGAAATGTTTCTTTAACAAACTGCTATAAAATTTTGAAACCAAATCACTCTTGTGCTGAAATTTCATATCCTCAGTATCGAGAAGCATTATGTTCCATTATGGTTGCATCAACTATTGTAAAATGGATTAAGTCCTTCGATGTCTTGTAATGCCCTAATCACTCAGCTAATTATTATCTTTCTAAAGGATTGTAGATTTGAGAGTTTCTGTTTCGTTCGTGTTACATGCAATGGACATTCAATCATCACGGCTTGATGTGTTGTGGGGAAATAAATATTGTATCCTATACGTATACAGATCATATTAAATCAAATAAAAGTTTGATGAAATTCAATTCTTATCTTGCCAGAATCATCATT
This sequence comes from Strongylocentrotus droebachiensis, assembly GCA_035222895.1. Classification (NCBI taxonomy): domain Eukaryota; kingdom Metazoa; phylum Echinodermata; class Echinoidea; order Camarodonta; family Strongylocentrotidae; genus Strongylocentrotus; species Strongylocentrotus droebachiensis. Next base: position 86,442 of record JAVYIG010002653.1, on the reverse strand, counting down.
TTTTTAAATACCGTCTTTATAACGAATTCCAAGAAATGTGCCGTCTGCCTAAACAACCACCCCCACCCCCCCCCCCCCCCCCTATTTCAAATTTGACGTCTGAGCCCCGGCCACTCCCTATTTTCAAATCCTTGATCTGCCGTTTGGGGGGGGGGGGGCAAGAAATAGGCAATAAGAAAGTTGAGTAGACCTTCAGACTACGCACGGAATAAATGTAACGAAAACAATATTTACAACATTCTATTCTTGCTTTAATACCTCAAAAATATTTAACGGTCAAACCAACAAAATGTATGTTTTCCCGGCCTTTCCTTATAGGCCTAGGCCTACATCATTTTTCTAAACGCGTTCGAGTTTATTTCGTCTATGCGAATAAATTTGGTGGCGGAGTAACGCCTTTAACAGAGGCTATATTTGTCGACCTTACCCCACTTTCAAATGGAGAATCTCACTTTTCGGTGAACGGGGAGCGAAATACCCCACTTGCGTGTCTGGTATTACAGACCGCTTTCTTTCCCGATATCTTCGCGTACACCAAGCTTCGTGAGAATGAGCAATCTCAGAATCCGGATGAATGTTATCCTTGTACTAGTGTGATGTTCATGAGTTATTAATTGTGAAAATGGGAGAAAGATAGATACAAAAATTAAAGAATAACATAAACAAAGTTATTACAAAATGATGAAAGGAGGTTTAAAACATAAAATAAAATAAGGAAAGATGGAAACAGAAGAAAATAGAAGGTTTAAAACAAAGAATAACTTATGGAAAGATAGAAATGATAGAAAAACAAAAAAAATGATAATGCAGAAAAATAATATAAAGGAAGGAAGAAATAAAAGATAACATACGGAAAGATGGGTGGTAATAAGTAATTATTTTTAAAGAAAAATGGAAATGGAAGATAGAAGGTATGTAAAAAAAAAAATAACAAAAGGAAAGATGGAAAAGGAAGATAAAAGAATTTGGAGGTGGAATAACGCCTTTAACAAAGGCTGTATTTGTTGACATTACCAGAGTTTCAAATGGAGAATTTCAATTTCGGTGAGCACAGAGCCCAAATACCCCACTTGCTTGTCTGGTATTACAGACCACTTTCTTCCCAGATATCTTTGTGTATATAAACCAAGCTTTAATTGGGATGGTCTTGGAGAATCTGAATTAGCAAGCTGGAGAATCTGGATGAATGCTATCCTTGTACTAGTGTGATGTTCATGAGTTATTAATTGTGAAAATGGGAGAAAGATAGATACAAAAAATAAAGAATAACATAAACAAAGTTATTACAAAATGATGAAAGGAGGTTTAAAACATAAAATAAAATAAGGAAAGATAGAACGGAAGAAAATATAAATATTAGTGCTTTTAGATTTTTCTTCTGCGTTTGAAACAATTGATCGTCATTGTCTTGTACAACGATTATCCTCACGGTTTGGGATAAGTGGAACTGCTTTGCAGTGGTTCATATCTTATTTGACTGGTCGTTCTCAGTCTGTTTCAATTAATTCTGTCTCCTCGAAGAAACACAATATGTGGTGCGGGGTCCCACAGGGCTCTGTCGCCGGCCCGTTACTTTTTATTATGTTTACGTCTCCCTTGCAAGATATCATATTGGCTCACAATATATCATGTATGACATATGCAGACGACGTGCAATTGTACCTAACATTTGATTCTGGAAATCGCTCTTCTTCTGTTCAGAAGATGGAAAATTGCTTAAAGGATGTTAGAACCTGGGCATTTCAGAATAAGCTTTCTCTTAATGACTCTAAAACCGATTTTTTTCATTTTCATTCCAAGTTTTGTTCTCATGTCCCACAAATCAGTTTACGAATTGGGCAGTCTGTAATTAAGCCATCCGTTATGGCCCGTAATCTTGGTGTTGTTATGGATTCTTCACTTACTTTGTCTAAAAATGTTGATGCCATTTGTAAATCTGCTTTTGTAGCTATAAGGAAAATAGGGAAAATTCGTAGGTTTCTCGACCAGAATACAGCCCATCGTCTTATCCATGCTTTCGTCACATCTAGGCTAGATTGTTGCAATTCCCTTCTCTTTGGTCTTCCTGCAAAAATAACCTCAAAGCTCCAGCGTATCCAAAACACAGCAGCTCGTCTTGTTTCTTGTGTTCCTCGTACTTCTCACATTACCCCTGTTCTTCAAAAACTTCACTGGCTTCCTATCACTTCTCGCATTACCTACAAAATCCTCCTCCTTACTTTCAAGACTTATCATGGTTTTGCTCCTTCATATCTTTCTGAACTCCTTCCTCGATACACTCCTGTCCGGACTTTGCGATCTGCTTCTCAATCTCTCCTCTCTCGGTCTCACACTATTTCATACAAACAGTACGGTCAACGTTCTTTCGTTTATGCAGCTGCTTTTCTTTGGAACAATCTCCCCCTTCAAATTCGCAATGCTAGCTCTGTAAATTCTTTTAAAACAATGCTAAAAACACATCTCTTTAAGTCTTGTTCCTGAATAGCTCTTTTGACCTTTTGCCTTTTAATATATTTTGTGTAGATTACCGTAGGATACTATTAATTTAAGAACTATTTGTATTTTGGTTGTAAGTGATTTGTAATTATGTACATGTATTATTTTCATTTGCAAAGTTTAATGGTAATTTAAATTGATATAATTTGTAATGCAAATTCTGTTTCCTTTACTTATCAGCTATTTTCTTCTAAACCGCTTAGAGGCAATTTTGCAATTTGCGGTATACAAATATCTTATTATTATTATTATTATAAAATAGAAGGTTTAAAACAAAGAACAACTTATGGAAAGATAGAAATGATAGAAAAACAAAAAAAATGATAATGCAGAAAAATAATATAAAGGAAGGAAGAAATAAAGGATAACATACGGAAAGATGGGTGGTAATAAGTAATTATTTTTAAAGAAAAATGGAAATGGAAGATAGAAGGTATGTAAAAAAAAAAATAACAAAAGGAAAGATGGAAAAGGAAGATAAAAGAATTTTGAGGTGGAATAACGCCTTTAACAAAGGCTGTATTTGTTGACATTACCAGAGTTTCAAATGGAGAATTTCAATTTCGGTGAGCACAGAGTAGTCTGCAGGCACAGACCCTAATTTGACACTTTATCAACAAATCATTGTGCCTTGAGAGAAGTCTAGCCCAGCTACAGTACATGGCCTATGGTAGTCTTATAGTGCAGACTCACTTTTACGACTGACCAGGGTTTGTGCTTGCAGACTAAGCACAGAGCCCAAATACCCCACTTGCTTGTCTGGTATTACAGACCACTTTCTTCCCAGATATCTTTGTGTATATAAACCAAGCTTTAATTGGGATGGTCTTGGAGAATCCGAATTAGCAAGCTGGAGAATCTGGATGAATGCTATCCTTGTAGTGTGAGGTTCATGAGTTATTAATTGTGAAAAATATGACTATAGTATAGATGTTGATAATTGTCAAATTTACTGCGGATCCCGATAGTTATCAAACAAATATTAGATTAAAAATAGTTGAACAATGGAACTGATATTATTTCGAGGTTCAGATATATATCAAGCCTAATATTTATGCGCTATAAATCATGAACAGGCAACCCAGAGCAGTCTAGCGTATATTATATCCTATACTATTTGTATAATGCATTATTACTTATATCACATTTACTTATGTCCATGCATTCCAAACTAGACAATTATGATGAAAGGAACATAAAGGAAAAGCAAGGGAGATGAAACTGACAACTCCCAGGTATAAGAACGGACCTAATCCGAACCTACATCAGACTGTCAATAAGACTAGAATTTCATAGAGAGAGTTCCAAGCAGTACTTATCAAGGTTGGGCTGGCGATGTCCTGGCAAAGTTTGTTTACACTGCAGATTAGGGACTTTTCTCTCTCTAGCTCTGTGGTGAGCTTCTCCCCAAACTACACCCCACTTTCGGGTCCAAAGTGGGGTGAAGTTTAAATGGACTGTTTTCGTCATGAATTTTTGATTGTGTTATCAAGATTCGCTGCAAAGCAAAGTATCTCTTTTTGTGGTGCTTTATATTGTTCTTTTATGCCTGAGTGAGTTGACTTGTTTTATGTTTGTTGTTTCTTTTCTGATTTTGATCGGGGGTAGGGGGGGGGGGATCTAAGTATGGATGCATCCATTTCAAACACTTTTCAAAAACATGTGTTAAGGGATTCTCTTATACCTCCACCCACAGAAGGTGGTGCCATATAATGTGTTGTGTTTATGTTTGTGTATACCATTATATAGCCATATAGGGAGCTCCCTGCATGGAGTTGATTATAAAATTTATATGTGCGTCCACCCGCCATGCGAGCAAAAATAGTTCAGGTTCATTTTTGAACGAAGCACCACTCAATGAAACGACCGGAAGTTTCAACAGGATCACCTCACACTTCCTGATCCTGATGCTGATGCTGAAGCCATAGGAAGACAATTTGATTGGATTGTGGGATATGTAGGTCCAAGGTCACAGGGGTCAATCTCTGAAATTACAGCTTTTATCCTTACGGTATCACAATATGAAATCACTCAATGAAACGACCGGAAGTTTCAACAGGATCACCTCACACTTCCGTATACTGATGCTGATGCTGAATATCGCAAGAACTTCAAACTTAATGACAGTATAAACTAACGTAGGAAGACAATCTATTTTGGGGCATGCATGTAGGTCAAAGTCAAATTCATATAGATCTAGAAGTTAATTTCTTAAATTATAGGTACATATATATATATCCTTGATAATTATTGCAATATCTCAAGATCTACTTGAGGTACCAATTTCAAACTTTGTGACAGTGTGTATTATGATAGGAAAACAACTTGTTTGCACTCTAGTTTGCGGTCTAACTGCATATTCTTTAACAATTTCTTTCAAATTTTGTATGGAGGTGTATCTTAGTATAATCTACACAGTACACACCTACATCTTTTGGTAATGCTGCCCCCAGTGTTCCGTCTTCTATAGGGTCAAAAGGTCATATTTTGATGGGTGTCTAGTGTGCGCTCTGCAGGTAATATTTCATGACAGATTTCTTTCAAATATTGTATGGAGGTGTGTCTTAGTACAATCTACACATCTTTAGTGTTTGGTGATGCTGCCACCTGTGTTCTGTCTGATATAAGGTCAAAGGTCATATTTTGGTGGCTGTCTTTTGTGCACTCTAACTGCCATATTTATTGACAGGTTTCTTTCAAATTTTCTACAGATGCATTATACTCTCATCTACACACATATTGTTTTGGTGATGCTGCCCCTAGTCTTGACAATAGTCTCGAGGCACTAGTGGCGATCTCTACATCATCCTTTTGTTTCAGGGAGGGGAGAGAGGATCTTTGTCCCTTCTCCGAACATAAGGATGACACAAAATTGCTGCCACTGCCGGGGGATACATTCGCATTGCACAGCAATACAGATTGCGATATTTCTAGTTATTATAAGAAGTTGGTACTTGTCCTGGGGGGGGGGGGGGGGGAGGGGGTAATTGTATTAAGATGGAAATTTTCAAGGGGGAATTCCTAGGGGTAACTTTCCCGGGGGGGGGGGGGGGGCGTATTGTCCCGCTGGTAATAGGCCGGGAATGATAGTATAGGGGGTAATCGTCCTAGAATCAAGTAAGGGGTAAGTATATGAAAATAAAGAACATCTTGAGGTGGGAGCTTCAAACATGGTGATAGTATTGGCTCAGGGAGACAATCCATTTTTCAGCTCACCTGAGTCACAGTTTTAAGGAAGCTATTGTGATCGCTTTTTTTGCGTCTATATACTTTTGCAATTTCATGTTCTTCTGAAAATGCACTGCTAGATTTTGATTTAACTTGGTAAGTATTCTCCTTGGGCACTAGAAAAGTTGTTCAAATAGGTTATATGCCCCCAAGCGGGTTTGGGAGAAGCATCCTACCACCCCCCGCAAATTTTTTTTTTAAACAAAAAAATAAAAATGCCCTAATGTTTACAATTTTGACTTCAGAAAAAGAAATTTTTGGCCAGATTTCAACCAAAATTGATTGGAATCATCCTTCGGCAAGGGAGATCTAAGATTCTTTCTTAAACTGGTGTATATACTTTCAAGGGGGCGCAGCCCTTCCCCAAGGTTCCTCATTGGAAGTAATTGCACAGGGAAGGGATATCTAATTTTGTCATCATTGTATACGATATGTATTTATGTTAGTCCATGCATAATTATATCTTTAAATTAATCATGGAATTTATTGTATAATTGATTGCTGTAAAGCGCATAGAGACCTTATTATTATGCGCTATATAAAAATGACTTTATTATTATTATTATTATTTTCTATTTCTTCTTGAAACACATTCCATCTAAAATTTTGTAGGAATTATCTGCAGGAAAGGGATATCTAAAGTTGGTCAAATGGGATGTATCCACCTAAATATCCACCATGCAAACAGCAATGCGAGCACGGCAAGCTTTAAATTATGTGCATGCGCGAATCTTTAAAACTCAAAAAATTGTAGAAATTTTCCATTTGAATGAAGGATATCTCTTCAAAATGCCCGGTTAGTATACAAATAATACACATCAGTTCGATCATTAGTAAGAATTACCCACAGGAGGTACCTTTGGAACAGTCTAACAAGCCCTAGGCGATAGCCGAGCGCGTTTGTCGTTTGAACTATTTTGAAGGTACCAAGTGTGTAATTTTACTAATGCCCGAACAAAATGATGAGTATTATTTGTTTTATAAGATTATGTTTTATTTGTTTTATAAAATGATGTTTTCTAACATGATTTTGATAAAGACCGGTCATTACCCAAATTACGCGCGCTTACGTGTTAGGCAAAATAAATGCCTGGTCACGTGTACGCTTTCAACCAATCATTTGATTAGGATACACGTCATCATCTTATAATAGTGGTTACCTCCATTTTCGGAGGCATTATGCTTTCTGGTTGTCTGTCTGTCCGTCCGTACGTCAATCCCGTTCTCATGATCGCGTTATCTCAAGAACCGATTGATAGTTTACCTCCAAACTTGGGTCAGGTATGTATCTTGCAGAGCTAATGACCTAAGTAGATTTTGGGGTGACAAGGTCAAAGATCACAGGGCCCATTATGTATGCAAATAGCTCAAGATGTTATCTCAAGAACCGAATTACCGCCAAAATTGAGTCCCAGGTATCTTGCAAAGCCGATCAACTGATTAGATTTTGGGGTCATGAGGTCAAAGGTCACAGGGCTCATTATGTTTGCAAAAATAGCTTGTGAACCCATTATCATTAGAACTGCAAATGGATTACTATCAAACTCAGGACATGCATGTATGTATCTGGCAGAGCCAATGAACTGATTAGATTTTAGGGTCATGAGGTCAAAGATCAAAGGATCATATATATGTTTATGAAAAATAGCTTGTAATCATGATATTCTGAGAACCTGTTAATGGATTACAATCGAGCTTGAATTTAAAAAATTGCTTCTGTATTGGTTTGTAAAATCGAAGTTTCCATATAGTTTTTCTTCATATTCTGATAGATCGTGAAGTGTAGATTTGACTTAAACCAAAATGTTGGTATGGATTTTAGCCACATTGTAGGGATCATTTTTATATGAAGAATACCCAACCTCATACCTGCCCCTGCATGGTACTCGGGAGCAGCACCCTTATATTGCTCTACTGTTTCAATGAATACTATGTCCCTGTTGCCAAGGGGATGGGAGTTAGGTCCTGTATTGCGAGCCCCCAAAAGCCCTCTGGTTTACATTGTTTACTTCATCTAAAAAGCGTATGGCCAGATTTTCACCAAACTTGGAAGGAATCATCCTTAGGCAAGGGAGACCTAAGGTTGTTCAAATAGGGTATTATACTACGTACCCCCTCCCAAAGTTCCTCAGTGGCAATAATTCCACGTTTACTTTTTCTTGAAAACCCATGGCTGGATTCTAAACAAAATTAGTAGGAATCACCTACAAGAAAGGGAGATTCAAAGTTGTTCAAAATCGAATGGGGTATATGCCCCGCATTTGGCCTAGGGACTGCCTTCTAAACCATCCAAACAGCAGTGCGAGCACAGCAAAATTAACTATTACTACTACTACTACTGCAACTACTAACTAGTTAAACTATAACTTCTCTTCATACTACTACTACTACTACTACTACTACTACTATTTCCAGTCATTACTTATGCAAAATAAAACATAGTAGATAGTTTTAAGAATAAAACAATGTGGGTTATTTGGATTGAATATTCTCTTTTTCTTGTTATTTGATTGCACTTGACATTTTTCCATATAAATATGTTACTGCATGTATAAGTGTTGACATTACCAATGCTATTTTTCATTACTTAATATATGCCCCCCCCCCCACTATTATTTTCTTCCAGATTGTGGCTTGTTCCTGTGACTGACTGAGTCAATTGATGTGCCAAGATGCCTGTATCACTTAGTGAGTGGAGGGTCCGAATCGGAACATTTGTTCATTGGATTAGGGAGTATGAGGTTAAGGAAAGGAGAGAAAGATTGCTGAAAGAAAGGATTCGAAGACTGAAGGTTCTTTGCGAGAGACTTAAAGCGAAAAGGGGTGATTCTGAAGAGGATTTAGAAGAAGACAAAAGCAGACAAGATGGCCCTGATCCCAAGGGATGTCCTCATAAACTTGCGAACATCCAGTCGTCAGGAAACTCATCAGATATCAAGGATTTACTAACTTCATGTGATCAGTGCATACAGGATTTATTAACATCAAGTGATTCTCATATCAAGGAGATACTCACTTCTTCTGATACATGTATTAAACAATTGCTGACACCAACTGATTCAAACGTTAGACCTTTGCTCTCTGTAAATAATTCTTGTAGAAAGGACCAACATACAGCATGTGACTCTCATGTGGAAGATCTTATCATGCTTACCTCAAACTATTCAAACATCAGGGAGTTGATTAAACATTCTGATTCATGCTTTCGAGAGCTACATATGTCAGCTGATGTTTGTAAAGATGATATGCTTTCTGATTCTGAAGTCAAAGAATTACTAACACCAAGAGACTCTGCAATCATTGAGATACTTCAGCGAAAAGATTATTGCACCAACAGGTTACTTGCACCTAGAAATTCCTGCACTAGGGAGACACTTACAAATAGAGATTATTGCATCCAGGAGTTTCTTACACCTAGAAATTCTTGCATCCAGGAGTCACTTACACCTAGAGATAATTACATCCAGGAGTCACTTACACCTAGAAATTTGTGCATCCAGAAGTCACTAACACCTAGAGAGTCTATCATCCAGGAGTTACTTACACCTAGAGATTCTTACATCCAGGAGTTACTTACACCTAGAGATTCTATCATCCAGGATTCACTTACACCTAGAGATTCTTGCATCCAGGAGTTACTGACACCTAGAGATTCCTACATCCAGGAGTCACTTACACCTAGAGAGTCTATCATCCAGGAGTTACTTACACCTAGAGATTCTTACATCCAGGAGTTATTTACACCTAGAGATTCTTACATCCAGGAGTTACTTACACCTAGAGATTCTATCATCCAGGAGTCACTTACACCTAGAGATTGTTGCATTCAGGAGTTACTTACACCTAGAGATTCTATCATCCAGGAGTTACTTACACCTAGAGAGTCTATCATCCAGGAGTTACTTACACCTAGAGATTCTTACATCCAGGAGTTACTTACACCTAGAGATTCTATCATCCAGGAGTCACTTACACCTAGAGATTGTTGCATTCAGGAGTCACTTACACCTAGAGATTCTTGCATCCAGGAGTTATTTATACATAGAGATTCTTGCATCCAAGAGTTACTTACACCTAGAGATTCTTGGATCCAGGAGTTACTTACACCTGGAGATTCTTGCATTCAGGAGTCACTTTCACCTAGAGATCCTTGCATCCGGGAGTTACTGACACCTAGAGATTCATGCATTCAGGAGTCACTTACACCTAGAGATTCTTGCATTCAGGAGTCACTTACACCTAGAGATTCTTGCATCCAGGAGTCACTTACACCAAGAGATTCTTGCATCAGGGAGTTACTTACACCTAGAGATTCTTGCATCCAGGAGTTACTTACACTTAGATATTCTATCATCCAGGAGTCACTTCCACCTAGAGATTATTACATCCAGGAGTTACTAACACCTAGAGATTCATGCATTCAGGAGTCACTTACACTTAGAGCTTCTATCATCCAGGAGTTACTTACACCTAGAGATTCTTGTATCCAGGAGTTACATACACCTAGAGATTCTTGCATCCAGGAGTTACTTACACCTAGAGATTCTTGTATCCAGGAGTTACATACACCTAGAGATTCTTGCATCCAAGAGTTACTTACACCTAGAGATTCTTGGATCCAGGAGTTACTTACACCTGGAGATTCTTGCATTCAGGAGTCACTTTCACCTAGAGATCCTTGCATCCGGGAGTTACTGACACCTAGAGATTCATGCATTCAGGAGTCACTTACACCTAGAGATTCTTGCATTCAGGAGTCACTTACACCTAGAGATTCTTGCATCCAGGAGTCACTTACACCAAGAGATTCTTGCATCAGGGAGTTACTTACACCTAGAGATTCTTGCATCCAGGAGTTACTTACACTTAGAGATTCTTGCATCCAGGAGTTACTTACACTTAGAGATTATTGCATTCAGGAGTTACTTACACCTAGAGATTCTTGCATTCAGGAGTCACTTACACCAAGAGATTTTATAATCCAGGAATTACTTACACCTGGAGATTCTTACATCGGGCAGTTAATATCAGTAAATTCTCAAATCCAGGAAACCCCAAGAGATTCCTACACCTGTGAGTCACTTACACCAGGAGACTCCTACATCCAGGAGTTACTAACATCAATAGATTCCTTCACCAATGAGCCACTTACACCAGGACATTCCTTCACCAATATGTCACTTACTGGTGTAGAACTTGAATCACCTATGCAAGGGGACAAACAAAATTCATCTAGCTTAGGCAGTAAAGCCGTACAACATGGGCCCTTTGGTGGAAAGGTAAGTGGGCTTTCTGATCGTTTGTACGGTGTCCACTTATTTTTAAATTTAATTCCTCTTTATTCTAATTACTTGTTTGTTTTGCTTTTATTTCTGCATTTTCAAAATAGTACATAATCATATACATGAATTAACAATTATTTCTTCATTATACATAATTATAAAGTTTTCAGTACATTAAATAAGATGCATACAATCACAAATATTTTTCAATGAAAAAAGAAAAATTACAAAAAACGCAGGAGACCGCCATCATGAGGTTTAAATCGATGGTGGCCTCGAATTGAACTGACATCAGAGAAAGACAATCAATGTGTAAATACATGTATATGTAAAGGTTTGTCTAAATCATAACAGTATTATGCACCGCAACAATTGCTTGTTGGTAAAGTTGAATTTATTCGAGTCAGTGTCCTGGTAAGAAATACAAGCAATTTATAACACCAATAGAAGTCCTTCAGTTTGTATATCCTAAGAACCAACAGTAACCCAAACCATAACCCTATATATAGCTTTAACAACTTTAAATCTCAAGTAAAAACTTCACCGTTGCAAACGTCTGATATACTTATAAATTGCTCCTTTGATTAATCACCTATCAGCTAGTTTAACTGTCTACCCTTAATAGAAATACATGTATGCCCTACTTTATTTGGCCATGCAGTATTCATAATTTACCCATGCATGCCCTGTACACTTTATATTTCTTAGATTATTGGACTAATTGTATCATTTAATTTGCAGGAGATGGCAAATACATCATCAAGATCATCATGCCATGCAATGGATAGCTTGAAAGGAACAGTTGATGTGATGTCATCACAGCAGCCATACCTGACTGAGTTACTGCTTGTTAAAGCGGGGGATGTGGAGCTCAATCCGGGTCCTCTTCACGGGTAATACACTTCAAACTAAATTAATTAGCACACACGACATGCACCATGTACACCCACGCATACACATGCTCAACTCGTACACGCGCAACCATATTATATATTTCATTATTTATATATTACCGTATTTGCCGGCGATAAGGCCGCAGTGTTTATGGAAGAAAAAATATCAAATAGTTGGGGTGCGGCCTTTACACTACAACAACAAAATTCAGCGGTCAAAACAGCATGTCCATTTAAACATATGGGACTAAGATGACTAGACAATGGTACAGGACAATTCTAGAATAACTCCACACAACTTACCGACAATTTTATTTTGCATAGTTGACATGAAGACAAAAAAAAAGCATAACTTATTATTCTAATAAAATCTGCCGATAGATCTAGATCTATAATAAGTCCGTACCATTGCATCGCCAAAAAGTAAAAGAAGGGACAGACCGTTACTTACGGAGCTAGCTGCCGCGCAACGCAACTGCGCAGGTCGAAAACGCAATTCCGGATTACACCGCACATCGTGGTAGGGGTATTGTAGGATACCAAATCTGTGTGCGATACAGTACTAGCTTAAAAGTCGATGAAGATCTGCTAAATTACGATCATTTTTGAGGTAAAATTCTTATTAATTTATAAGAATATTGATGAATTTGGTATCAGTTTGTAAAAAGAAAAGAGTGTTCTACAATAAAATTATGATTATTTTGTTTGGTCCGTTATTTTTTCTCTTTTTCCCTCTACGAAATGTCAAAGTTGGGGGTGCAGCCTATGCGGCGTTGCGGCCTTATCGCCTGCAAATACAATGTACTAAAAAATATAGAGTTCACAACATCATATAGGATTGAAAGAAGAGAAGCATGGTTTTAACTTCCAAAGTCCTTCAGATTTTTTCTCATCATGTGAAAATATGACGAGATTAAAACAAAAGCACTTGTGAAATTAAAACAATGCTCTTGTGTGTATAAGATGTTGTGAACTCTTTTTTTTTTTAGTACATATTTTAACACTCCCTGAGGTTGGAACTATTCCACTCTTAATATATTCACATGTAGTGTGCACGTGGTGTGTGTGTGCATGCGTGCGTAGGTAAACGCCATCAACGCGGACCACTCCATAGAAAACTACCTCAAACCGCGGACGTACCTGCAATGGGGGACCGTCCACGGTTGCGATACCGGTTCCGCCGTATAAAATTTACGACGTAGGGGGCGTTTGAATATTAGATGTATACCCTCCATAGCTCCTGATCACTCTGCCATCCATCTAGGTTTGCCTTTGGGTGATAAAGGTTTTCAAAAAATAGGTCCATCTTACTGGAAGTTCAATAATAGTCTGTGTTTAGATGTAGAATATGTTCAATATATGAGAGCAGAAATTAAATCTGTCGTAGATCAGGGGAAGAAAGATATTACAGACGCCAGAGTCCTGTGGGATTTCGTTAAAATGAAAGTTCATGAAAAAACAAAGAAATATTCCAAAGGTAGGGCACAAGAAACGAAGGAAAACCTACGCAAATTACAGGGAGATATTCAGAAGCTTGAACTTTCATTGATTATTTCTCCAGATAATGATACCTTACAAAATTTGAAGTCAAAGAGAAAGGAACTCAAAGTGTTATATGATCAGAAAGTAGTCGGGTTAAAAGTTAGATCGCGTGCAAAATGGTTTGAAGAAAGTGAAATCAATGAAAATTATTTTAAACAACTGTTGGCATCCAATCAGAAAAAAACATTTATAGACAAATTACAATTAGATGGTAGGAATGAAGAAACATCTGATCCAAAACAAATTTTAAAAGAAATTAAACATTTTTATCATAACCTATATTCAGAAAATGAAAAGATGGATAGGACAGATGATCTCTTTTTTAACATGTCTCACTTAAATATAAGTGAAGCTAGTAAGAAGTCGTGTGATGAGAAAATTACATTTGGGGAATGTACTTCAATGTTAAATAAAATGTCTTTAAACAAATCGCCTGGGAATGACGGTTTGTCAGTGGAATTTTATCGCATTTTTTGGCCTGATATAGGGAACCTTGTTTTGGACTCCTTCAATGCCTCCTTTGAGAAGGGTGAATTGTCCACCACACAGAAACAGGGTGTAATAACGGTAATAAAAAAAGAAGGTAAAAACCCTTTATATATTCGCAATTACAGACCAATTACCCTCCTTAATGTGGATTATAAACTTTTGTCTAAACTGTTGGCGGAAAAAATAAAGAATGTATTGGAAGAGGTGATACATGTAGATCAAGTTGGTTTTTTGCCTGGTAGGAATATAGGAGAAGCGGTGAGAATTATTGACGATGTCATATTTTACACACAGGTATACAAGGTACAGGGTTTTCTAGTAACAGTTGATTTCGAGAAAGCTTTTGACACTGTCTCACACTCATATATGAATTTCTTACTGAAAAAATATGGTTTCGGCCCATATTTTTGTAGATGGATAGAAGTATTGTATAAAAATGTAGTTAGTTGTGTCATGAATGGGGGCTTTTCCACAGGCTATTTTGAAATAGGCAGGGGAGTAAGACAAGGAGATCCCTTAAGTCCATATTTATTCTTGTTAATCATAGAAACATTAGCAGTGGTTATTCGCAATGAACAAAAATTAAAAGGTATTTTGATAGGCAATATACAGACGAAGATAGTAATGTATGCGGACGACTGTTCAATTTTTTTGAAAGACACAGAAGATATGAAAATCTTAGAAAAAATATTAGATTCCTTCTCTCACGTATCTGGATTAAAAATTAATAGGGACAAAACACAAATTATGAAGCTTGGTTCTTCTAGTCACAGTAATGAAAATTTGACCGGTATAACATTGGGTAAGATGGTTTCTCTGGTAAAAGTTCTTGGAATATATTTCTCTTTGGATATTAATGTTAAAGAAGAAATGAATTATAAGGAAATACTGAGCAAAATAAAAAGATTGTTAGGGTGGTGGAAGCAACGGGACTTAACACTTTTTGGGAAAATTCAATTGGTTAAAGTTTTTGCAATCTCTAAATTACTATATGTGTCTTCTATAATGTCGGTACCACCAAGTGTTTTCAAGGAAGTTGAAAAGATATGTTTCAATTTTATATGGAATGGACATGATAAGATAAAAAGGAATATTTTATATTTGAATTATGATAAAGGGGGTTTGAAAATGTTGAATTTCAAGTACATGATCTATGCACAGCGTGTAGTGTGGATTAAGAAACTGCTTGGTGGCAATAATGACATGAAATGGAAACAATTTTTCGAATATATATTCAGAACGGTAGGAGGAAAGTTAATATTTTTTTGCAATTATAATCCCAAAACAATCAATATTAAGGCACCCAATCTATACTTGGATTTTTTGAACATCTGGAATTATCTAAAGGAGAAGGAATATATTGTAAAAGAAACACATAATGAAAATCAAATTATCTTTCACAATACTTTTATTGAAGGTAGGATAATTCCTTTTAATGCAAAATTATTTCATGTGAACATTTTTCAAGTTAAACATTTGACCGACGCAGAAGGTGATATGAGATCAGGGGACTATTTCATAAGGAAAGGTCTTAATGTAGATGATTTTTTTTTGCTTAATGATCTATACACCAAATTGCCAGCTGCCTGGAAGATTAAGAGGATTTGCAGAGGGAGAGATGATACTCTAAATGACACTGTTGATCTTTCCAACATTAACTTTATCATTAACAAAACAGTATATTCTTTTGAGTCTGTCTCTTCCAAAATGCTCTATAACATTTTTATTGCTATAATACAAGATGCATTTGCTTTTAAACATCCAGAGGTAATAGCTTTAAATCTAGATAAGTCGGAAACTACAAAATGTTTCTCAATCCCCAGATTTTCCACTCTAGATGGGAAGTTAAGGGAATTTCAGTATAAACTTTTACATAACATCATATTTTGTAATGATAAATTGTATCTTTTTGGTTTAATACGGTCAAATTTATGTTCCTTTTGTAGAAAAGAAGTAGAAACCTATCGTCATATCTTCTTTGAATGTTCTGAAGGGACCAGAATATGGAATGAAATGGGAAACAGTTTAAAGATGTTTCAGTTTCTTAATATGCAATGGATTGATGTGTTGCTTGGTTTCAGAAAAAATATGAAAGATAATATATTGTTAAATCATGTATTGATTATGGTCAAATATATGATTTACAGTAATCGTAAAAATGGAAAGTTCCCAACTAGTAAAGAAATATGTAAGGCTGTAGAGAACTCAAAAAAAGTTGAACATGAAAAAGCAAAATTAAAGGACAAACTGCCAATACATTATCAAAAATGGGAAAATTTTACCCCTTAAGGCAGGGGAACTGATTGTATATCCTGTTTCCTGTTCACTCACTCACTTTCCCATCGATCCGAACATTTATCTGCTATCGTGTTTGCTTGTTTTTTTATATTTCATATTTATATATTTTTTAAATAACGGTATAGTTACAGACCTCCACTGATACAAGACCCTTATATAGTTAGCATGAAAAATGCACCGTATTAGTATATGTAAATATAACACATTTTGTCATGGGTTATGAAGCAGCACCTTCACCTTATACTTTTTGTTTATAAAAGAAAATCTTTGTTCAGATTGCTTAATTTATATTGAACTAATTAATTTGCATATTATGTTGTAAAAATTGTTCCTTTTTATAATGTTGTATTCAAGTATTACCGTCACCTTCTCCTTTTTTAAAGAAATTGGGGCACATTCTGTACACTTGTTTGAATGTGTACTATATTAGTTTGGATACTAATTTTATGGAAAATATTTTTTAAATATGTCTGTGTTTATAATGTATGAGACAATGTACTACATGTGTGTTTATACTGTAAGAACAGTTGTTCCTATTCATCATTTTGTATAATTATGAAGATCTGAATAAAGGCAAAAAAGCTTTAAAAAAAAAAAAGTGTAGGCAACGTCGAGTGGATCAGTCCTATGTGTATCGCGAAATGTCACAGCGCCCCCTTCGATGACTGCGCGGGAAAGGCGCGCTGCCTGCTATCATCCCATAGCAGGTACGTCCGCGGTTTGATGTAGTTTTCTATGGAGTGGTCCGCGGTTGCAGGCTATTACCCATGCACACACACACAAGTACTAAATTTGGTCCACGTTTGACGCCATAAACGTGTAGTTGTGTGTGTGTGTGTGTGTGTGTGTGCGAGCTAGTTTGTTCTTTCGCACATGTGTCTTCAATCTAAAAGCCTTTGGCCTCCATGTCGGCTTCTGTATTTCCTCCAAAATCAAATTCTTGTCTTGTGTTGTCCATTTACTTATTTTTTAAAATATAAAAACCATATTATTCAATTTCTTGTACACTGTTGGTCATAATGGTGGAATAATTATTTTTACCCCAATTTATGGAATGATTTTGACAATGATTTATTGCTAATAGATCTAGATAATAGTATACATTCTCGGATTTTATTGAATAATAATTTGTGAGTGTTTGTTTTGCGTGACTGCTAACTAATAATGATAATAATAATAATCTTTTAAAGTCCACTCCAAATTTTAATGAACCAAAACGGAAATTCTTTTTGCCCAATTGATCATGAGCCCGGCAGCCACTGCGCAGCGCCAGATCGACATTGCTCTATCCCTCATTTGTTGACCGCCAAACAAGGTAGCAACAACTCTCATCTTTTAACATCTTTTGGTATGACGCGGCCGGGGTTCGAACCCACGACCTCCTGGTTGTGAGGCGGACGCTCTACTGACTGAGCCAACACACTGGTACTAAAGCATGTGTGTGCTAATATGCTAATCAACTAGGGGACCTACGTCCTTAAGTCATAACTGACAGTAATGAGGATTTATGCCTCACAAAAGGGCACTAATATAGCACATCGACACGGTTTTGATCCTGGGGGCTCCAAAAGTAACGAGGCCATTGCTTAGCCATTGAATCATGACTGTATGTAGCGGGGGCTTGGGTACGTCGCCGCCCCCACAAATACAAAAAACCAAAGAAAATGCAATAAATTATCAATAATTCATTGCATTTAGTCCCGAACCGGAACATAACAAAATCCTCTGTGTGGCCATGCCTTGAACCATATAATGCATGGCCCTACAGAAGAATTTTTCCTGCAGTGGACCGGGGGAAAATGCAATGAATTATTGATAATTTATTACATTTTCTTCGGTTTTTGTCTCGCCTCGCCTGCGTAGCAAAAAGCGAGACATTAGGCGCCGCTTTTCCGGTGACGGCGACGGCGGCGACGGCGGCGGCGGCGACGGCGACGGCGTCAACATCAAAAACTTAACCTAAGGTTAAGTTTTTGAAATTTTGATATAATTGTTAAAGTATAGGTTCTTAGTCAATGAAACTTTGACTATAGGGTAATCAAGTATCCCCAATCATGTGAGTAGAATTTTAGATCACAAAGTCAAGGTCAAAGGTCATTTCAGGTCAACAGACTTGGACTATGTTGTAGCATCATCATCAAAAACTTAACCTAAGGTTAAGTTTTTGAATTTTTGATATAATTTTGAAAGTATAAGTTCTTAGTCAATGAAACTTGGACTATAGGGTTATCAAGTCTCCCCAATCATGTAAGTAGAATTTCAGGTCACTAAGTTAAGGTTAAAGGTCATTTAAGGTCAACAAACTTAGACTTTGTTGTGGCATCAACATCAAGATTTTCAAAATGCTTCTTCTTCGTTATTTTTCAACCGATTTTGATTCTGATTGTTTCATATGATAGGGCTAGGAGGGGGATTTAAAACTTCTAAACAAAATCGTGAAATTAATTATCTATGCTAATTTATGCAAATTTATTCGAAATCACAAAAAATGCTTCTTCTCCTTCATTTCTTGAACGATTTTGATTTGGTTTGCTTTATCTGGTAGTGCTAACTTTGGTACACTAAAATTCTACAGCGAATTTAGAAATTGTTCTCCATTAATTAATTATGGTAATTTATGCAAATTTATTCCAAAAATAACAAAAATTGCTTCTTCTCCCTCATTTCTTGACCGATTTTGATTTGGTTTGCTTTATATCGTAGAGCTTACTTTGGTACACTAAACTTCTACACAGAATTTTGAGATTTTGCTCCATTGATTATTTATGGTACTTCATGCAAATGAAATTAAATTGTGTCCCTTCAAGGGCATCAAATTTTTATTTTTTGACCAGTTCAATAGTGTACCACATAAAATTTACGATATTTGTTGTTGCGAGATGCAGATGAGCGCTACCTCATTGACGTTCTGGTTTATCATATTGAATTGCGTTATGCAGGCGAGACCGCCGAGAGCGTTTCCCTTGTTTGTATTTGTGGGGGCGGCGACGTACCCTAGCCCCCGCTGCGTAGTCATGATTCATTGGCTAAGCAATGGCCTTGTTACTGTGAGGCCCCAGAATAAAAACTGTGTCGATCAGCTATATTAGTGCCCTTTTGTGAGGCATTAATCCCCATTACTTTCAGTTATGACGTAAGGACATAGGTTCCCTAAGCTAATTGATTAGCATAGTAGCACACACATGCTTTAGCAGTCACGCAAAACAAACACTCGCAAATTATTACTCAATAAAATCTGAGAATGTATACTATCATTTAGATCTATTAGGAATTTGTCAAAATTATTCCATAAATTGGGTTAAAAATAATTATTCCCCTTTTATGACCAACAGTGTA
The DNA here is from genome assembly GCA_035222895.1 of Strongylocentrotus droebachiensis. Classification (NCBI taxonomy): domain Eukaryota; kingdom Metazoa; phylum Echinodermata; class Echinoidea; order Camarodonta; family Strongylocentrotidae; genus Strongylocentrotus; species Strongylocentrotus droebachiensis. The sequence goes on along the minus strand of JAVYIG010002653.1, from coordinate 66,878 downwards.
CATGATGGAATGTTTTAACGTAACTGTTACTTCTTTATGATCTAAGTCATGTTCATTTATTTATTGTTAGTTTGTTCGAGCCGATTATCAACAATGTCCTGTTTGCAAAAGAAAATAAATGAAATTCTTGAGTACATTGATTTTATTCTACTTTTCTCTTCTTCTTTTTATCTTTCAGATCAATAGATAGCGTACTGCAAGAGAGTGAACTCGTACGGCTTGCTGAAGAAGTTCCAGGCGACTGTTACGATCACCTGTGCATTGGTCTTGGTTTCAGCTTAGCTAAGAGCCGAAATGTACTGACCCAACATCAGTTGAACCTCACAGGAGCTTTGATCGAATTCTTCAGCGGATGGAAAACCAAGCAGAAAGATGGCACCAATTGTAGAGCACTTCTCGGAGAAATTCTTCAAAACGCTGATATGGGTGAACTTCAGACAAAATTATTGGAAGGTAACTTTGCCATTGTATTTGTAATGTCTTTTTTGTATTATGAATGCGTAATCACAGAGATACATGATAACAATAATCATTGTGATACACTACATCGGACAGTAAAAAATAGATAAGAAAGGGTGAATGATTTTATTTGCATTAAAAACACAATTTTTCAGATAAAACTTTAAAAGGAAAAGAATTATTGGCCAAGAAAGTTATTGCTTAAGAAAATCTTATCCACTTAGAACTACATAACATTATGTGGGACTCAATTGAATTGATTTACTGTCCATAAAAGTGGAAATTTGTTGTTCACCGGTACAGTTGTGTTACAAAATGTACACAATTATACAGATTATAAAACAACATAACAACATAACATCAATAATATCAAAGGCGTTACATCCAACAATACAATGAATGGAGGAAAGCAATAAAATAGTACAATATCTACATAACTTGCCCTCGTTTTACCCTCCTGTTGTAAATGTGAATCGAATCCGGCACAAATGAACGTTTGAAGCGTTCCCGCCTAGTGCGGGAAACGCAGAGGCGAATTCCTGATCGGTTAAAATTACAATTATGTAACAAAGGATGTGATGGGTCTTTCATAATACGTGTTACCTTCAGCAATGTACGATCAACATGTATATTTTCTAAACTGGGCAATTCCAAACCGATAGTGCGCGCTGAGCAATTTTCCTTATTCTTTCAGTTTTCTTTTTGCTAGCACGTGTTCCATTACCAAAGTAACAAATAAGATTTAATGTAACAACATGGAAGAAAAAAAAAAGGTTTGGAAGTATATCCTACATTTGCTTATTATTTACATAATTTTCAGACTAATGCTTGACCCCCCATCCCCCCCCCCCCCCCAGTGACGGATCCCTGAAAAAAAAAAGTAAAAACACGTCTAGATGCCCCCCCCCCCCTGGTGCTCAAGGGGTGGGGTGCGATTTTTCAAATTTTTGAGGGCCCTCCAAAAAAAATTGTGCTCACTACCGCCCCCCCCCCCACTGAGTGAATTATCGGTCTGCTGTTTCGCCGCTAAATATTTTCTCACAAATTGGGCCCCCTCCCCTGCCGCCGGCTGTATCCGCCCCTGCCCCCCCCCCCCCCTGCCAGAGAAATACACTGTTTAGAATATGGTGTGTGGACACTTTTTACAACATTAATTAACAAAACATTTACTGTTCTTTATCTATGTAATTTGATTTCCGCTCTTAAGGTGGATATCTTACATCTGGAACCTCGCTGTTTGGTAAGTGTACATCACACATTTTCCACGGAAGATCATTCGTTAATCAGGGAATTATCGTGTCTTATAAAAATTGAAGCAATTTAAATAATTGCAGCTGTACTGAATTTTCAAAGTAGTTCCAGTACAAGGTAGAATTGGTTTGGATAAATAATATATATTTCAATGGGAAAATCAATTAAGATATTCTGTTCTCTCATTCTCTGTTCATATTAAGAATGAAATTAGGTTAGGGTGGAATTTCTCTTTAAAGCAAGCTCTTGGGACATATTACTGGACAAATCAGTGGCGTAATGAGCAAAAACGTTTGGGGGGGCTGACAAAAAAAAATCCGCAGCACCCTACACTAACATGCAGGCCCCGCTGAACGTTTTGCAAAGTGTGGTAGAGTGTATAAACTGTGTCGTTATCAGGGGCGTCGCTAGATCTTTGTCAGTGGGGGAGTAGGGAGGGGATAGAGGCCACCGATTACAGACAAAACGAGCAACCAATTACCGACAAATATGCCAATGTCCAAAGGTTTATAAATTTAACCCTATAAACCCGGTGCCAGGAACTAAGTTATTTTTCAGTCTCCCCCCTCCCGCGCGAAGCGGGGAAACTTTGACACTTCATTAAATTATTAGAGACAGAAGACGATCCGTTGTACCGTTCTCGACTCTTAACTCTTGTTAGGATCCAGTTCCCCCCCCCCCCCCCAACTCCTCCAGCGGAAAGCGCGGCAGTTTGGACGTTACAATAAATTATAACTCTTAACGATTGTCTGAATTCATTTTAGACCATCTCGCGCGAAGCGCGGAAGCTTTGACGTTTTAATAAATCATTACTCTTAATCCTTGTCTGAATTCATTTTCGCCCATCCCGCGCGAAGCGCGGAAGCTTTCACGTTTCATTAAATTATTAGAGAAAGAAGACGATTCGTTGTATCGTGTTCTTGTCTGAATTCAGTTTCCCCCCCTCCCGCGCGAAGCGCGGAAGCTTTGACATTTCATTAAATTATTAGAGAAAGAAGACGATTCGTTGTATCGTGTTTTTGTCTAAATTCAGTTCCCCCCCCCCTCCCGTCCGAAGCCCGGAAGCTTTGACATTTCATTAAATTGTAAGAGAAAGAAGACGATTCATTGTACCGGTTCCGACTCTTAATCCTTGTCTGAATTCAGTTCCCTTCCCCCCCCCCCCTCCCGCGCAAAGGGAGGGGCGCTGGTGAGTAAGCGAATGAATTTTGCGCGCTCATTAGGGGGTGTGGGTGATAGGCATCCCGCGCGAAGCGCGGAAGCTTAGACGTTCCCTTAAATTATTAGGAAAAGAAGACGATTTATTGTACCGTTCTCGACTGTTAATGCTTGTTTGAATTCAGTTTCTCCCCCTCCCGCGCAAAGCTTAGACGTTTCATTAAATTATGAGAAAAAAGCAGACGATTCGGTGTACTGTTCTCGACTTTTAATCCTTATCTGAATTCATTTTTCCCGCGCAAAGCGCGGAAGCTTTGGCATTTCATTAAATTATTAGAGAAAGAAGACGATTCGTTGTATCGTGTTTTTGTCTAAATTCAGTTCCCCCCCCCCCCTCCAGTCCGAAGCCCGGAAGCTTTGACATTTCATTAAATTGTAAGAGAAAGAAGACGATTCATTGTACCGGTTCCGACTCTTAATCCTTGTCTGAATTCAGTTCCCCCCCCCCCTCCCGCGCAAAGCACGGAAGCTTTGACATTTCATTAAATTATTAGAGAAAGAAGACGATTCGTTGTATCGTGTTTTTGTTTAAATTCAGTTTTCCCCCTCCCGTCCGAAGCCCGGAAGCTTTGACATTTCATTAAATTGTAAGAGAAAGAAGACGATTCATTGTACCGGTTCCGACTCTTAATCCTTGTCTGAATTCAGTTCCCTCCCCCCCCCCCCCCCTCCCGCGCAAAGCGCGGAAGCTTTGGCATTTCATTAAATTATTGGAGAAAGAAGACGATTCGTTGTATCGTGTTTTTGTCTAAATTCAGTTCCCCCCCCCCCTCCAGTCCGAAGCCCGGAAGCTTTGACATTTCATTAAATTGTAAGAGAAAGAAGACGATTCATTGTACCGGTTCCGACTCTTAATCCTTGTCTGAATTCAGTTCCCCCCCCCCTCCCGCGCAAAGCACGGAAGCTTTGACATTTCATTAAATTATTAGAGAAAGAAGACGATTCGTTGTATCGTGTTTTTGTTTAAATTCAGTTTTCCCCCTCCCGCGCGAAGCCCGGAAGCTTTGACACTTCATTAAATTATTCGAGAAAGAAGACGATTCAGTGTACCGGTTCCGACTCTTAATCCTTGTCTGAATTCATTTTCGCCCATGTCGCGCGAAGCGCGGAAACTCTGACGTTTTATTAAACTAATACTCTTAATCCTTGTCTGAATTCATATTCGCCCATCCCGCGCGAAGCGCGGAAGCTTTCACGTTTCATTAAATAATCAGAGAAAGAAGACGATTCATTGTACCGGTTCCGACTCTTAACTTGTCTAAATTCAGTTCCCCCCCCCCCCGCCTCCCGCGCGAAGCGCGGAAGCTTTCACGTTTCATTAAAAATCAGAGAAAGAAGACGATTCGTTGTATCGTGTTTTTGTCTAAATTCAGTTTCCCCCCTCCCGCGCAAAGCGCGGAAGCTTTGACACTTCATTAAATTATTAAAGAAGGAACACGATTCGTTGTACCGTTCACTACTCTTAATCTTGTCTGAATTCAATTTCCCCACTGGGCCCCTCAACGGTACATGTGCAGTGTTACATGATGTAAGTATGGGACGCCCGGCTGTGCTTGTCACAGCTGCTTCTGGAAAGGATTTTTTTTACTAGTGTTACTGTTAGGGCCACGGCCCCTTAGTGACTATAAAAAAACATATGCTCTTCATTCCTGGCCATTTGGGAATGTGTCAGTTTGCAACTCAAATGGAGAAACGAGCATTTTGTTGAAAATCATGTGATATCACGAACATTTATACATTACTTGTATATGGAATTGAAAATAAGTCATGGTTCAATTTTATTTGGGGGGGCTGGCGCCCCCCCTAGCTCCCCCACCAGTACGCCAGTGGGACAAATGATAAATGTGGTCTTTTGCGTTGACTCCGTTGAGTATCCGTTCCTATTAAGAGCATTGATCAAAGATATGTAAATCATCTATTCGCAATATATCTATAACGTACCGTCGTAGACTGACAGTAATTACATGTTCGACCCATATTATTTCTTTTCCAATAAGTTGTGTCCCAGGATGTTGTAAAATCCTGTAGATATTCGATTTGTTCCTATATTCATCACCAAAAAGGTGTCAATTGCCTTTCAAGACACATTAGGCAAGTAATACCAGTGTTCCCATTTGTAACATCATTTTTCTGTTGAAATAGGCATTTTGAAGGATTTACATAAATGTTTTTGATCTCTGTGCAGATACTTCCCATCCAAACATGACTGACGCACAGGTTCTCCAGTGTGGGGAAGACTTGAAGACATTCTATCGCGAACAGATGTGCAAAATCAAACCTGACCCGCTTGATTTCAATATCATTGTTGAATTTGAGCAAATTTACACGAACTTAACGCTGCTCAGGAAAGAAATGGGAACAAGGAGAACCAAAAAGCCACTGGAGTACACTGAGCCACTGGAATACTCTGATCTTCTTACTACAAAGATTAACGGGGTACTTCCTAAACGTCTTCTGGTTGAAGGTGAAGGTGGTGTTGGTAAAACGACCTTCTGTTCGAAGATCGCATGGGATTGGGTCAATGGATCTCCAAAGTTTCAGCGCTTCAGTTGGGTTCTGGTAATACCCCTGCGCGAGGTTGTCAAGGGTCAGACCATAGGTGATATTATGAAAAACAATCTCTCTGACAGTAATGCTGTAAGCCCTAAACAGATCGATAATTACATATTGTCTCAACCCACGAAGGTTCTGATTGTACTCGATGGACTCGATGAGTATGATGAAGACCTATCTGCCATAGAAAGCTCAGATATTTCTAAGATTCTACGATTGGAGAAATTCAAGGAATGCATTGTTCTTGTGACAACAAGACCGTGGAGGGCTGATAAAATCAAATCCAATGAAGGATTGAGTAGGACATATGCTTTCATTGCAATAGAAGGATTTAGTGCTGAAAATGTCTCAACATACATCAGCAAGTACTTCGTGAACGATGAAAAGGTGGGATCAGAACTGAATCGGTTTATTGAAGTGAATGATGTAATCAAGGAGAACATGGCACCTTTCCCAATTTACGTAGCAATGCTATGCATCTTATGGGAAAATTGTGACAGTGAGAAACGAGAAACAATACGCAAACTGAAGACATTTTCTCAATTATTTGAACAAATGATCATGTTTCTAAGAGACCATCATGTGTCAAAGGTTCCCAAAGTACATGAAGCCCATCTGAACAAGGAAATCGAGCTTAGTTTGCAAAGAATAGGATCGATTGCCTTCTCAGGACTCCTGAAAAAGAAATTGGTTTTTGATGAGAAGGACTTCAGCTCGTGTAAAGAAGCTATGGAGACGTGTTGCAGAATCGGAGTTCTAAGTCTGAAAAATAAAAAAGTTTCCAGATGGGAAAGAACTTTGACTGCTTCACAGTCTGTAACCACTAGTGTCTTCTTTCCTCACAAATTATTTCAAGAATATATTGCGTCTGTTTATCTTGCCTCTCTATATGACACGAATCCTGAAGAATACAGTAGTTCAATGGGAAAAGTACTGAGCAAGAACCCACAAGAATTCCGTTACCTCTTGTATTTCACCGCTGCCCTTGGAAGAAAGGTGGGATTTGATATTGTCGAGAAAATACAACAAAGTGACTTACTAAATGTAGAACAAGAAAAAAGAAACAATGAATTTCTAGTAGATGTCACTTTTGAAGCGTATAACACAGACACCGCGAAAGCAGTAGGACAGGAGATATTTGCAAACGAGAGAAAACTGACTATCGATAAAGACATGACTGCTCACACAACTTCTGGTTATTTATTCATCATGGAACAGCATGGAATGGTTTGTTATAGTTTTGTTCATATGCCGCATACAAAGATTCTAAGCCTCTGATTTTTCAAATTGCATGCATGAAAATCATTAACGACTGCTGGGCATTATACAGAAAAATATTGACCGGGTATACTTGTGCATACAACGAAAGTCAACATATATGAATATACAGAGTTAGAAACGCATGTAAATTTGCCTACAAATAAATACATTTTGACATGCCTATATTGTTAAAAATGTATGTACATCTATCCCTTGCCAGAGCAAATATGTTTTTGGGTTGTCCGTCTGTACATCTGTAAGTCCCGTTCTCGTGATCACGTTATCTCAATAACAGATTCCTGCCAAAGTTTAGTCATGTATGTATCTTGCAGAGCCAATAAACTGATTAGACGGGAGGCGCGATAGCTCAGTCAGTAGAGCAGTGGTCTCGTAATCCGGTAACCCGGGTTTGAAACCAAGACGATGTGCTAGTGCCCTTTGTTCAATTTTTAGGTATTACAGTCAACAAATTTCTCTCATGGAAACCGCATATTAGTAGTATCTGTACTAAAGTATCAAGATGTATAGGAATCATATCAAGACTCAAATTTATATTACCACAAAACATACTCATCACTTTATATTATAGTTTAATCTTGCCTCACCTAAAATACTGTAACTCAGTATGGGGTCATACTTTCAAAAGCCATCTTTCTAGATTAATAATACTTCAGAAAAAAGCAATTAGACTTATTACATCATCCCCATATTACTGTCCGAGTATGCCATTATTTAAGAAAATGAATATTTTACCAATCTCTGAATAAATTTCTATGAACTCTCTTATTTTTATGTATAAATACCAGTCTGGATTTTTACCAAAAATATTTGAAAAATATGTTCACCCTTAATTCATCTGCACATAATTACAACACTCGTCAATGTAAACTATTTCATCAACCTAAGATTTCCACCTCCATGGCCTCAAACTCATTCTGTGTAAAATAAATTAAATTGTGGAACAGCCTTAATCACAGTATTCAACAAAGCTCAGCTCTGTCAAAATTCAAATTTTCTATAAAAAGACTGTATCTCACCAATATTAATAAGGTGCTAAGTAGATATATAAAATGTATTTATTAATTCTAATTTTCTTCTCCTATTTCATGAGCTCTCTCCACTCCTACAACTTTCTCTTTCTCTTTTCTTTTCACCATGCTACTCATTCTAATTTTTTCTTCTGTGATACTGACTCCCCCCTCCCCTCTCTTTCTCTCTCTCTCTCTCTTTCTCTTTCCTCTTTCTCTTTCTCCTTCTCTCTATGTATTCCTTCCCTATGATATTTTACTCTCTCTCATCTATCTTATTGTGTGTGTATGCTGTGTGTGCATGCTAGGGTGTTTGTATGCGTAGGAAAACGCCAGCAACCGCGGACCGCTCCATAGAAAACTACCTCAACCGCGGACGTACCTGCAATGGGGGACCATCCACGGTTGCGATACCGGTTCCGCCGTATCAAATTTACGACGTAGGGGGCGTTTGAATATTAGATGTAACAGCGTGTAGGCAACATCGACTGGATCAGTCCGATGTGTATCGCGAAATGTCACAGCGCCCCCTTTTGACTGCGCGGGAGAGGCGCTCGCTACCTGGATCATCCCATAGAGTACGTCCGCGGTTTGATGTAGTTTTCTATGGAGTGGTCCGCGGTTGCTGGTGATTACCTACGCACACACACGCAAGTACTAAACTTGGTCACGGTTGACGCCATAATCCTGTAGATGTGTCTGTGCAGGCCTAATAAAGACCTGATTTAAATCGGGTTTTTCTGATTTTTTATATTTTTCCCGATTTTTTCTGATTTGTTTTCTTCTTCCCGATTTAAAAAAAAAATAATAATAATAATAATCCAGATTTTTATTTTTTTAATTTTTTTTTACCAGATTTTTTTTTCTTCTCCCTATTTTATCCTGATTTTCCCGATTTCCACCTTATTTTCTCTGTTCTTCCTTATTTTTTTCCCAAATTTCCCTATTTTTCCCCAATTTTCTTACTTGAAAGGGGGGAATGTTGTTAGATGCCATTTTTTCCCTGCGAATCCTCTTCTTTTTTTTTACTCAAGGGGGGGGGGGGGGGGGGGGGGGGGGGGCGTGGTTGAGGGGAAAACAAAAAACCTATTTTTTTTAGTGCTCACTATCACCCCTCGTCTGTGTGTGGACGTGTACCTGTATCTGTCTATTTATAGTAGCTGTTAAGATGATCACAATTTCCTAATTTATATTTAATTTGCTGTTTTATAATTTTCTCAAATGTTTAGATATTTCTGTAACCAAGTTATACATTTTATATTGTATACCGGGTCCCTGCTTACAAGCAACCTGCTTATTAAGGGTATCCCTCCATGTTTATGTTTATATTGTTATTTTAATACAATGTGTCAATACTATTTTATAATTGTTCTTTTTTTAAAGATGGAAAATAAATTGAAATTGAATTGAAAAAGGCGATAATCCTCATTACCAGGTCCCTCGGAGAGGCCTAAAGTCGTCGGCCGTCTGGTTGCTTACTCTTACTTACAAGCATTTATGCTTTCTTAGCAGTTAGGTAAAATAACCACCACCACACAGATTTTTGGGTGACGAGGTAAACAGGTCAAAGGTCACAGCAGGGCTCATTATGTTCGCAAAAATAGCTTGTGATGACGTTATCTCAAGAACCAATTGATGGATTACCGCAAAACTTGGGCCATGTATGTATCTTGCAGGGCCAATAAACTGATTAGATGTTGGGGTCATGAGGTCAAACATGTACCGGGTATATGAAAAAGCTTGTAATCACATTATTTTGAGAACCTGTTAATAGATTACAATCAAACTTGAATTTTAAAAAATTGCTTCTGTTTTGGTTTGTAAAATCGCTCTTTGGCGGAGGCATCATTTTCGCAGTCGAAGATCCATCTAGTTAAAAGCCTGTTTTATGTCTTATTTTCATGGAAAAATGTTTGGGAAAATTCAAAAATTGGTTGGGAGAATTTACTGTTTACAGGGTGTCGCACTGTGATGCCTTCAAAGAAAATCAAAAATATCTTTGCAGCATATCTTTGTGCCTGTTTGATAGAGGGTTAGTACAGTAAAAGGAATACAAAATTACACAGATTTTTCATCAACCTTTAACAATGTTACTGGTTTACTTTAAAGGGGAAGACCACCCTGATAATAAACCAGTTTTAATTTTTTCCGGGGGGTAATTGTTCTCGGGGAGGGGTGTGACTGTCCAGGGGGGGGGGGGGGGGGGGTAATTGTCCATGGTGGTTATTTTCTGGGGGGTTATTGTCCTAGAACGATACCAATGTGCTTCCGTGAAAAGATGATGTAATTCAATGTAACACATCAGGATTAATTCATCAATAAGAATTGTAAAGTAATTATAACATGTTTTTGTCTATTTCAGGTGACTTTGGTATTCAGAGACAGATCATGTGGCCCGACTGTATCACGTGACCTAGCAGACGTTCTATTCACATCCAACTCATTATCAAGATTAGAGTTTTATTGTACAACATTGGATCATGACTCTACTTGCATACACAAGTTTCTACAAAGGCGGTAATATATATTATTATTCAAATAGAATACTAATAATTAGTACTTCCATAGTATGTGTACAAAAACATAACCCTGGGATGAGGCGCGTCTGAACCATTTCATTTTTTGGGGAAGGGGGGGGGGGGGGGGTGTCAACTGGCAAGCATTTTCAACAACAAAATTCGCTACAAAAATATTTTAAGAGAATATGCATCCTTCATTCATTGTTGTCTCATCGCTTATAAGGCCTGACATGGAATGATTATTGTCTCAGCAGTTAGCAGGATAATGGGTCGAGAGTGAGCCACTTGCTAGAAAAGGGAATATCTACAACTTTCATTATGCGTTTTGTACTAAGCTTTTTTAACTCATGAAAATGCTTAAAACACAAATTCAGAATCTATATAGCGTAGTGACTGAGCAAAATGGTTGATTGCTTAATTTTATTATGTGATGCTAGGAGTCCACTGGCCAGTGCCAGTTGGTGCCAGTTCGCGCCAAAGATAATGTGATTGGCGCGTAGTGGCTCGCTGTGGCGTCGAATTAATGTCCGCTCGGCATGTGTCGCCAAGTGGAATAAACTGGGTGCCATATGGTGTGCGCCAAATGCCACCCGGCTTGCTCCTAAATGTTGCGCCAGTTCGCGCCATTACACGGCCATTTGATTCCAAAATTCACCCTGTTGCCCATTCGCGCCAATAGACGGCTACTTTGCGCCACTTGGTGATTAGTTTGTGCCAAAGGTTGCCAAATTGGTTTGAACTTGCCGCCGCTTGGCGCTACTTGCCGACTATATAAATACCGGCCATCGGCTACCTGGTTCAGACCCTCCTCAGCTGCTGTAATGAACAACATCTCTACTAAATATTTTCAATTTTGATAGGCGGCAAGTGGCCAGGTGGCATTTGGCGCGACGAAGTCACCCATCGGGTGCCATTTGGCTCGCGCCACTGCACATTTGCGCGCCAAGTGGTGCCATGTGGCGCGAAATCTCATTGGCGCAACTTGGCGCACGCCATTACATTCCAGTGGATTCCAATAAGCGGATTGGTTTGAGCCAAAGGGCGATATGTTCGCGCCATTTGGTGCCTCTTGGCGGATACTTGGCGCTGATTGCTCGATGCAAATGGCGCAACGAAAATTTCAAACATTTTGAAATTTTTTCTTGCCGCCACATTCAAATTTGTGCCGTTACGGGCCACCACGAGCCAGTTGGGAGTGCAGTTTGAGCCACTACACGCCACTAGGCACCTTATTGGCGACAATAGGCGCCACAGTAAATTGGCATTGGCGCAAACTGGCACCAACTGGCGCTGGCTCAGCGGACTCCTAGCATGAATGAGACAGAAAGAAGGCCGGCGGTTTATCTGCTATTAAATTTGTGTAAATCAAAACACACAAATAAAAATATCAATAACAACAACAACCAAGCAAAATTCATACACTGACCCATTTCCTCCCTCAAACTCAAAGGCCTATGCTCCTGATCCACCCCCCCCCCCCAACCAGTACACCAGTGTTTGTATGTATGATCAAGGCATACACATCTTGATTCAATCTTCCTCATTCGGGTGCATTGTATAGGGCGTATCAATAAAAGGTTTACCCAACTTTGGTAGCTCCTAATTGTAAAGTCATCACCAATATGACTTTGGAATTGATTTCATGATGAAGAGTAATTTATTTTCTGTCCAATAATACCCTATTCATAACATTTCTGCCATGGGTGAATGAGCACCGGGGTCCTTTAAAAAGTGTTGTCAAAATCGCCCTTTACCAAGTAGAGCTTAAGGAGCCAATGTGGGTCAGGCCATATGCATGTGCTTTTTTGGTTTTAAATCCTTTTAAAAGTTTAAATTTGCCTTGTGCTTCATTGTTCATGCACCAGCCAATGTGGAGAGCCTCTCGACAGAATTTTTAAAATTCTTTTAGGTGATCCTCAGGCATTGGCTGGTGCTAAATATCATTATGTTTACAGTATGTTCTATCATTTGTTAACCTTGTGATGTTTTGTATGTTATCATCTTGCCTGGAAATGAAATAAAAAAAATAATAAAAAAAATGTTTAAAATGATGCAATGTAACTAGGCCTTCATGAACCTTGTTCCAATCCCACCGATAACCTTTAATTATTTTGAACAGCCTACATGTATTTACTTCTTGTTTCATGATATCTAAGTTCTCTCTGCTCACTTGTCCACTGCACCAATTATCTTGAATAGCGAGCGAAAACTCAAAGGTTACTACTTACCGTACTAATCCCAAATGCAAGAAAGAACATTTATGATGATAAGTATAAAATAAATTGAAAGCAGACTTTCATAAAAAAAACATAACATCGCAGATAAACTTTATCCATTTTGTATCACTCAATGACAAGGTTACCTTAACGGGGGATGCAAATAAAGTCAAAATTCTAATCATCATAACAAAGAGAATATCATAGATTTTGCTTGTAATAAGCAGCTCTTTGAGTTTGAGTTGATGTTAACATTATTTTTTTTACCTGCCTATTTATAGACAATGAAAATAAAAGAGCAATTGTTTTGGAATGAGATAACACACAAATAATGGCATTTGACCCACATTCATTGCTTCAGGCCAAACTTTTTGACAATACTTTTTGAAAATCCTGCTGTTCAGTCATCCTTGGCAGCACAATTTTGAAAATGGTATCATTATACAGGAAAATTGCATGTGTGACCAACGGACCATTCAGAGAGGCACGCAAAGAAAGCAGACAAAGTGTTAAAAGATGGATTAACCGTAAAATACCTTTGTGGAAATTTAATGAAAAGAATTTAGAAATATGAACATTTAAGTATAACAAATTTGTTGGTACCGGTATTTTAAAAATCCTCCCAAATGACAGTCAATACTTCTGTATGTATAATTTCGTATGGCAAGAATTAAAAATTCACTTTAATAATAATAATAATATATGAGACTTCTAAGGCTCTGAATCCAGTTGAAATCAAATTTTAAAGGCACACTTATAAAAAATAAAAGGAAATCGCATAAAAGCATCTGCATTATAAACAAAACAGGAGTAAGATAGAAGTTACTATAATAAAAGAACAAATAGCCATATTCTTTGTTAACGGGAAGTGCACCCTGATCTACGTTAGTTTTAATAGACAGAGAAAAAATGAGATAAACAGGTCAGTGAAAGTTTGAGCAAATTCCAATTAACAGTAAGAATTTTTGAAGGTGTGATCAATCAGACACAAATTGGTAAGACTGACGTATTTTGCGAGCTCCTCTCCAATTTGCGCTATACCTAAAATTTCATAAACTTTCATTTTCTTTTTTTATTGATGATGGAATAATTTTTTTATCCATACAGGGGTTTAATAGATACATATTTGTAATAATTACTTCTCATAACTACTCCAAGTTATTTTGATCATTTCTTTGTGTACGTGTTCAGGACATAGCAGTGGACTTCCCTTTAAAAAAAGTGTTTTTTTTAATAAAGAAGTTAATGAATATTATATGACCATAGGCAGGGTGACTACTAGGGGAAAAACAAGAAAAGCATTTTGTGAGTATGTTTTCCAATGATTGGAAAACACAACTCACTTCTTCAGGGAAAAAACGTATCTGCTCCATAAGAAAAAGTAGTATTTAGAATTGTTTCTCTTTTCATTAGAATGGGAATTTCTGTCTGTATGGCATTGAAAAATATGACTAAACTGCCATTCGTTTTCATACTAACAATCTTTTTTTTTTTGTGGAGAGTAATAGTATACGCATCATAACTAGAGTCTGATATTATTTGAAAGACTCTACTTTTTTGTTATTTCGCATACAGGGAAATAAATCCTCAATAAAAGAGCTGGTCGTAGATCATCGATTCCTAAATGGTCTACAGACGTTTAATATAGATGATATTAATGTGACCATTGGGGACCTATTCCCAAGCTTGACACAATTGACTTTTACCACTCTTCACACTGTCTTACCGGGAGATGTTGAACGGTTGGCACATTCAAGCTTAGCTGTGTTGTCTATTGAGCATGGCAAGAAAGGGGAAAACCTAGTTCCTCTCATTGGAGAACCTACTTCACTGGGGCAACTTTTCTCCAGTTCATTCCCACAACTCACCTATCTGACCTTCCGAGAGCTAGTAATGGGCAACATACGCAGTGAAGCAATACTTCGTAATCTAAAGAACCACCTGCATTTGAAATCAATAAGGTACGTTCAGGGCCATGTTTGCAGAAATTGTCACTCTTTCCAATGATGATACCGATGATTATAATAATTATGATAGTAATAATAATGATGATGATAATGATAACAATACAAGTTATAAATCATATGTATTATTATTATTATTAATAAATAATTAGATTAGCTAATTTGAGACACGGATGGGACTACACCTTTTTTATGTATTACAAAAATACAAAAAAGAAAGTAAATGATTTCAATTCTGACAGCAATCAGAATTATCCCAAGAGTAATTTTAAAGGGTAAGAACTGTGTGTTTCTATTATTAAATTTGTTTTCATCAGAATTAATTCAAGGGTCGGTGCTAAAGTAAAAGGGTCTTAAAACAGATATAAACTACATAATTAAATTCATCTTAATGATTAAACCATCACCATTGGTGTTCATTTGTACATAGCCACCTAGAACATTTACAATGTATGGGATTTTTATTTCACATTTAATGCTAGTTCTGTTTTGATAGTTGAGACTAATCGATCATTTTCTATACTGTTTGAAACGTAAATGAAAATTATTATTACAAAACTGATAATTAAAAAAACATCAGGAAGGGGGCATAAAGCCTGTTTGGAGGAATCATAATATAATAGTCTAATATATTATATCAAATAGTGTAATTTATTCTTTAATTCCTTTAAATACTCAGTGATTCAAAATGTTAAAATATTTGCTTTCCTTGAACATATATTTCATATAGTATCATCAGTTGTTTTACGGATGACGAATTGGACCCCCTGGCTGAACAAATGACTACTGAGAACAGGATGAAAGTAACGCTTCAACATAGCATGGTAAATGTCTTTGTCATATCGACTATGTTAGTCCTAAAGAAGTTTTAAAAATGAAAATATGATACTTAAAGAGAAGTTCACCCTGATACTCAGTTGGTTTTGCTGAGAGCAGGAAATTGAGAGTTACAAATTAGTGAATGTTTTTGTAAAACCTGATAGTGAATAATATAATTATTGGTTATTTTGTGATGGATATAAGCAATCAAACACAAATTGACATCGCTATGAAGGTTCTTGCGAGGTCCTCTATATTAAAATGTATTTTCTGTAAAGATATATCACACATGTTCCCTACATATAATAATTGCAAACTATGCTCCAACACAAAGCCTGTATGAAAAGAAATTCTTTCATCAGCAACTAAGAAAATGGAAATTTATGAATTTTCTTACTTTCAACTGGGAGAGGATACCAGGAAAGATATCAAGTACAAATATCAAGTAGTTACCGTAAACAACGTGCTTGGTTGTATTTGGGAATATATCGTCCCTATTTTCACGAAGTGACGGTAGTGAATGAAAATCGCATACAATTTTTGTGCAGATTTTCCTCACTACTGTCACTTCATGAAAACAGGATCGATATGTATTTCCAATAAATTGCCAATACCTAGTTCCTTGTGTTCACTGTGCGATGTCATGGTATTCCCTTCAAGGTTTTGTCAAATAAGCAACCAGCATCTATTTTTTTCAACAGGAACAAAAGAGCACAGTTACGACATTTGGTGATCGGGTTGCATCATCACAAGAGAGCGTAGTATGTTCTACTCCGGTTGCTACAAAGAGAATCACCTTTGAACCATTAACAGTAGATATAGTGGATGCACTTTGCCATAGAACATGTGTCCAGTATTTGGAAGTACTCAAATCAGGCGTAAATATTTCAAGTGATTTTCCAGACCTTCATGTCAGAGAGGTGGATTCAAAGGTTAGTGAAGGCTTGAAGCTGCTTTCATACATTTTCACCCCATCCTCTCTCTATCTCTCATTCTCAGTTTTCATCTCTTAGTTGACCATTAAAGTCCTCTTTCTAGTTTAATTTTATTCTCCCATTTCCTTCTATTTTCTCAATTTCTCTCTCCTCGTGATTCATATGCTCTCTTTATAGTTAGATGCCCTTTAATGGGAGTATATATTGTTTCTCTTGAATGTCAAATTTTATTTTTTCGTAAGTATAGGTGATAATTAATCCCCCCACTAGAGAGGAGAGCCTTCAAGTCTATCCAGATTTGCAAATGCAAAGAAAGGAAAGAAAAATAATTTCTCATGCTGACTAGCATTGTAACTTTCACAAAGTGAATTTTGATCCCAAAATTATGTGTTAGTCTAACCACCGTGATGAGCCCTACCGCATCTCCGAGTGGCAAACACGCGTTGAATAAATTCTAAAAGGTTCAATCCCCATACAGTTAGATTCTTTTCATTTACAGGTTTGTGTTTCTATTTCTTTCTTGTTTTTGAGGGGGGGGGGGGGTGGTGTCTATACACATACATGAATAACATGAATGGTTTAAAATCTACAAGTACTGGGGCCGTATTCTGAACCCTGTGTTATCTCTAATATTGTTGTATCTTTGGAGATAAGATAAAGTTGGTATTCTGAACATTGTTGTAACTTTTGTTGTATCTTTTTTCTAGCTCTTTGGTCGCGCCTGCGCTCAAACTTTTGTGCGCTTGTAATAATGCGTATTATTTTAAAAAATGGCACTTAATCCTCATTTCCATATGCGCACGAGAGATAATATGACAAGATAATTGGTATTCTGAAAATTGTTGTATCTTTTATCTTATCTTATCTTGCATGGTATTTACAACAGGTAGGGGGTTGTTGTATCTTTCGTGGTGATATAATGGTGGCAATCTTTCTTTCCCAGAACCAACTTTGTGCCAATAGACGAGTTAGAAGAAGATTGTGTGTTGACCGGAGACATCACAGATGAGAACTTTTTAAGAACTTACATGCTAGAATACGACTATTTTAATGCTCTCATCTTAACCAATATAAGTGAAAGTGTGATTTGTCTTCATGATCCACGTGCCACAGCACATACGATGAGGCGCGTAATAAGTGCTCAATTAAATAACTACCCCCAAGATTAGTATGCGCTAGGCGCATCTTCAGATATGGCATAAAGTATTCCTATTGGTTAACTTTCTTATCATGCTTATATAAAACAGATTTTGATCGGTAGGGACCATACAAATGGGCGTGTAAACAGTGGTCAAAGATAAGATAGAGGCGGTCCTTCAAGAGATAACACAGGGATAAAATGATTTTCAGAATACCAACTTACAACAATATTAGTGCTGTGTTATCTCTGGTAGATACAACAAAAGATAACACAAAACTTAAACAATGTTCAGAATACCGCCCCAGGGATCACCATCAATTACATTTTTGTTCTCCATGTGATCTGAGAGGATAGGGCCATAATCCTATGGATGCATTTCCTTGAACAAGATACCTTTGTAGCAGTCGGTTGAAACAGAGCAAACAAACAAAATGGTAATAAATTGCCACATATCACAGACTTTTAGGGTATTTCATATGGTGCGATTAATAATAATCTGGTTTACCCTTACATTTCTCAGTCATGCCTGTGTGTTATTCTTTTTTCTTTGTTTTGTTTTGTTTGCTTTTTTTTTTTTGGGGGGGGCCTCGCTGTACAAAGTACCACTAAGTTACCAACTGAAGTGTTCTACTATCATTTATCCTACTTCATGACTTGCTGGTGTATGGCGTATTCAATTGCATTTCCACAGATTCACATTTTAAAGGTTGAACACATAAAATCATTACCATTACTCTACCGACAAAAACAGATTCTATAACTAAATGATGACCGATCAGCTTCCTCTTGTCAAGAAAACTTTCTTTTTGTGTGGATTAGAGCATTCTAGCTGTATTTTTAATAGTAGATTTTTTATATGTTTGTGTTCAAACCAACCAAACACTTATCAAGTAGTAGTAGTAGCTCTATACAGAGCGAATTTATCTTTCATTTCTTTTCACATAATATAAACAATAACAAACAATATTTTCATGTATTTTCATGCACAGATCCAGACGTTTAAGGTGTGCGATTTGAACTTACACGCTAATCAATCAGCATCCTACTTTCTGGGGAAGTTTCTCAGTCTCTTGCCTCATCTTACAGACCTAGAGATTAGCTCATGTTTCCTTCATGATGGTTTCTACAAAGAGATTGGTGATCGAGCTTCTTCATCTCAGGTTTTTGAAAAAAATTGTTCAAAGAAAAAAAAGAGATGGGAAATATATACAGTGCGTCCCAGAAAAAACAAAACCGAGAATTATTGATTTTTTATTATTATAATCGATAAATGACGCATATTTGTAAAGCTTAGATACTCCTCTTTTATTTGATGCAACTCATATAATGCATATTTCATGCATGAGTGATTAAGGCACTGGCTGCCTGCCGTAGCAACAAACGGAATTAACAAAAGACTTAACTCCGTACTGTTGACAATCAGCCGTAGACAACAGACTTCATGTATGGCTGATTGTCAACGAAACGGAGTTAAGTCTTTTGTCAATGCTGCTAGTTGCTACGGCAGGCAGCCAGTGAAAACGAATTCGTTTGATAAAATTATGGAAATGCAAGCACTACTTTAAACAAGCAGAACTTTGTTTTTCCTAGCTCATTTTTCCTGACTGAGTTGTCATGTGAAAGGGCAAAAACTCTACTTTCTAGAAATGTGATTTTCTCTTTGAAATTCAGATACCTTCCCCCAAATGACTTTTTGGTTTCCTCTCTTCAAATTCATTTCAATCACTCATGCATGAAATATGCATCATATGAGTTGCATCAAATGAAAGAGGAGGGTCTAAGCTTTCCAAATATTAGTCATTTATTAATTTTAAATGTGTCTAAGTTATGATAAAACATCGATAATTCTCGGTTTCGTTTTTTCTGGGATGCACTTTATATATTTTTTTTTAACCGATAAGAATTAAAATAAAAATAGCGTAAATATTCTTGACGCTTTTTCCATAAATGGCACTTTGTCACCAATCAGATGTTTCTATATCTTCCTCTTATTGGGAGAATTTCTGTGTGTCTGGATTAGAGTATTCCAGCTGTATTTTTGATACTTTATTATACATGTATATGTAGAGAGCCAGCGATTTACTGCTAACAGCCCAGCCCCTGGTGCAGGCTGTCGTTGTGGCAACACTATATCTTACTTGCGGCGTCAAAATGGGCGGTCCCTGGTCAGGTTAGGCAGGTAGTTGTTATAGGCAGGTTTGACTATATACCGGTATACATTTTTGTGTTCATTGTATCCCCCGGCAGTATGCCGGTGGGGTACTTTGGATTCAGCAGCGTTACGCCGCTGCCGCCGCGTCATATTCTTGTGTGCGCTCTAACTGCCACATTCCTTTATGGATTTCTTTCAATTTTTGTTATGGAGGTGTATCTTGGTATAATCAACACACCTATAAGTTTTGGTGATGCTGCCCCCAGTGTTCCGTCTTCTATAGGGTAAAAAGCCGTATTTTTGTGGATGGTTTGTGTGCGCTCTATAGGCCACATTTCTGAAGGGATTCTGTTCAAACGAAGGTGTATCTTGGTATCATCTACAAGCCTATAGATTTTGGTGATGTTGCCTCCAGTGTTCCGTCTTTTATAGGGTCCAAGGTCATATTTTGATAGATGTCTTGTGTGCACTCTAGTGTGCAGGCTAACTGCATCATTTCTTGACAGATTTCTTTCAAATCTTTTATGGAGGTGTATCTTTGAATGATCTTCACACCTATAAGTTTTAGTGATGCTGCCCCCAGTGTCCCATGTTTTATAGGGTCAAAGGTAATATTTTGGTGGGTGTCTAGTGTGCGTTCTCAGTGCAGGACATATTTTATGACAGATTTCTTTCAAGTTTTGTATGGAGATGTATCTTCTTTTTTTCTTCTTTTTTTCCCCCCATCCACAGGGATCCTTTATTAAATAATAATGTTCACATTATTATGTATACAAGAACTGATTTTTACATGCAGAGTTTCAAAATGATATTCTTGGCCATTCAAAATATGATAAGAAAATACATTTATAGATATCAGTTACAAATTTAAGTTCACTTTAAAAAAATATATATCACAGATTTAGTTGGCAAAATGATTTTAGGAGATGTATCTTGGTACAATCTACACCTCTACACTTTTGGGCAATGCTGCCCTCATTGTTCCGTCTCTTATATGGTTAAAGGTCATATGTCTTTTATGCACTCTAACTGCCACATTTCTTGACAGGTTTCTTTCAAATTTTCTACAGAGATGCATTAATTATACTCTAATCTACACACATATTGTTTTGCTGATGCTGCTCCTAGTCTTGACAATAGTCCGAGCCACTAGTGGCGACCTCTCTATGCCATCCTTTTGTTTCAGGGAGGGGAGAGGTGATCTTTGTCCCTCCTTCGAACATAAGGATGGCACAAAATCGCTGCCACTGCTGGGGGATACATTCGCATTGCGCGGCAATACAGATTGCGATATTACTAGTTGTATATACATTTTACATAGAAAATAATACAAACCAACTAAACAGTTAACAGGTTATTTTGCTCTTTAGGTTTCTTTTTACTGACTCTCTCCCTCCCCTCTCAAACCCGAACCCTGGATCATCTTTTGTAATTATGTGAACGCTCAACGTGGCAGTATATACTATGTTAAGAGTTCATTTATTTTCCCAATGTCATTCTTCATGAATCACATATTTTTTGTTGTTGGTATTTTCATGCACAGATTCAGACGCTTAAGGTTGACAATTTGAACCTACGCGTTGATCAATCAGCATCCCCCTGTCTGGGGAAGTTTCTCAGTCTACTGCCTCATCTTACAGACCTGCATATTAGCTCATGTTTCCTTCATGATGGTTTCTACAAAGAGATTGCTGATCGTGCTTCTTCATCTAAGGTAAAATACATTTTTTTCAAGAAGCAGAAAAACAAAATATGCATGATGTTTATGTTTGTTTTTTTTAAACCTGAAGTTGTGTGAAGTTTCTAAATTGATTTTCCCCTATACACTGGGCTACGTTGCTCCAACTACTGTATTTCTTCCTCATAATGAAATGACAAACACAATGCAAAACTGAGGAGATGTAATAATTTGTAAACATATTATACTTTTTATTTGTATTGAGATTCCAGGTATGAAAGACAAATAAATGTAAATGACATCAATTTTCTGGATACCACAGTCATAACACTTTTTCAGCAGTCATGTAAAATTACAACAATAGCAAATACAGAATAAACTACACATGTGCTAGTAATCCTGGCAAATTATTTTGAGTCAAAAGGGATGCATTTTCAGTTCCTTAGGAAACACTGATGATGAGGCAATTTATATCCCTGCTTTCTCCAATATGGTTAAAGAATTTCTATGTGTAGCTTCGTATTTAAGATTTTTAATTACTTTTTTCCCCATGAAATATGCTACTGCCCCAATTACCATATTTCTTCCTCCTTTTATCTTGCTCATGAGATGTCTTTTTCACGCCCCCCCCCCCCCCGACCCCTTCAGAATCCTGAATCATTTTCTGTGATTATCATGAATGTTTAATGTGAGAGTACAGAATACAAATTATAATTTCGAAAATCGCTAGTGATATTTGTTTGTCCTTCAATGTATGGTCCCACAAGGGATCTAAAAGATCACAACGTTTTGTGCACCGCTGCAACACTTTGTCAGGTGATAAAATATAATGAAGCAAGCGTGTTTTATACTTAACGGGCAGATCCGGCGGTCAAATAATTTGATCATTGAAAAAAACTAATAACAGACAAAGTCTATTGGCCGAAGGACGGGGAATGTCATGGCGGCGTACGCATCCAAAATTCGGGGATATGGATCCTGTTGTCTCTGTTGAAATTGTTCGGATTGAGACAGATATTGATAGCTTCGTGTGTACCAATGTCGTTCTTGGGAAAGGCACTGAACCCCGTCCAAGTCTGGCTGATGCTGGTTATCCCAAGCATGTTCGGCTACGGCTGAGTTGTCGGTTCAGCAGAGCCTGATCGACATCCCTCTTATTATGTATGCTCAGTGATTCTTTCTGATATCGGACAGGCAGTTTCACAAATGACAGACCACCTAATTAAAAGATGAGAACTTATACAGAAATTACCTCACCTTAGCGGCTATCTTGTGTTGTTTATCCATTGAAGATTGTACTGCAAATTCACAACATAATTCTTGTAATTTGTGTTGTGGTGGTGGTTATTTTACCTGACTGCTATTAAAAAAAGCATAAATGCTTGTTGGTAAGCAATGAGACGGCCGATGGCTTTAGGTCCTCTCCGAGGGACCTGGTAATTTAGGATTAATGCCTTACCAAAGGGCACTAGCGCATCGACTTGGTTTTCGAACCCGGGTCACCGGATTACGAGACCACTGCTCTACCAACTGAGCTATCGCGCCTCCTTTCATTATCGATGATGCATACATGTGATAATATCTATGCTATACATGTACATGACTGATGCAAATCGATTTTCTATCCCTACAGATCGAATCAGTCATCCTGGAGTTCACTTTGAACGAAGCCAAGGGACTCAAGGGACCAAGTGATTCGGCATCCAAGCAGCTAGCCAAGTTTCTCTGCTCTCTGCCCTGCCTTACAACCTTAGAGAACGATATGGACAAACTTTCATATTTTATTTTCTTCAAAGAACTTGATTCATTGGCTGCATCCTCAAAGGTAATGATTGGTGATGCATGCAGAAGGCATTATGTTTTGAGTTGTCCGTTTGTCCCGCTTTTTGTTACCGCAATACCTTGAGAACCATTACACAGATTTTAACCAAACTTTTAATGGAGTATGTATATTAAAGCATGCAATGATGAACTGATTAGATTTTGGGTAGAAGAGGGGAAATGTTACAGTTCACAAGCTCATCAAAGTGTTTAAATATTTCATTACCGTGATAACTTGGGAAGTATTAGAGCAATACAAACCAAGCTTAGATGAAATATGTACAAGCATGCAAGGATGTATTAAAGAGGGCAAAGGTGAAAAGAAAGAAACAGAAAGAAAGTCATAAATCTTGTTTTTAGCTCATCCGTACCGAAGGGCCGATGAGCTTATGCCATGGCGTGGCGTCTGTCGTCCGTCAGTCCGTCCACAGTTTTCAAAATGCTTCTTCTTCGTTATTTTTCAACCGATTTTGATTCTTATTGTTTCATATGATAGGGCTAGGAGGGGGATTTAAAACTTCTAAACAGAATCGTGAAATTCATTATCTATGCTAATTTATGCATATTTATTTGAAATAAAAAAAAAATGCTTCTTCTCCTTCATTTCTCGACCGATTTGATTTGGTCTGCTTTAAATTGTAGAGTTAAGTTTGGTACACTAGACTTCTACACAGAATTATGAAAAAGTCCTCCATTAATTAATTATTGTAATTTATGCAAATTTATTCCAAAAATAACAAAAATTGCTTCTCCTCCCTCATTTCTTGACCGATTTTGATTTGGTTTGCCTTATCTGTTAGAGCTAAATTTGGAACACTAAACTTCTACACAGAATTTTGAGATTTTACTCCATTGATTATTTATGGTACTTTATGCAAATGAAATGAAATTATGTCCCTTCCAGGGAATCAAATTTTTATTTTTTGACCAGTTCAAAAGTGTACCACATAAAATTTACGATATTTGTTGTTGCAAGATGCGGATGAGCGCTACGTCATTGACGTTCTGGTTTAAATATCCCTCAAAATGCTAGAAAATTTCTTGTCACAACGTTAACTGCAAAGCATTGAAGCACTTTAAGCTAAACTTGATGAAGTATGTATGAGCTTCAATACAAGGATGAACTGATTAGATTTTGGGTGTAAGGGGTCATGAAGGTGAAAGATCATGATATCATATCATCTTGAAAGTCTTTAAAATCCCCCAAAATATTTATTACTGTGATAATTAAACTAAAATTGAACCAATGCCGACCAAAATGGGCTCAATTATGTTTCATTTGTGAGGGGGGGGGGGGGGAGGGGGGGGTGGGATACAACATGAGGACAAAAGATCATTTTAGAAAATATGCGTTGGAACACCTTATTTTTAAGAAATTACACTCATTAAAGATAAAGATCAGTCCTGGTAATGCGATTGCATTGTGAAAGAAACGTTGTGGAACCGATTAGAAAAGGTTGATCATCTAGCATATAAGTATTGGTGTGTACTGCAAGCATGGGCGTAAATCCTTACGTAATACCTATTGTTCAGGGGGGATGAATGAATAGATCATCCCCCCTGAACAATAGGTATCAATTACAGATTTACGCCCATGACTGCAAGGTTCTGGAATCATCAAAATAATACGAAATTTGGCCCAGCCTTGGTAAAGTTACAAGCACTGTACACAGAAAGATGTATATGGGATTACGCGACACGTGCGCGATATCTATCAGGTCCAAATAGATATACTAATTTACGAAATATATCAATTAGTAGGCGGCTTCTCGGCAAAATTTGTATCATCACGTATTAGTCAAAACATATTCTTTCACATGATTGGTAATAAGAGCTTCCATTTCATTTTTTTGAGAGGGAGGGGGGGGGGCGTTTCCAAAACTGGTCTTTACCTTTAAAGGGTTTTTTTTGTATTGGATATGTCCTGTTATCTCTCCCCTTGCTTTACTGTTGTTTATTTTAAGGTTTTATTAAAATTGTAATGGTATTGTTTACAAACTGTCCATGTACACTGGTATCCTTGGTTATATATTTACATGTATAACAACAAATATAAGGGTTTTAAAAAAAATTAAAAAAATGAATTTAAGGGGGGGGGGCGAGGTTGGCTGATTCCATACGTTACCAATCCCTTCTCTCTTTCCCCCTCATTTTTGTAGCTAATCATATTTTATTTATTTATTTTTTTCTCTAAACTCTATGTATGGTTGTCATGTCAGAGTCCTTACTTCAGGGAAACGTATACCAGGAGGGAAGTCTGGTACTAATGTGATATGCCTTCAACCAGTGGAATGGGGTTTTCCACAAAGCAGAAGAGGTGCAGGTTTGTACATCACACTCATATTATATAAAAAGATATGGAGTATTGATTAAATTAAGGAACTACCACAGAGCTTTTCATATTACAGTATGTGAAGGGAGACATAAAATAATGTCTCATGTAAGAAAACTAAATCACATTATATTACTGAGGAAAGAAGAACATGTATGTTTTTATGGAATCATTTGAAAGAGGCAAGACAGTTTTTTTTTCATAGGCCCAATTAATATTTCATTAAAAATAAATGAATTTTAAAAAAGATGATGGTAAGACCTGGTGATAAGTTACATATTTTTCTTTGGGTGAACGAAATATCATGGTCATTTTTAAATAAAGTATTAGAAATCCCACAAACACTGCCTTAGGAAGCATTGTAAAGTGAGTCTACATTTTAACATAGCACCATTGCTAATCATACTTGCATATACAATTGTGAAGTAGTACTTTTCAAATACAAATTTGTGTTATTAATTTTTCAAAGCTTTTCTCTAATTCATTTTTATATGCATCATTTAAAGTTATTTACACCTGGATTTCATACCAATTTTGTTTCATTCATTTTTAATGCAGCTCCAGTTGAGAGGGGACAAATTTCTGAACATTATGTAAGTATTAAACACAACTCTCTCTTTCTCTCTCCCTTATTCTAATTCTGTCCCCCTCTCTCTCTCTCTCTCTCTCTCTCTCTCATCTACTCTCTCGCTCTTCCATTTCTCTCTTTATCTCTTTCTATTGCAGTTTTCAACATTTCTTCTACCTTATGATTGTCTGTTTTGAGCCAGAAGGGGACTATACTTTAACACAGAGTTGACGCCTTCTTCACTCTCCCCTATTGTCTTGCCTTGATGCTGTTTTTGCTTTCAAATGACATTCAATGAAATGATACCATGATTGAACATCACGAGGTTGCCTTTAGATTTGAGGTGGATGCAAAGTAAGCAAAATACAGAGGTTTTAAACATTTAAAACTGTATTAAAAACATTTTCACGTCTCAGTTTTCCCTCTCTCGACCTGTTTTTTTAAGCCTCTATCATTCCCTCTTCAATCCCTGCTCTCTCTCTCTCTCAATTTAAAAATGTTTCCACTTCTCAAACACTATTATCTCAATGTTAACTGTTTCTCTCTCTCTCTCTCTCTCCCTCACTCTCTCGTTTATAAACTTCTTACAATCTCCATCTGCCCCCTCTCTCTGTTTCTCTCACAATATCACCATGCCCCCTCCCCCTTCTCTCTCTCTCTCTCTCTCTTTTCTGTCTCTCGATTACATAGCAAACACATTCACAGCGACCACGATGATGATGATGATGATGATGGTGAAAGAGTTGATGAGAGCATGGAACAACGTCCCGGAAAACGACGAGCTAAGACGGATCATAAATCTACCACACCTTAGGATCCTTAGGATGAAATGCAATAGCATTATTGAATAACATCCAGAGATTGATTTGCCAGTAGCGAGAATATATCTTACAATGATGGAATATTTATTTGAATATTTATTTGAATACTAACATTTCCTATTTTGCTTTCTTGCCATTCTACCTCAAAATAGCTGTTACATATAAGAGCAATACTAATTTACTATGCAAATACTTACAAGTACTTAACTGATATCAATTATGCATTACAAGTCATCACGTGTTTTTTTCTTCTTCTTTCGACGTCTATTTTGATGAAGCTGCTGTTAGTCTAAAATTGTATAGTTCTTACATGAAATCTTGCTTTCTTTTGTGATACCAAAAATGCTGCATTCATCTTAACAGTATTACCTCTCTTTTTACATGTTTTATATATATTCGTGATATTCTATGTCAATCTTTATTTGTATATAGATGGATATATATGTAAATATCATATTAACTGATAATGAAATACAATGTTTAATGTTTGCTTTATTATTATTAGGCCATGGGCCTATTGACATTTATTTTTTTGTTTAGGTATTGCACGAAATCCTCTGGCAAGACATAAATTATACTTTGCGCCTCTCTACACCCAAGTGAGGGAAATGTTTACCTGGTACGAAGAAATTTGAATGTCATATTTTCTTCTAATGTTTGCTAGCCCGACTCAAAGGTGGAGTAAAGATAATTTTGTACAGTGCTAATTAGACCCAAGATACACGTACTATAATATTGATACCGTTTTACAGCTTATACATTAAAGCGCTATAGGCCTATTTGTATCAAGCGCTCTGAAAATGCCTGTTCACTTCTAACTTATAGATGGAACATTTCATTCACTTATTCCAAACATTATTTAATTTTCCATTATCTTTTTATTTTGCATATACCATGCGGGTATGTATATGTATGTATAGTGTCAGTTTTTACAGACGTGTATCTATCAGATAATGATTATTTACGTTTGGAAACAGACCTTTAACGTCACCATCTTAAAGATGTGACTCAGTTTTTAACCAGGGTCCGCCTGAGTCAGTTTGTAGGCGAAGACAGAGAGCCGACCGTACCATTATTGGCATTACCTCCAGACCAACTCACCTTTCCCTGGTTGCAAAGTTTTATTAGCCTTTGCTAAGGTCTTTTTGACGTGCGCCTTGAACATTTAATTTAAAATGTATTGGTGTATTTGGCGCCTTACAAATCATATGTATACAATTTCTTTGTGTACAGAGCATCGTTAATTCCTGTATTTCTCTGTATTTTTCTCGAACTCCGAGCAGAAATCTAGACTTTCTTCTATATATTAATATACCGGTATATATATATACATGTATTGTGCAATTGCGAACGATAGCCAGTTCAGGGTTCAACAGATTATTGGTGACAGCTTGTCACACCAGCAGTCTCTGTATTAGACATTCAAATTGGTTCGCGGCTGCTTATATGATGTCATGTATCTGTCATCTATGTAAAACATAATTAACTTAACATTTCTAAAACATGTAGCATGAAAAAGTGTTTTCTTCTTTTTTTCTGTCAATCTAAATGAATGGCATAAGTGTGCAACAAATTACTTGTGCTTATTCACTGAGTGTTGTAATATAAGATACGGAAATGAGAAGCGCTTTGCACATGTCATCATTATTTAAAAAGAAACGGCGGTTGTGCCGCTTTATATCTGAACGAGCTGTTCGTGTTGGATGGAGACGTATTTGTTAATAAGGATTATTATATATTACAGTTGTCTTTATTTCAGTGGAAGAAAATCAAAAAAGTGAAATAGATAATATACCCGGGTCCTCTGTCACAAGAAGAGTAGGGCATACTTCCTGACAAAAGGCAGGTTCACGAATTGCTAATTTATTTTCATACTTTTATCAAGGAAGAAATGCCAAGTAAAGTGAGCTGTGATATGTATGAGTTATTCAAAATATTGCACAAGTAAACTCTAAATGTTATTTGGCCATATCAGAGGAATGCATATAATTGTTAAAGGGAAATCCAATCTAATAGCAAGTTAGTTTAAGAGAAAAGAGAAAAACATGAAAAACAGAGTGGTGAAAGTTTGAAAGAAATCAAAGAATAATAAAGTGCTATGTGTATCACATTTGTTGTTGATTTATAATGGTTTTTAATTATCAACCGATAGTCTGAAAGTGTTTGTTTAATGTTAAACATGTATCTCACAAAACAGATTGACATTAGACCATGTAGTTGATAGATATAAAGATAGATATATGACTATCAAGGTCACCCAAGGGAAACATAAATAGTGGCCTCTGTAGGCAGTTGGCCTCTTTAGACAGGTTCTTCAACAAACGTTTCTTTCTCGAGGGAGACAAAAAAAATATAGGACCACTATCCCACAGGTGGCCTTTATAGAGTTGGCTGCTAAGAAAGGTTTGACTGTATATACATAGATACATGGTTTATTGATTACAACACACTTAAAATAGTTGGGCAAAAAAATGCCCAACTTTTAACCAACACTGAGCAACATACGGTCCACACAACTATTGGTTAAAATCTGCCCAACTGATGTTGGGTAATCAGTTTGCTATGTGGTTGGGCAAATTAAATTGCCCATCAGTTGGTGACCCATCATATTTTACCCAACTCTACAATTGCCTAACAGTTGGTTATATTTTCAGTTGGGTAATTTCTTGCCCAACCAATTTTACCCAGTTAGATATTGCCCAACCTTCTATTTGCCCAACTTTTGAGTAAGTTTAATGTTGGTTAATTAAATGCCCAACCAGTTTTTACCCAACTCCCAGTCTGCCCAACTATCAAAACACCCATCTATTGGGTAATAATTGCTCAACAATTTCTCTGCAACATCCATTTGCCCAACTCTCAAAACACCCATCTATTGAGTAATAATTGCTCAACAATTTCTCCACAATATCCATTTGCCCAACTATCAAAACACCCATCTATTGGGTAATAATTGCTCAACTATTTCTCCACAATATCCATTTGCCCAACTCTCAAAACACCCATCTATTGGGTAATAATTGCTCAACTATTTCTCCACAATATCCATTTGCCCAACTCTCAAAACACCCATCTATTGGGTAATAATTGCTCAACAATTTCTTCGCAATATCCAGTTGCCCAACTCTCAAAACACCCATCTATTGGGTAATAATTGCTCAACAATTTCTCCGCAATATCCATTTGCCCAACTCTCAAAACACCCATCTATTGGGTAATAATTGCTCAACAATTTCTCCGCAATATCCATTTGCCCAACTCTCAAAACACCCATCTATTGGGTAATAATTGCTCAACTATTTCTCCACAATATCCATTTGCCCAACTCTCAAAACACCCATCTATTGGGTAATAATTGCTCAACTATTTCTCCACAATATCCATTTGCCCAACTATCAAAACACCCATCTATTGGGTAATAATTGCTCAACTATTTCTCCACAATATCCATTTGCCCAACTATCAAAACAACCATCTATTGGGTAATAATTGCTCAACTATTTCTCCACAATATCCATTTGCCCAACTCTTTAATTCGTCTGTTGGATAATCATTGCTCAACATTTTTTCCATAACATCTATTTGATCAACTCTTTTTCTCATCTAAAGGGTAATAATTGCTTAACTGAAACACAAATAACATACACAGTAAACACATGTTGTTGTTTTCATCAGAAACGTAAAAACAAAACTTGTTAACATCAACTACAACATTACAATTTTTGGTGAAAAAAATACAACCTTTTAAAAAAAGTAAATGCAAATATAGCCCCTTTTGGTGCAGCATGACAACTTTGATGTACACTGTATGTATCCCATGTACTCTGATTTCATACATGAATATGTGCATCATATATATTTTGTGGGTGTGGCATAGTGTTCATTTATCCTGACACACCAATACTCTGCCTTAGAGTGTTACACATGCACACATTTTTTTGAAGTGAAAAAAAAAGAGGAAATAAATTCAAATCCCTCTAGATTATTTGACATGTGCAGAAGTACCACATGAAAGTTTGGCTATCTGTGATGGTGAACAGGTACTGATCAAATAACAAGGATACACACTGCCTACTATAACTTTTTGATTAGATTAAAGACAACAAAAATCAATTGACCCTACCTGCTATACTCAGTTTGATTGATTTTATTGATATTATCAATAATATCAATACAATTTTGCAAAATGTAGATGAAAATGTTGACTTCTCTACTTCTGCTTTGCGCGATGTAAATTAATGCATGCAGTCCATTCAGCAGAGAGTTCAGCGTAGGGTCAATGGACGATACACATTACATGAAAATTAATGGTATATGTAATTTACAATCATATACCCCACTTGCTGTTTTAAACGCAGAAAATATCATAGCTCATGTTTTATGAAGAAATATATCATTTTGATGTACGAGTTATGAAACAGTACTCTTGGGATTAAGACCAAACACGATAAGCATTTGTATACGCCAGTGCAAAAGATTTATAGCCAATAATATGTTTTGTATTTATACTTGGCATATATTCATTTGTTTTCTTAAACTTTCAAGGTGGGGATGTTAAGCAATGATTGGGATAAAACAATTAGGCCTTTATCATTTTTAAAATGTACACAAAGACTTCTGCTGTGTATAAATTCACTCTTTTTTTTATATTATTCAGCGATCCTCACCCCACCCTCAAATCTTCAGTCTTACACAAACATGTCTAAATTATGTAAAATAATGTGCTGAATCCAACTCATAACAGTTTGTCTTTAAGGTTATTTTGTCCAAAATAATACTTTTTTCCAGTTTTTTTTCTCCCAAAATAAACTGGTTCAAGTAGCCAAAATGTGCTAAACGATGATGTGTCAGTTTCATCTGTAGGAAATATATCACCAGTAATCATCCTTGGCGTGAACACATCATGATGGCTTATGGCATGTTCATGAAGGCTCGGACCTCCCGCAGCTTTGGTGTAAGATGCTCCCCATCGGTAAACTGGAACACCACAATCTGGAGAAATTTCCAAACAGAACAGCTTTGCGGCTGATATTCGATATCCATCACATAAAGTGCCTTAAAGCACAAGTCGACTGCTTTAAGCAGTGTTGCGGCAGGAAGTATCCTCCTCTCTACTACGACGTACGCCTGTATTGGTGTGAGAATGTTCCCACGCACAACAACAAATGGCTGTGACCTGACTGCTTCATCAATGTTATCAACATAAGTCTGGATGTCGAGAACCTCCTGTAGTCCAAAGAGAAATCAAGAAGAAATCATTTGTAATTATATGGATTGATATATATATATTTGATGCTTGTCGAATGCTTCTGCTTATGAATCCACAATCACCTACAGGACACCCAAATTTGTTTATGCATGTTCATCCCTGTCCCATCAAAACATTACTGGGTATTCTTAAATATCCCTGCGGCAAAGGTCAACTGTACCCAAACTGGTCACGTTCAGAGCATTACATCAACTAAGCTGGAAGGCATATACAGCCTGTTAATATAAGCATGCATTTTTCACATGTCATTTGCAGGTTAAAGGACTTGCTTGCATTCATGAGTGAAATGCGATGTGATGACAAATCTGAGGCCATTTGTAGTTGTACCACAGATAATGACGAACTGACTTATTAAGATTAAAGCGCCTAGTGTTGCCCCTGCAGGGCCTCCTTGGGGACCAGCGTGCCCATTACTAGGAACTTGAAAATGGTTGCTTTTCAAGTTTTACACAAATAAAATGTTATGGCAATGCCTTATCTGGTAAGAACATAGGTATTGCATTTCAACCTCAATTTCATCAGTTGTCCTAGGTTTGAAACTCTTAACAAATTAACTATTGAATTTGTTTGTAATGAAATATGATTACTATGGCAAGATTTTAAACACAAACCAAAATATATGCCTTACATGTCATTACTTTACCACCTCCCCAGCACATATACTTACTGGTTGAACGTCAATGAAGGACGACAATGTTTCTGCAGTGGTGTACGTTCCTCTCTTGGAATCTTTCCTTCCTCGGAACAAGACTGGGAGCATGTAGAATCCAAGATTGCTCTTTTCCTCTAAAAAGAGGGAAACAATGAAAGAGTTAAGTAATTAAGTCCCAATTACATATGAAGAAAAGGTGCAACAGCAAACAGGTCAATTATGGAACATCTTACAAAATGTACAGTTATATACAGCAAATTAAAAAAAAACGGTCGAATACAACAATTATTTTCTACAAATATGGGTAAAATCACTCAACGTAAATGTCAGTCAGTAATTTGGAGCTCAGCTTTCTGAGTAAAGAAATCAAAATTGCACAAACTTCAGCATAGCCTTCCCAATGAGCTTTAAACCACCATCCCCACCCCAAAAAAGCAAACAAACAAAACAAGCAAGTAAAAGTATGCTAAACCTTTGTCATGGAATCATGTTTTTATCATATGTTGTACATGTATTATATGTTTCAGAGCACTTTTATTTATTTCAGTTCAATTCCTTACAGGGGGGATATTAGACTCAATGTTTGGTCCTGGCCACAAAAATAAACATCATATAGTGTAATTGAAATAAATTCTTTTGACTTTCTCCCAAGTCATTTTCACTAATACTGTCAAATGTGTGTTCTGACACCACATACCAAGACTGAGTTTCCCAGGGTCATGAATGTTTTCGAATTCGGCTCTTGCACTTCTCCAGTTGCCAGTTTTCTCGGTGAAGTCCACTACTTTGTTACAGAATGTGGGCCACTTCTGGTACAGTGCGTTTGCTTTCTCTGGGAACAATTCTGCAAAATCTCCTTCAATCTGTAATTGTTAGGATAGTTATAGAAGCCAGATGAAAGGTAGGATATCTTTCATTTGCATCTTCTCTTTACCATTTTGCAAGGATTTGAATGGTACACACTAACAATTATCGGTTCAATAGGGATGCACGATTTCTGTAGGACCGTGTATCTCAGATTGTTAAACGATCCCTTTAAGGAGACTGCTAAAGTAAACCTGCCCATGCAACCAAAAAACAAAAAAGTTACTTCTCAAAACATGCGACTCTAGTTTAATTTAATGTCCTTTCTTGTCACATGCAGAAGAAAAATCAAGGTCCACATACCATTCCAGCATCGAGAAGTCTGGGATATGTGGTAAGAATGTTCTTCACACAACAGTCACTTCTCTTGATCCAGTCATGTCTTTTTGTTGCTGTTTGTTTCATGTAGTCCTTCACCATGTCCTCTGGCTCCTTGTTGTTACGCAGCCATTCTTCCATTGTCGTGATGTTATCATCGTTCACAGACTCAAGATCAGTATCTCCTGGATATAATGCAACAGAACAATCAACAATTAGCATGTATCAACAAGTTTTTGATGATTGTATTGGAAGGGGGGTTTTACACTACGAACATTTCGTACCTGAAATAAAGCTGACTAACTGGTGGAATACGTGGTGAAAACTTTTTAACTCTGGTTGAATTTGGGGTTACCTTTGGCTGAATGTCAGGATCCCCATATCCTGTTGCTAGGGAAGAGCCATTAAAAAAGTACACTATATTTCTACTTAAAATTCAAGGGCATGAAAACACGATAAAGTCGAGCATCGCAAGATTTTATGGCCTATGCGACCCTGAAGATTGCTGCTGCCAGAGAATTCCTAAGACGGGGTGGTTCACACAAGTCAAGAAGTCGCACACCATTTGTTCTTGTAGCAGACGGATCATATTCACAGGGAGGTGTATTGCAATATAGTGATCTTGTACTTTTCATGTGTGGATTCTACCTATTTTAATTTTAAAGAAGCTTTAAAAAAATAGTATAATAATGAATACTGTAGGCCTTACGTCTTTTCTTTTAGAGGGACTCTGTAAAGTTGTTCAGTTGTGAGAAAAACGCTCCTAAAGTATTGGATTTTTTCCAACTGTATAAAGCTCGATGTACAATGTTAGTTACGGTATAATCTGAACTCAGAAGTACTGAAATAAAGATAACAAGAAAGCATGACTGAATGAAATTAGAGGACCGTTTAGAAACGAAACGTACACTCAAAATGTTGATGAAAGAATTTATAATTTGAGTTTTGTGCATATAATTATATGCAGCAGAAAAACTCTTATTCTGTTATACAAATATTTTTCTTTAAACACATTTATTTAAAAATCCTTGTAGATTTGAGCGTTAAGAGTCACCCTCTTATCTGCTCTTCTACGTCATTCTGCAATTTATGGAATATTGCCATTAAACTGTTTGTTCCCAACACTAACACTAACAGCCTCTCTAAAGTGTTGGGTGCCCCAAATATATGATGGAAACATTTTACTTTGATTGTATAATGAAATGAAACAGGCTGTCATTTTATTTAATGTGTTCGAAGACGAATATTGGTGAAAGAATACTAATTTTTTGTTTTCTGCGTGAAAAAAGAAGCCGAAATGTTGTATTCTTTCATCAATATCCGGCGTCAAAGACATTTGTTGTGATAATGATTGCAGAAGTGTGGGATAATTCTCATTTCTTTTACATCATTATAAACATTTAAGTGAAATTTTGCTATTTTTGTTGTTGTTGCGAATTTGGGGTTCCCAACACAAGAGGCGCTTTAAATTAAAGCTCCTCTATAGTTTTGAGAATCCCCAAAACTTGGAAGGCAGAATTTCACTTATTATTGCGTCATTACGTGAACTCTTTTCAAAACAAACGTGTTCAAAATAAAAATTGAAGAACGAACATAAACTTTGACTTTTCTATGTACATCAACAACATTATTAAATTATTCTAAATGAAGTGGAAAAAAGTATTGCACTTATATTTAGGTTAAGAATAACCACGTGTACGCAAGGTTGCACATCAGAGCGGAATCGTGAAAAAGGAAAATAAAAAGGAAAAACAACTTACTTGTGTGCTACACGTGGACGCCTTTAACAGATGATGGATCAAGCATGGCATGGAAGCAGAGTGATGTCATACAAAATATAACAAAATCAAATATTGGACTAAGTTTGGACGCATCACACACCCGCGAATATATTTCCTCATTGAAATCCTCATGTTCAACTTGTCGAACAAACTCAAGGAACACGTCAATGCATACTTGTATACACCATCGATCTTGGGTTCAGAGAACGATTTGTTATTAGGCATAAACGTGTGATGAGCACAATAAAACACATAGCGAAGTCACGCTACGTACTATTTCCGATTATCCAGCAGTTCTTGTCAAAACCAGCATCATCCATTAAAATCGTGTGAGAGGTACCCGCGCAAAGGCAAACTGTTATGATACATCTTGGTTTCCCGCGCGCGCCATACGCTGATGTATTGAGAAATTGGGTGTCACATCCTTTTCCGGAACTCGTAAATTATTAGTCGCTTCAGAGGGTGGTCGTTTTCTTCAGCCATGCCACCTCATTATGCATTGCAAGCCCAAGAAGTAACTTCTTGGCAAGCCCAAGTCTGTCTGCGAACCTGTACATACTAATCCATTGCTTAACAGGTTAGCCCTCATTTGTACACCCTCCCGAATTTCGATGAAATTTCATTGGCAGAAGAAATATAATTTGGTGTGGACGTGCAAATGAGGGCTACTACCCGTACAGATATTAGCCCTCATTTGCAAAACCTCCCCAATTTTGATTAAGTTATATGGGTAGAAGCTCTCAGACCAGATAATAAACCTCTTGTGCTCATACACACGTTTATCCCTGCTAACAAATCTCAGAAATGGCTAACTTATACCAGCCGTTTTAAAATGAACTCTTCATTACACTACACAAATGGTTATACAATTGGTCACAGTCAATTTAAGTATTGCATGTTTTCTGATGTCAAGGCTAATTTTACAGAAAATCCCTACCCAAACTAACAAACGTAAAACTCCTTTGATTTTACTAGTTATGTAGCAATGGAGGAATGGTTTAATTTGGCTAAAGTTGTCTGGAAAAAGGTTATTATGTTTTATTCTGAAATAGGGGTGACATTTTATCTACCTGGCAATTTTTGTTTGGGCATATGTTTGGGCGTCATGACCCGCCCCCCCCCCCCCCTAAACAACCCAATATATATATATCGTTTGTATCATGACAAAGCACCCTTTTTTATGACATGCCGTACGTGTTCAATAAAATAAGTTATACAAGCGGATTATTAAACATGACTGTTATCACTGATAGACAAGCCCTGTTCAAAATCCATCGTTCAGGCTAAAATATAAAATTTGTCCAGGTTGGGGCGGAAAGTTGAGTTAGGTTTTGAATGGGTATCTTAATAAGTGAAAATTATAATATCATATTTCTTCTAACTGAATAGCCTAATACACACTAAAAAACATATTAAGTTCATGAATTCAATTGAAAGGCATTGATGTCATGACTAACAAAGTCATTAGATTGTTTTACCTTTTCCGAACACTTTTATCAAATATTATTGTCTGTATTTTTAGGTAGGCATGTTTTGCTATTCGGACATCTAATCGGACGATATAGAAGTACGATAGAATACGTTTTTAACATTTTAATATGTATACGTTCTGCGTAGGGTATATAGTCCCATGGTGCCAGTATATGTAATGTACAGGAACATAAACAATATTGGTTTACTTATGTATATACAAAATTACTCAAAAAATTCAAAATGCTTTTAATGTGCATTCTTTCCATCGAATTCATAAACCGTAGTCATAAATTGTGTCTTAGTCTTGATTCAATTTGATTAGGTTTGAACTTTGAGTAGGACCTAGTTTTGATCATTCAATTAAACAGTTCCATTCTTCTCCCTCATTTGCAAACCATTCCTCAGTTTTCAACCTTATTTAACTGTAGATGTTCTCTAGATTAAGAATGTCATTAGCAAAACATAATAATAATAATTAAGGATTTTTGGAAATGAGATGTTAATATGGTTCGTTTAATTTTCTCTGAATTAATGTTAATGTTATATTAAGAATCAAAGGAAGTAAAGAGGGGTTTTCACCTCATTACCAAACTGCTAGCCTAATTAATTTATAATTATCCCAGGATTTTTCTAATCAAAACTCAAAATAGTTATAAAGAACGAGGAATGAAAATAAAGAAATCGTTGTATATATTAATGAAGTAACACGCGTACATGTTTATACTCATGAACCAAAGAGATACTCTCCTTGCATGAACACACCACAAAGAAAATAAACACCAAAAACAATAAGAAGAAATGGCTGAATTCTATCCCGTCATATTGTAGTAGGTGTTTTAAGAAACTGAATATGAACGTTATATCATTAAAGATTACACGTGAAAGTTTTTATATTTTTCTTTATCCAACAAAAAAGTAAACTACCTTCAATTTCACCATTGATGGACATAATTATAACAATCTTCACTAATCCAAGGTCCAATCTGATGATCGCAAACGCATAAAAATGTTCAAAGCCTAGTCATACTCGTGTTAAATACAACCAGTGAACTGTAACTATAATAATTTCCCTGATACAAAATACAAGTTTTAGGCCTGCATACTACACGAAAAGTTTTCATCAGAGTGATCATGGGCTACTGGCAGGGGCGTCGCTAGACCTTTTTCAGTGGGGGTCGTAGAGGCCAACGATTACCGACAAAACTAGCCATCAATTACCGACAAAATTAAATGTCCAATATCTACAAATTCAACCCTATAAACCTGGGGCCGAAGGCTAAATTGCTTTTCCTATGGACTATCTATAGTACTTGCATATGCGCAAAATTGTCATTTTTCTCGACGACATAAATATACGAATTATTTCTTCAATTTAGTCAGCATCATAGCTATATATTTTAATGCAGGCGCGGAGCTAGGATCTTATTTCAGGGAGGGGCGGTAGTGAGCAAGAGAATCACTTAAAAGCGCGCTCATTAGGGGGTGTGAGTGATGGGCCTCCCGCGCAAAGCGCGGAAGCTTAGAGGTTTCCTTAAATTATTAGGAAAAGAAGACGATTAATTGTACCGTTTTTGACTGGTTATCTTTGGCTGAATGAAGTTCTCCCGCGCGAATCGCGAAAGCTTTGACGTTTCATTAAATTATTATAAAAAAGAAGACGATTTGCTGTACCGTTCTCGACTGTTTATCCTTTTCTGAATTCAGTCCCCCCCCCCTCCTCCCGCGCAAAGCGTGGAAGCTTTGACGTTTCATTAAATTATGAGAAAAAGCAGTGACGAATCGGTGTACTGTTCTCGACTGTTAATTCTTATCTGAATAAAGCTTACCCCTCCCGCGCGAAGCGCGGAAGTTTTGACGTTTCGTTAAATTATTAGAGAAAGAAGACGATTCGTCGTACCGTTTTCGACTCTTAATAAGCCCTATTCATCTGATTTCAGTTTCCCCTTTTCGCGCGAAGCGCGAAAGCTTTGACGTTTCCTCAAATTATTAGAGAAAGAACACGATTCGTTGTACCGTTTTCGACACTAAATAAGCCCTATTAATTTGTCTGAATTCAGTTTTCCCCTCTCGCGCGAAGCGCGTAATTTTTGGCGTTTCATCACAATATAGAGAAAGGAAGACGATTCCTCGTACAGTTTTCGAATCTTATTAATCCCTATTCATCCGAATTCAGTTTCCCCCTCTCGCGCGAAGCGCGGAAGCTTTGATGCTTCCGTATTATTAGAGAACCGTTAGTGTACCGTTCTCGACTCGTCTAAATGAAGTTTCCCCTTCCGCGGGCCGGACTTTGTCGCGCGAAAAGTACCCCTTTACCGGAGATTTGGGGAACATGAATGCGGTCCCTCCGACCCCGGAGCTTTGACGTTTCCTCAAATTATTAGAGAAAGAACACGATTCGTTGTAACGTTTTCGACTCGTCTAAATGATGTTTTCCCTTCCGCGCTTGGCGTTTTATCACAATATAAAGAAAGGAAGACGATTCGTCGAACCGTTGTTGACTCTTAAACCTTGTTTGAATTTAGTTTCCACGAAAATTTTAAACCTCTGATTTCTTTAGCTTATATTATAGGAAAGTGAAACTTCGAGAAAATACAAGTATTGTAGTTGTAGTCACTCTCGAAGTCGTCACAGCGGATAAGAAGTCACAGTTCGTACTCGTAGGGAAAAAAAACTTGTCGGCCGACCGACAATATACATCTCACCGACTTCAAACTTCTGCATTGATATATAGTACACGAGGATCGAGCAAGAATACCGACACAGCTGACCCGACACAGCAACATAATATTTACCCGTGTCTTTCTTGCTCCCTCGACGAGACGACTCCGGCCACCCAACAACCCCCTTCTCTCTTTCACTCCCACTCCTCCTCTCTCAGACTCTTACCTCCCCTCTCTCTCCTCTCTTTCACCCCCCCCCCCCCGATTCTTTTGTTTCCCTTTCACTCTTTTCTCTTTTTTCCCTTTTCTTTCTTTTCTTTCTTTTCCTTTCTTTCCTCTCCTCCCTCTTTTTCTTTTATTTCTTTCCTCTCCTCCCTCTTTTTCTTTTATCTCTTTCTTTCTTCTCTTTTCTTTTTCTTTTCTTTTTTTCCCTTTCCCTCTCTTCTTTCCCTCTCTTTTTTCCCCTCTCCTTTTTTCCCTCTCTTTTTTCCCCTCCCCCTTTTCTCTTTTTCCCGACGCCAGCGCAATTTTACCGACAAAATTCTGACAGGTGGGGGGGGGGGGGGGGTGTCGCACCCCCCCACACCCCCTCCCCTTTGGCGACGCCCCTGGCTACTGGGATCCCACTCTTTCGAAAGATGTAGTATATTGAGAAACTTGTACATCTACGACTTTATCTTTCCCTTTAATACATCCATGCATTTCATTTCCCTCAAAATGTCTAGCCTGCATAATCCCCAATATCACCATGCCCCCTTCTCATATTTCATGTCCCAGACATCGACATTCCATTCCTTCCCTGCACCCTCTTTCTCTCTCTCTCTCTCTCTCTCTCTCTCTCTCTCTCTATCACCATTGACCTATACTGCTCTAGTATCTCTTTGCTCTCACCAGGATAGTAAACTAACATACCCTGCTCTCACTGACCACTGGCTATAGTTGTTAGCCCGTCGGCCGATGAAGTTTCTCCACAATTCATGTAATAGTTGTTATTTACGGCAATGTAGAACCCCAACACTGATGCCAACATTTCAATTTTGAGGGAGACGATCGTGTTCCAATAAAATGAATTGATAATATTATTTGCTTCATGACTTTACTCAATAATTTCATGAAGAGGCAGCGTTTACCTTTTTGCAGCTAACATCACGTTCGGTAGAACTTGGCAGTAATCATCACCATTCATCAGTAGGTCACGTATATACTGTTGTTTTAAATTTCAATGTTAGCAGTGACCTATTGTTTAATTTATCCAAAGATAATCGTTTACTCTCTACTCTAGACCTTGCTATCAGACACTGTTGAGTGACTGACTGATTTCTTGTTTTTTTTCGCTAATAACACGAATAAAATGACATGTAAAGTGTACATTATCATTTGTAGTCAACAGTAACCCGCTTCTTTCAATGTAATGGCCAAAACTAAACTAATTTAAAGGGCAAGTCAGCCCTGATATCTTGTTTTGTATGAAAGCTGAAGAATCAGAAAAGCAGATGAGTGAAAGTTTGAAAAAATCGGACACAAAATTAAAATAGTTATGCAATTGTGAAAGCTTAGAAAGCAAATAAATTGGCAACTCTGAGTGGTGTCACTGATGAGCAGCCCTGCATTTGTTTGTACACAACATTTCAATAATTCCCTTTTTTCTCAAATGTTTCGAGACGTACGGACTTTAACCAGTAGAATGACATGCATACAGTGGCGGATCCAAGGGGGGGGCGCCCTCCCCCCCCCCTGTGAAAAAACGCGTAAAAACACGTTAATTTTACCATTTTTGGGAGATGCCCCCCCCCCCCCCCCCACCACTGAGCGAATTTTCGGCCGGCGCGATTTTCAAATTTTCGGGAGCAAAACAAATAAAACAATTAGTGCTCACTACCCACCCCCCCCCCCCCCCCCCCCCCCCCACTGAACGCATTTTCTGCCGGCGCGATGGAGCAAAAAGAAAAGAATTGGGCCCCCACCTCTCAGAAATCCTGGATCCGCGCTTGCATGCATAAACGTATTGCTCTGATCATGTACCCTACATACGAAGCGCAGGTCTGAAGAAATTTGTGATTACAATTGAAATTAGTGAAATTATGTGTACAACCGATTTGAGAGCTGCTCATGAGTGACATCACTCAGAGTTGCCAATTTATTTTACTCTGTAAATGTTGAAAATTTCATACCATATAATGTAATTTCACTTTTTTTTTATTAGGTGTCCAATTTTCCTAAAATTATCACTAAATCGGATCTGCTTCTCCAATTGTTGTACTCTTACTCTTAGCAAAATAATTTTAGGGTGAACATTCCCTTTTTATGTCTTTATTCAGCACTCCTTCACCTGGCAGATTATTAACAATTTGTTAGGTTAGCAAAGTAAAGAATTAAATATGCGTACATTTGATTTATATGGTAAGAAATTTAATATGCCAGAAGGTATAGCAAAATTGCTTCTTCGACTGCTTTGCAAATGTTAGTACATATCAAGCAAATCTGTTATAACAATGGGACAAACAAATATTATTTTCTTGGACAGCCATATCATCCCTCCTTTATTTATAAACCAACAGATTATTTGGTTATACTATGTATTGTAAATATTTTGAAATGTAGTCACTCGGCGGGATAATGTAGATTACATTTAGTTATTTATTGAAGAAAAGAATTGGTTTTGTAATACTACAAACACAATCTTACCTCTCCATCCCCCCCCCCCATGTCCCACACTCCCCAAAGACACGATACTGATTTCCAATGTTCAAAATCGGTCCGTAAATTCACTTGGGCACATTCGCCCAGATGGATGGCCTGAATTCTCTACCGAATGAAAGTATTATCTAGCTATTTCAGTATTTTCTATTAAAGGCCTTTCAACAATATATCATTTCTGAATACACATTCTAAGGCTCAA
This sequence comes from Strongylocentrotus droebachiensis, assembly GCA_035222895.1. Lineage (NCBI taxonomy): Eukaryota > Metazoa > Echinodermata > Echinoidea > Camarodonta > Strongylocentrotidae > Strongylocentrotus > Strongylocentrotus droebachiensis. Next base: position 24,227 of record JAVYIG010002653.1, on the reverse strand, counting down.
ACCTCATATTTGCTCATTCCTACAATGATCCATATTTGCTCCATGTCAGTTATAATATAGGACGATAGGAAAACACTATTCATTCAACAAAAAAGTTCACTTATTTCATCATGTTCCAGGTGTTAGGATAAGACCTACCTTGTGAACACAATACGTTGATGGGAAGTAATGGGTAAAATATTTGAATATCTGGGCCCGTTCTCTTTCCAGCTGACAATTTCTTTTTCATCATCATCTCCCTCCTTCCTGCTTTCATCTTCTTCTTCTTCTTCCGTCTTCATCTTCTTATCTTTTTTTCCCTTCTATTTCTCCTTCGTCTTCTTCTTCATCTTCTTCTTCTTCTTCATTTTTCATCTTGATTCTCAATCTTCCTCTACCTCATCTCCTCTTTCTATTCTATCTTTCTAGTCTCCATTAACACCATCGCTCTCGCACTCTCCTTACCTATTAAAGAATGAATTATTATTTGTTCCATTAATATGTAATGTAAATATAAGTTTTAAACTTAAAGCAGGCATTATCTCAAGCCTCTTATTTGTGACACTTCAAAAGATTGTTATCTCTATCTCTATCAAATCATCTCTATTTGTTGCCGAAAATAATAAATCAAATCAATTACTATTTGGATACCTATGCGATTGCCTAAATGGTTAAAACAGACACCAGTATTGAAAGTAATCTGTTTAGAAACATAAAGGTTTGCGCTCAATCAACGCTCTGATCATGCTTACTTATTGTAAGCCGTTTTCTTTTCAACGTTTTTTCACTCTAACTTCTATAACAATTATGAACTTGTGTTTATTCTCAGAGTTGGATGATTTTGAGATAGGAAAGACAACCCTTTAAAGCCACTCTAATGTGTTTGGAGCCTCAACTTTGCAAAACAATTTATTGCTTAATTTCACTTAAATGTAGGTCTTTAAGCCTACATAATTATAAATAATACTTGTCAGGGAAATTGTAGGCAAAAGTTAGATTTTTTAAAGGTTTGCCTTCAACGTGATATATCATCACCCACCAATAGGTGGATGGGGGATGTTTCAAATTGGAGAGAATATTACCACTCCTTTCTGTATCCGTTATCAAGAAAAAATTGGAGTTACAAATTCTTGTATTAATAAAGTTCAAAGCCATTTTCATATCTTATTTCTAAACGCGTCGCCTCAAAATATTCTTGTGGCAAGAACCAGGGAGGCCTATCGTGCAGGACCAGGGTCTAAATACATCAATTTGCAAATCCCTTTGCAAAAGGACTGACTTTAATGCCACTTTGCTAAATTAAAATATGTATAGGTTCTTATCAATTGCAATTATTAACTTTAAACAAGCTTGAGAAGTTTGCCATTTTTTTAGTAGTTTATTTTTAGAATTGAATATGTTTCGTTCATTCCGACAAGCATTATGGGCACGAAAAGACAAATTACAGTGAGCCCATTGCGTCGCCCAAATCATAAGGTGATGTGTTCCCCCCCCCCCAAAAAAAAAAAGAAGAAAGAAAAGATGTACTATTAAGGAGTTCTTAACCCCTAACCACCCCCTTCCTGTATTGTACCCCATACGGCCAGAATGGAGGGCGGTGTCCCATGTCCAAATGTGAACATTCTGATTGAAGTTTTTTTCCTTCAAACAGCCATAAACAAACAATATTTTAGATAAAGGGTTTTGAGTTTAGTCCTGAAAGTTGGGAAATGACAAGCCACACTGTCCTACTTGTAGCTACTTGCTCCCTCTACATAGAAAACAAAGCTTAATCGGTGACCATTGGTCCCCCATGATCCTCTTTTTCTTATGTTAATTAAGAGCTGAGTTGAGATAGCCAACCTGTCCAGTGACCTTGCAGTGTGGTCTTATCCCTCCTATAAACTAGTACAGATAATCTTTAAAACTCATTCGCTGTAAATGATTACTTCATCTGAAAATATCATTTTCATGAAGAGAAATACATGATAAATGGCAAGAACTTTCCCCCAACTCTCTAGATTACTAATTCCATGTAGATTCTTCATGCAACTTACAATTCATGCGTCCATTAATTGAATATAATACCATTTTTGTACCAATGATGTTGTGCTCAGCATTTTTCTTTCGACACGTATTATATTACTACACTTGCATTCTAGACTAAACAACTCGTACATATCTCTTGAATGCGAGAAACATTGTTTCCATGTTTGAGAAGGTGCTTGTGACAAATGACCCGAGGCATAATTATCGCAAGACATAACCACTCCATGGCAGCTCGAATGATTCCGTCTTCAAGAATATGAAATTGCTTTCATAATAATTAAAAAAGTGAATCGGTAACATTGTTGAAGGTTGATGAAAAACGGAATAATTTTTGTATAAAATGTTACTCTTTATATAATCTTCTACTGCATGTACTAACCCTTTAACATGCAAGAAATCCTGATATATTTATGGTTTTCTTTGAAGACATCACTGTGCAACACCCTCTAATACCAAATACTCCCAACCTCACAATGATAGCATAAACATTAAATTTCACTCAAAAATATCAAAGTCAATCTAAAAATATGTATCGGGCCTTGTGTAGGCCCTAAGCTGGATTTCTAGGGGAATCTTTGAGTGCATGGGGTGGTCCCCGGAGTTTGAGGGAGAATGCAACCCAGTTTTCGTCTCGAAATTTGTACTTTAACACAGTCAAATTCGCTATTTATTGCTCTCACTAATATTGTACAGTCTATTTCTATCTTTAATCTATATATAAAGCATATACATTAAATTCCACTCCAAAATATCAAAGTCATTCTAAAAATATGTCTCAGGTCTTGTGTATGCCTAGGCCCCAAGCTGGATTTCGTGGGGAATCTCTGAGTGCATGGAGTGGTCCCCAGGAGTTTGGGGGAGAATGCAACCCAGTTTTCGTCTCGAAATTTGTACTTTTACACGGTCAAATTCGCTATTTATTGCTCTCACTAACATTGTACAGTCTATTTCTATCTTTAATCTATATATAAAGCATATACATTAAATTTCACTCAAAAATATCAAAGTCATTCTGAAAACATGTCTCAGGTCTTGTGTAGGCCCTAAGATGGATTTCTAGGGGAATCTCTGAGTGCATGGAGTGGTCCCCGGGAGTTAGGGGAAGAATGCAACCCAGTTTTCGTCTCGAAATTTGTACTTTTACACAGTCAAATTCGCTTTTTATTGCTCTAACTAACATTGTACAGTCTATTTCTATCTGTAATCTATATAAAAAGCATATACATTAAATTTCACTCAAAAATATCAAAGTCATTCTAAAAGCAAGTCTCAGGTCTTGTGTAGGCCCAAAGATGGATTATTGGGGAATCTCTGAGTGCATGGAGTGGTCCCCCGGAGTTAGGGGGAGAATGCAACCAAGTTTTCGTCTCGAAATTTGTACTTTTACAAAGTCAAATTCGCTTTTTATTGCTCTCACTAATATTGTACAGTCTATTTCTATCTGTAATCTATATATAAAGCATATACATTAAATTTCACTCAAAAATATCAAAGTCATTCTAAAAGCATGTCTCAGGTCTTGTGTAGGCCCTAAGATGGATTTCTTGGGGAATCTCTGAGTGCATGGAGTGGTCCCCGGGAGTTAGGGGAAGAATGCAACCCAGTTCTCGTCTCGAAATTTGTACTTTTACAAAGTCAAATTCTCTATTTAATGCTCTCACTAATATTGTACAGTCTATTTCTCTCTGTAATCTATATATAAAGCATATACATTAAATTTCACTAAAAAATATCAAAGTCATTCTAAAAGCATGTCTCAGGTCTTGTGTAGGCCCAAAGATGGATTTCTTGGGGAATCTCTGAGTGCATTGAGTGGTCCCCGGGAGTTAGGGGAAGAATGCAACCCAGTTCTCGTCTCGAAATTTGTACTTTTACAAAGTCAAATTATCTATTTAATGCTCTCAATAATATTGTACAGTCTATTCCTATCTATAATCTATATTTAAGGCATATACATTAAATTTCACTCAAAAATATCAAAGTCATTCTAAAAGCATGTCTCAGGTCTTGTGTATAGACCCTAAGATGGATTTCTTGGGGAATCTCTGAGTGCATGGAGTTGGCCCCCGGAGTTAGGGGGAGCATGCAACCCAATTTTTGTCTCGAAATTTGTACTTTTACAAAGTCAAATTCTCTATTTAATGCTCTCACTAATATTGTACAGTCTATTTCTATCTATAATCTATATTTAAAGCATATACATTAAATTTCACTCAAAAATATCAAAGTCATTCTATAATGTTTCAGAGTCTTGTGTAGGCCCGATGCTGTATCTCTTTAGGATCCCGTGAGCGGTCCCCAGGAGTTTGGGGGAGAACGCAACGCATGTTTGGTATCGACCCTGCTGGTAACATTAATATTATAATTAAATGTTATTCATTACAAATTTATTTCCCATGATATGATGAAAGTTGTTATTTACATCATTCGGACATCAATTGAAAAGCCACTTTGGGAATACTTCAACAAATGCCGTATCAAAAAGTTTACCATCGCCATGAAAATGAGTTTGTGTTGCAAACCTTTCTTGAAAGAGAGTCTTTTGATGCCTATATAACAAACTACTGTTAATTGATAAGCCCAAATCCTATCGTGCTGAAATTTAATGATCTGAATCCTAATAAGTATTAAAACATTACTGTTACATTTTTATAAAATTAAACATTGTTTTTATATTTTTTTTAATTGATTCATTTTATATTTTCTACGCCCTCTATCATTAATTTACTCTTCTAACTATGTATTATTTTGTCAAAGGACCACATATTTTGTTTTAATTTAGTTTTTAAAGTCAACTTGTCTTATATCATGAAGTAGGTCCATGCTTATAATGCTCCATCATAATATATTCAATTTATTAGTAGGTCTATAGGTAACTCCAGCGTGACAGAATGGAGACCCAATCCTCACATTTTTATGGATTTACTCTTTATTTTAAAAGATATTGATGTAGGCCTTCAGTTTATTTTACGGAAAGTTTTCCCCTAAAGTGCAGAAACTAAAATTATATGTTTTGAAAACCTATGATATAATGTATTGAGGCAGGGCTCCCCGCATGGAGTGTATTGTGATACTTTTGATTTCACTCTCCTCAAAAGCTCATCTTTGAATTTTCTTTTGTAACTATGCGGGTATTATTTATTATTTGTCAGTGCTTTCTTGGGCCCTATATAATTATAAACAAGCGCGTAGCTAGATTTTTATTTTAGGGGGGGGGGGCGAATCACTTACAGAATGCGTGAAGCGCCCTCCCGCGCGAAGCGCTGCAGCTTTGAAGTTTCATTAAATTATTAGATAAACTGAAGACGATTCGTTGTACCGATCTCTACTTTTAATCCTTTTCTGAATGTTCAAAAATAATGTTTGATTCATTATTATGCAGTGGCGTAATGAGCAAAAACTTTTTTTTTTTTGGGGGGGGGAGCAGAACAAAAATTTGCATCACCATCGGACTCTTACATGTTACATGCCTGCAGGCCCCGCGGAACGTTTTTCAAAGTTGGAGGGGGAGGGGCTTAAGTATTTACAACCAGGTAGAGTGGAGCGTACATTGGCGTGGGGTCCAGGGCCCCTAATAGGGTTCAGGGGACAGAGCCCCCGGAAGCTAGGGGATTTAGGCACGTAATAACGGTCATGCTCTTTCCGTCTATGCTCTTTCTTATCTAGCTCTGCATGTTCTTTACATGAAGTTGTGCAGATATATAATTATGTACAGAGCTGTGGAAGATTTAATCTATATTGTGTACGGTCAAAAAGAACAGGCGCAATCCTAGTGCAACTGTGTTTTGTGCACCTCAGGCGATTGCACTATATTTCAGTTAGAATTTAGTGTCATAATATGTTGCATACATATTATTATATATTTATTCTATCTCTGGTTTTCCAACAAAAATGGAATTCTTTGATGACATTTCATTCAACAATGTATAGAATTAAAGACTAAATTTATTATTGAGTCATCATTCGTTTACTTTCTAAATGGATGTCAAATTCAGACACTTGACGTAATCAAGGGGTATAATCACTCGGGATGCAAGGGCGTTGACTCGGGCCCCAGGAAAGCACTATGTCATTTGTCACGACATCTATTTACATTCCCGACTCTAACCACATGTGTGAAGTCCGTGGTAATCGATTTCCATTTGGTATTTAGAAGCGTAAAGAACAAATTTTGGAAGCGTAAAGATCGAGACCTATATACCGTATTTCTCTTTTTTCTAAAGAGTGCATGTGTAACTTTGAAAGCTCGACAGTAGCCTACCCATTCAAAACAACAACAAAATGCCTCATAATTATAAAGTCTTCGAGTATATATAGGGGGTGGGGTGGTTCGTCATGGTTCGCGGTTCGTAGGATTGAAATATGAGGGATACAATTATGACAGGGGGTAAGATGGTACCATGTTCATTTTCTCTCTCTTTCATGTCTTTCTTTTCATTGTTGTTAATTGTTATACCGTTCAACTGGACGGGGAGGCCACACATGCTCTTAATTACCTACACCGCTGGTGCCAGGAGAGAATAGTGTTATAATGGATGATTCTCTACTTTGTTTTGCAAAAACATATACAACAGGGTAAACTACCTTGGTATCTATAAAGGTACATAATTATAAACGACACCGGACAGATGTTTCAACAACGGCGATACAGAATTAAAACGATTTTATTACAAATTCCATCACTTTCTATAATTTCCTTGTTCATGTTTCTTTAACACTCATTTTTGGTGTGGGAACAATGTAGTAAATGGAAACCAGTTGAATTCCAATTTCCATGCCGGTGTTGAATCAGCATTTTTGATGTGTCCTCTATAAGACTCGGGCTAAGACTCCGAGTTGATGTTTGGTTGTGCAATGTTTGCAACATCAGGGGCCTTCTGTCAATTGACAATTGAACAACGATCTCCAGTAAACCATGATACTGATAATACTTATAGAATGAATATACATTGTAAGCATCTTCTCCATTTTATATATTAGCCCCATATCAAGCGATGCGATTATAGCCTTGCAATGAGAATACACGCTCATACCAACACATCCCTGCTCATACCATAGTAGGTCCATGCTTATACATTTGTGTACGGTGTACCTACTACTATGATACATAATATGCCATGTCCATTGGAGGTCAATGAATTGACCCCTAGCTGCCATATTCCTAAAGTGTGGACCTATATCCCGGGAATGTGGCAAGGGATCAATCCCTTGACCCCCGATGGACCTGGCATGTGTCTATTTTAATGTGCACTGCTTGGGAATGAATGCCCACACACTCTGCAAATCAATATATTCATTGAACAACTAAAATACTGAAGTAATTGTTTCTCTGTTTATATTTTGTTCTGTGTTATAATCAGGGACTTGTAATCATAAAATACAAAATAGAGCATGAGTGGCCCTTGTTCAGAGTATGATTATGCAAATTTAAATTTGGTTTCGAAGTAAAATTAATAAGTACATTCAGAGACATTTCTACCAAATCATTATATCCTTCAATTTGTACTTGCAATTCTGCATGTATTTCAGCGAAAGCAATGTTTATGTAAGAATTATGAAATATTTTTCTCAAGATAAATCACGTATTAAATAGATAATCAACATAACTATTTGTAATAGGTCAGTTTGATTCATATCCGTTAATTCGGCTGACAGACACGGGTTGAGTTACTAAACTAAATTACATCTTTTATTTTATAATACTCTGCATGTTTGGTAATCATGACTGTATTTCCCTTTTGTTGGTAGAAATCTATGTTATTCCCATTAGTCTAGAATTCATCAGAAGGAAAAAAAAAGTATGATATTGATAACATTGTTTGTGATAGTATTTATATTTTGCATGATCTAAAACGACAGTTTGTGCATACGGTAGCTGCTCAGGTACTATTATAATAGACGCTTGTTCCAAACATAATACATGTACATGTATATCTGTTAAAAGTTTCAGATCAGAGACTGTGCCTGCAGACTAGTTATTTCAAGGCGTTTTTCATTCCCTTGCTCATGTTACCGGAAAGACTGTGCTTCAAACCTGTTCAAACGTTTCGCGGGGTTTTTGTCGGACTTGGCGCGCCGTATCTTCCCATCATTGTGCTGTAATTTAGCCCCAAATATTGCCAAAAGGAAATAATTATGTGGAATATGACTACCGATTTCAATGACTGGCTTATCAGTCCTTTATGTTGGATGCATGTTTGGTGCTACAGTATTCCTGGTATCCATTCCTGAAATGATATTAAATGGTGGAGTGATGCTGAGAAACATGAGATGAATCACGTGTACAGCATCACTCGAGCTCGAGTGCCATCAGTTGTGCAGGTAAAAAAATTCTTCCTTTCCATAGACACAGAATATATTGCGATAGTCTCGAGCAAAGTATTTATCGCCAAGGCTGTTTTGTATTTATATACGCCCCTGGCTCAACCAGACTATGAAACAATATGTATATGTGTATGTAATTAAATATGTCTCTTTCACCAGATCACTGTACTCATAATAATACCATTCGTGTTATTATCTCTTTGAAGTGACGTTGTTGCGTTATGTTACTCTAACTGTAATAGTCGATTTTGAGTGGTTGCCAACTGGCCGTCTAGCCAATTATATTTTGCAATATAATCAGATTATCCTTTGTTGAGCCTTTTTCATGGCAATCACTGCAAAAATTAATTTACCCAGGCATGGTCTGCAATAATGGAATTACAAACATGTTTATGCTGTGAATTGTGGCACACACAAGGGTTACATTTTCACTCATTCGTATACATTGCAGTTGAAAGGGCGATAATCGACTATTATCATAAGTCAAAACTCTAATTTAGTATTCCCGAAAAAAAATGGCACTTGTTCAGAAACCTATCCGAAATTTGACCCGTAACTCCGGCCTGGAGATACCCTACTAAAACATACCCAAAATGAAGTAAATATTTATTATGTCAAAATAAAGATTATGTTTATTACCTGTTTCGTGTCAATTTTCTTGTTATTTTTGGAGTATTTTTCGGAAAAACGTTGATATTACTATACACTTTTTCACAGGTTTCACGGAAAACCGCTGCACAATACAAGTAAATACCGATGGTGGGTTGCGGGCGGGCGCGCGCCTGTTTGAAGTTATCTACCGTAATGGGGGGGGGGGGGGGGGGGGGGGGGCTCACATATGAAGGCATACGGGGGTGTCACTCTAATGGGTCACTTTTTCAACAAAAATCATAAACATGTAGGTCCAGTTTTTTTTAATTTCCAACATTTTCTGGTGTTTGCCTGGCAAACACACGGAAATTGTGAAAAATGGTCTTTACTTCGAAAAAAATGATCCTTTAAAATGGGTAGGGGCGCGTAAACCACTGACCTCTTGACGTCAATGGTGTGTTTACTCGTAGATTATAATGGCGCCCATAACCATAAACTGGTGTATTTCACTTTATAATATATTTATTTCAAAAATGATTGTTGAATATTTGAATTAGGCTAATCTGAATCACTTGAAAACAGCCACAAATGAATCGGACATTTTGATTGACTGCAGTATGTGTTGCCTAGTAACCAGACATAAACAGAGGAAGGAATTTAGGTCTATTCATTCATGACTTGCGAAGCTTCCTCCTCTGAGTTAGTAGGCCCGTTCACACATAAGAATTAGTGTGATTTGGACCGGGGATTTGGATCGTGATGCAAAGTTTATTTTTTGTGACCGTTCACATAGTCAATATTTAGTGCGAATTGGATCGCGATAGAAAGATAACCTTGACGTTATATCCTGACTGATGGATCCTGTCAACTTGTCAAGTACCGACGTAGAAGTTGAAGTAGATTTTCGTGGGGGCGACCCATTCACACACAGGGAGAATTCTCGCTCGACGGTAAGAACGTTCGAACTGCGCATGCGTGAATCTCAACGATGAATACGCGCTTGTAATCCTGGGATGAAATAAATCGACTTTTGATTCTCAATACCAATCGCACACACAGCGCCCGGCAAACCATCGCGATTATTCTGAAAAATCCCAAGAATTACTGCGAATTGGATCGCGATGCGAATCTCGAAGTCTAGTGAAATTAATCTGTCCACACACGCCCCCCCCCCCCCCAAAAAAAAAAAAAATTATGGGCCGAGTGAATAACCTCAAGTGAGTGATTTCCCCTTTTATATTGTTGAATGTATTTCAATCGCAAACTGTACCTTTATTCCAGAATTTTGAGAAATAAATAGCAAATTTGATTTGACACTTTAATAGAATAACTGGTATCACGAAAATGCCAAAAATTGTTGCCTAAATAGGAGATGGGAGAACCTGGGTTTTATTTGGAGTGATTTATTTGTTTCTTCAATTGTTTTTTGTTTTTTGAAAGTAACGGTATAAGGAAATTTCATCGACGTAACTTGTTGTTCTTTGATGGATTTTTTGGCACCATAATTTAAAGGTAAAGACCAGTTATGGTCATGCGATTGCATTGTGAAAGAAACGTTGTGGAATCGATCAGAAAAGGTTGATCATCTAGCATCTAGCATCTGCAAGGTTCTGGAATCATCAAAATGATAAGAAATTTGGCCCATTTTTCGTAAAGTTACAAGCACTATAGACAGAAAGATGTTTATGGGACTACCCTATATCTCTCACAGACCATGAGAGAAACAAATTTACCAAATATATGAATTAGTAGGCGGTTTCCCGGCAATTTTTTTTTCATCATGTATTAGTCAAAACATATTCTTTCACATGATTGGTAATAAGAGCTTCCATTTCATTTTTTGAAATTGGGGCGTTTCCAATACTGGTCTTTACCTTTAATAAGACCATTCCTACTTATCAGTATATGGGATGGGAAAAGGAAGAATCATGTCTTTATTTGTCTCGAATACCGGATTTATTTTCCATTTTTTCCATTCTATTTTGTAGTGAATATTTAACGAAATTGTATCAGTGCGATCGTTCTTCTTTCTTGGAATTTCTGGCACATTATTGGAAGGTTCATTTCAATTGTGGTAAACAAACTTATTGCTTTGTATTCATTTCAGTGTCAGTTTAGTAGATGTATTTATGTTCTTTCCTTAGTTGTTATATAATAATGTTATTTCATCATCGGGCCGAGAAGGCAGGTATTGTATATTCTATTCTATATAATGATTATATTTAGATCTCCAAAATCAACATACACAATCAATAAACAATTATACCGGTGTAATTTGTTTTGGAATGACAGAAAATTTACTGGAAAATAACCGGGGGATAAGAAATGAGATGCCTCAGTCAGTTCAAATGTACAACCACACGCATTGCATAATCCCGTTTTACACATACACATTAGCGACGTACTTCAGCAAACAATACTCGACAAAATACGCAAATTCACACCAAATGCTCGTTAAATATTATATCCAAGAACAAGAAAGTCCACTCTCCGAATCAGCCTATTACTCTCTCCTTACAGTAGGCCATCATCCGTGATCGCAGTTCGCAACGAGTTGGGGTCCTATATTATATAGCACTGTATTTTAGTTCATCACCTTGTAGAATCAGCCCAAGCGAGGTCAGATAAGGACACCTGATACCCCATGGAGTCTGAAATTGAGCACCGGTGATTTATCTCTGATAAAGCAAACTATTAGTTATTACCTTGATTAGCACAGCCCAGGGCGAGTGAACGCTATTAAGTGACAGTAAATGTCTTCGCAGCATTTCTAGCGATCTATATCCATATTGTTCTATTAACTTTTGTTTTCTTTACTAAATGGAAAGTCCACTTCGATATTAAGTTGATTTAATAAAATTTGAAATAACATATTTAGTGAAAGGTTGGTGGGAATCCGATAACGGACAAGAAATTTATTTTCAAATTTGAAATCGATCAAACGGAAATTGGCAAATATGTGACGTCACTCGCGAGGAGCTCTCCTGTTTGTTTTGTACTAAACATTACATAAATTACATTTTTCTCAGAAGAAAATATTGAATTAATCCTGTGCCCTAGATGTGCTGTCTTTCCTTTTTCCTCATATATTTTCCTTATTATATTTCTTTGTTCTCCCCTAATTTCACTTTTTGTGTGATCATTAATGGATTTCTTTCTTTTTACTGCCTTCATCTTCTATTTCTTATATATTTGCTTTTCTGTTTCTTTCTGTTCTGATATATTTTCAATGTTTTTCTCTCATTTCTCTATATCTCTCTTTCCACAATTTTATTATTTCTTTGTTTCGTCCGTTCTTTCTCTTTAGGCCTATGTCTTTTCTGATGTATTTCTGAGTTTATCCTTCTTTCATCTACTTTCTTTCCTAATATATTTATTTGTTTCTCCCTTCTTTCTCTTTCCATTTTTTCTGTTTTATTGCCTTGTCATTTGATTCATCTTCTTTTTCTATATTTCCTTATGCATTTATTAAATTTTCTTTTCTTTTGAGCTTCTCGTTTATTATTTCCGGTTTGTAAATAATGAGCATGCGATATACGCTGTTGTTCTGTTCATAAAGTCTTCGATAACACTTATTGTTTTCTCAAAACTTTAATGATCAATTTCCTCATAATGACAATCGAACCACAATAATCTTTACAAACTGTGGTTTATGTTTTTTTCAATTTTCTTAAACTTTGGTCAGTGTAACGAAATTATTCCAACTTTATGGTATTAGTGTATGGCTGAAAATACGTTATAAAATTTGAAATGAATGCATTCGTATAATTACTGTAAGGTGGTTGGCTTGTTTTATTCTGTACAACGCAAGTGAATGACAATGTTTGGTAAGGTTGGTTGTACTCATTTTCTTTAGGTCATAGTAATCGACGTCTTGACATGAGACTATTTTCCCCATGCAGAAAACTGACTTAACGTTGGTCGATTCCTTGCGTTCGAAGTTTGTTTCAGCTTAAATTTTTCATTTTAATCATATTTCAAGCAAGATTAGCAAAATTCTTTACAAAAGTCATAAAAACAATAATAATTTGGTAATATTTACCTCTCAGCTAGCGCGTGACCTTGTCTGTCCATTAGGCAAAAAAAAAAAAAAAAAATCATTTGGTTGTCCTCGACCGCCCGCTCGTCATTTTCGGGCCGCTCGTATTATTTGCAAGGATCAAAATCCGTCCCGTTGCCAGTTTGATCTTTTCAGTTCGCAATTCTGTATTTATTAAACTTGCCATTTTTATTTTAATACCATGTCAAAATGCCGTTCATTCAAATCGGGTTCTGAGCATTTTTAAACTCATTCTGAAGCCCATCTGTACTAGTTTACAGGAGGAATTAGACCACCCTGCAATGTCACTGGACAGGTGGTTATCTCATCAAATCAGTTCTCAGTTAACATAAGATAAAGAGGATCATGGGGGACTAATGGTCACCGATTAGGCATTGTTTGCTATATAGAGGGCGCAAGTAGCTATAAGTAGTACAGTGGGATTTAAAAGGTGCTGTATTTCAAAGCCAAAAATACTTTCTGTGTTGGTCTTGACATTCATTGTACATTAAAATAATCTTTACCATTATAAGTGTTTCATTGACATCGTTTGTTTAAATGCTTGACATCCCAAGGAATTTTTGTTTTTTGTATGGATTTTTTTTTATTTATTTAAACAAAATTTTAAAAATATGGGAAAAAAAAAATCAAAAAAAGACCCCCCAAAATGAAATTAAAACAAACAAAAAATCGAGGACAACCAAAAATGTTAGGAGGAATTCGCGGTTTCGAGGCATTATACAGTTGTTTGCCCGGACCAAGGAGGATAGTAGTCTGCAGGCACAGACCCTAATTTGACACTTTATCAACAAATCATTGTGCCTTGAGAGAAGTCTAGCCCAGCTACCTACTGCAGGCACAGACCCTAATTTGACACTTTATCAACAAATCATTGTGCCTTGAGAGAAGTCTAGCCCAGCTACCTACTGGTTGTGATGGTAGTCTTATAGTGCAGACTCACTTTTACGACTGACCAGGGTTTGTGCTTGCAGACTAGGAGGATAGCTGGTATCTCTTTGCCCAGACCCTTAAAAGAAACATCACATAGATGCATGCACTGCAATATTTATAAACAAATTATGGAAGCAAGCTTAATTAATATCTTTTATTAGTACTTAGTACATTTAATATTGATGATTTCGAGTTTTTGGTTTAACTATTCTTTAGAAAGAGAGAAAGTAAAATCAATAGATAGTGCAACGGTATGAAAACATAATCCAGTCAGTGGTCGGGTCTTCTGACTGCTGCCTTCCACCGAGTCAAAATTAAGATAGTTTTTCGTCGTGTTGCATTGAATTATGACCGTAAAAAAACTGTCAGACTAATAAGGCACACGACCGTCGTCATAGGCCCATGTAGTATACGAACAGTCGAACATTAATCTTAAAATTATCTTCAATCTGTAAAATTTGCCATAAGATAAGAATAAGTCAGTTTGTCCGCGACAAAATGTAGACTGTTTCAAGAAAATTTCGCTGGAATTGAAGACCTTGGCAAGATCATGCCGGCCTGTTCATAAGTGTATATGTTCTTGACATTCTTTATTCAGCTCATCACATGTTTTTTTTTTTTCTTTTGTTCTCCAGGTTGTAACCTATTCACAAGGAAAATTAGTTTAGATCAACTGTGACATGCACATGTCCCAGTTTAATTCTTCGATGTGAGCATACCTTATTCTTTTTACATCCAAAATTGGAATGTGACCAAACTGTTGTGCACATGACGACTCTGATAAAGGCCAGACCCAGGTTGACCTAGTTATTGTTCAGTACGATATATTTGCAGGTGGCAGCTGGTACTGAGGTCATAAATGTCTCAGCCCAATGTTTTGACTGGAGTAGCCGAAGGTTGATAATGTTAGGCGTAGCCAATAAGGTAGCCGAATGCAACAGTGAATTTTCAATATTATATTGTAGTATGATCCAAGTGGGTTAGCCACAGCAACAAATTGACAACCAGTGGTGGCCTGATGGTAGTGTCCGTGCCCAATAAGCAGTACATGTAGATTCATATCCTAGCTGGTTAATTTGTGTGTGACTTGTTAAATTTACAGATCGAGTTGTCGAAAGCTCAAAACGAATCTACCTGTTCATGCTGATCGCGGTAAATGTTTATGGCATCGGATACATTTTGGTGGTTCAGGCGTATGTGTTGCCATCGATATCAGTAGCTCTGGAATATTGTAAGCAGTAGGATGGGCCGCCCTTCAACAATCATGCTAATTACAAAGTAGTGTCATCTCAGCTAGTTTCAATGAAGCTTTGATTTTCTTCAAACTCGTGTAACAAAAACTGTGGGTGAAGTTTTAACTGCTGGGAGCCCAACATTTTCCAGAAATGTAATGGCTAAATTTTCCTTAAATTGTTTAATGATGCGAAAGAGAATGTCTTTCAACACACACACCTGCAATTATTTTAACAACGAATGTGTTTGAAGACGAACATTGATGGCAGAAAACCCACATTTTGTATACGTTTATTGATATTCGTCTTCAGAAACATTTGGTTTTTATATCATTGCAGAAGCGTGTGTTAAAGCCCAAGTCCACTCCATAAATAACTTACTTTCAATAGAACCAGAGAAATCAGACAAACCAATAAAAAAAAGTTTGAGCAAAATCGGATAACTAATAAGAAAGTTATGAATTTTTAATCACATGAAAAACTTTGAAAATCACTACACAAATTGGCAACTCACTCATGAGTCTATGACGTATGGTCCTCACTATCCACTTATTATTTTCTTTATATTGATAATATAAATTTCCTATTTTCACCCTAAAAATCTTATTTCTTCACACCAGTATCCAAGTTAGATTTTTAGTAATATGTTTTTGTGTGGATGCACAAATAAAGAGTAATTTTTGTCTAGTTAAATCATGAAAAATTGAATTTTGATAAACTATTTATATAAAAATCAATAATTATGAATATACAATATTCAGAAAATAGTATCAATTTTTCAAAATTCATAAAAGTTTTTGGGAAATGTCATGCACGCAATATGATACAAATCATATAACCTGGGCAAAGGCATGGGAAATCTAGTTTTGGGGGATAAAAAGAGAAATTAATGGGATTAAACTATGTAAAGCAATTGATAAGTTGTGAGGACATGACGTCACAAACTGATAACCATCTTGGCAATTTGTGTTGTGAATCCCATTGTTTCATAGTTTTACATACTTTTTCAAAAATTCATAACTTTCTTATTAGTTATTCGATTTTGCTCAAACTTTTTTTGATTGGTTTATCTGATTTTTCTGCTTTTATTAAAAGTAAATTATTTTTCGAGTGGACTTGTCCTTTAAATGACATCCTCTTTCATAACATTAAACATTTTGGTTAAATTTTGCCATCAAATTTTGGGGACGCTTTTAAAGGTAGATTGATAACTAACCCTCCACGAAACATAAATATGTTCAATTCAAAGAAAAAAAAAAGATTCTTTTCATTCATCATTTGAAAACTACTGGTCCGTTTATTATCATGCCTAAGAGCTCCTACGCATAGAATTTTATCGACATTGGGGGGGGGGGGGGGGGGGGTGCGCAAATTAGGGCTATTATTTTTTAACTCGTGCAAGCACTACCTTGTTTTTCTCGAGAAGGTGAATCACTGATTATTAACTCAGTCCAGTCTCTCCAGCAATCAGAGACGTAAAGGCAAATTAAATTGGCTAGAAACTAGAAACGACATACCGCGGAAAATCAGGCACAGATTTATCGAATTATGGTGTTCAATAAATATTGATGATCATTCGACAAGAGAGGTTGAACTTCAACCACAATAAAGTTCATCCTCCCGATTTAACAAAATCATGGAGGCCGACACCACCTCCAGAATTTCCCAAACTATCCAATAACTTTAAAAGTAGTAGCCCTCTCAGACATGTGCATACCCTCTTTTTAATTTAGAGCGCGTGGACCAGTAATTTTGAAATGAGAAGTAAATAGAGTGTACAATGATTGTCGATCCGGATTACTAATCAGACTTTAAGAAAAATAGAATAAATATATTCACTGCTCTTCTCCAAATTAATGATCCGTTGAAAAAGGTTATCATGCCGAAGTGCCAGGGTAAAAAATACACGGGGGCGACGAGCGATTCGCTCCTCAACTCGACAGAATTGCTACCGTAAACCAAATAAAGGGAGCGAAAAAAAAGGGAAATATTCAAAAATCGCTCTTGTGGGTTCCTCAATTTTTCCACATATTCGCGCTCAAAGAACAAATTTCATCGATTCCCCAAAACTAATAAACATTTGAAAACATTTACAAACAATCATGACATCAACATATTTGACGACCACTATCTTGATATAATGCTGCGAGGTGGATCATAATTGTAAAATTGCGGCATAAAAATGATGTGCGTCTCGTACCCGAAATCTTCAGCTCGATGGAAACTGCCGCTATTTCGAGTTTGGGGCAGATATTACTATCCGTACGTCGTCACTTAATGTATAGCACCCTGTAGCAGTTCATTCTAAGACTGGAATACAAATAGAACAATGATTTCGGTCTCCTTGAGATACCGAAGATATCATTAAAGGTAGTATCCCTCATTTTGCGCACCCATCTCAACTTTGATGAATTTCCATGTGTAGAAGCTCTTAGGCATGATTATAACCCTTTTCAAATTTTAGAGCAAACTGAACAGTAGTTTTCTAATGAGAAATGACTATATTTCTTTCATTTTCTTTGAAGTTTAATAACTAACCCTCCACGAGCCAATCACTGCTCACTTCAAAGAAAAGAGAAAAACAAATCTTTTTCACTTTTCATTTCAAAACTAAAGGTCCGTTTGCTCTAAGATTCTGGAGAGGGTTACCATCACACCTCAGAGCTTATCCATGGAATTTCATCGAAATTCTATAGGGTGTCCAAATGAGGGCTACTACATTTAAATACAACGTTACAAGTTTTTTTATTTGTAATAATTGTTGATGATATTTCTTGTGTGCCAAAAAGAGGTTACCAAAATTGTCGGCACGTTCTAGTGTTTTCCTTTCGTTTGCAGTATTTGTGGGCAAAGCAGCTCCTCGTCGCGATGTAGACCTGCCGACTGTGGGGGTGTGATACGCGATGGTCTGTTGTCAACAATTCAAAATTATCATAGAAGTTTCCAAATTATCAAACGCATGGCTAAACCACTTCTTTTTGACTGCATGAAAAAATAATGACAAGCTCTACCTTCTTCTTGTTTATATTTTTCTTTAAAAAAAGAAGAATAATCATTGGCAAAATAATATTATAATTCGTATATATGTTATAATAATAATTATTCTAAAATACTAAAATCTAAAATTGTACTTAATCCCTTAAATTGTTTTCATTTCCTTGTTCATCGTCTTCGTTTTTTAAAAACATGTTCTTCTTTAATTCTATTTGCTGTTTTCCTTCCCCTCAAACCTCTACATTTATGGTAATATTTACATTGATCAATCACATAAGTCAAAATAATGTGCATTCAATTAACTCACTTGTAACTCACTTGATCCAGGATTATTCAGTCTTTAGACTATTGTTCCTATCCATGGTTTCGTTTGGTTGGGGTTGTCATCATATTTATCTGGGGCATCTTTCCACCATTTCTCAAGCCCAGATTTGAAACGATTGATAGTGGTACTCTCCACAACATCGCCTGGAAGACCATTCCACACATTGATTATTCTCTGGCTGAATGAGTTTTTCCTTAGTGTCTTCCGGCATTTTAGCTTGTGAAGCTTAATAGAGTAAAGCCTTTCAACAGGTTAATAATTATAAAGAATATATTTTTCATTGATCTTCTTTTTCGGCTTGACAGTCGTTTTCGCCTTTGACATTTCTTATTTTCCTCATTTTCTCTCCATTTCTGCCCATTTTCTGAAAATTCCTCTGGTTCCACTTGTTGTCTCTTACTCGTTTCTGATCATCTGGCATAATCCAATTTTTTTTAAAATTCATGATTGATTTGTTTATACATTGTTTAAAATCAACTTTGTAAGTAGGCCTAGATTAATACACACAATTTGGATGTGCAAACATTTCCATATTATCTGCGCAATAAGGGAGGCACTCCCTAGACTAATAGACCATGACTACCCTCGCCTTATTAGTAGGTTAATTGTATGTATTGTCTACCGAAATAGCTACTTTTTTTTATTTATTACTAAAGCCATTTTGTCCACATGGTTTTCTTTAAGAGCTACCTTAGAAATATAAGTATTTTTTACCCTGTTAAGAGCTTCTAAAACGAATTTTCATCAAAATTAGGGAGCATACTGTATATCCCCTGAAAATATATTAATAAATACTTTTTTAAAGTCTAGAGTACCTCAATTGTTTTTCACCCGATTATATCGTCAGTGAAACGTATAACAACAGAACCTATATTAATATTATCTACTCACAAAATGACTATTTACTACAGGGTGATGTGCAGCATTCACTATATTCTATCTATGTAGGCCTATACCAAACTAAGCTGCTGAAGCTTATTTTAGTGTGGAAGCTCCTTCAGCTATGCTGCCTAACGACTATTTACGGTTTGCCTATCGAGCCAGGGCTCCAAGGTCTAACGGGCAAATACACAAACTCGAACAGTCTTGATCCAATTTTCACCCTTGCTTCATCCCTTTGATGGGTTTACGACTTGACAGGTAATGGCGATCGTAAGAATGAAAGCTGTAGAAATAAAGGTTGAATATTTTGTAAGTTTCGTTTATGACTGTCCTTAGCAACCAAACTCCTCCCAAATCTGATGGTCGGTTTTTGTCAACATTTTTTCAACTAAATTACACAAGTTTTGTAAGACTTTGTAATCCTGAACTCACAGGAAACTACCAAGGAGGTCAGCCTTTTTCGACGAGTATTGCAAGGGTATTTCAGGTACGAAATGTTCATAGTGTTAGTTGGCATTGCTCATGCCCCACCAGTTTGTTATGGCACAGCATGACTTCATCAGACGGATCTGAATAACTCATAACTTTAACTATATGAAAAAGTAGCCAGAATACCTTGCTTTTGAGACTCTGCCTCGTCTTCAGCTACTGGTACCCTCAGGGACTTCTCCTTTTTTCTGACGTACCTCAGATGCTCCTCCAGGTAGCCTGTTGCTGGCCGTCCCTTGGCCCCCACGCAGTACCAGGCCTCCTGCTCAAATAAATTAAAATTCCTTCATAATTCAACTTCAAAAACAGTAATGCTCAACAACATTTGTTAAACATTAATAATAATCAAATAAAAGCACAATAAAATTCCAGTGTAAACTGTACATTTAAATATTTTGTTACATATGTCAGTGTTTGCAATAACAAGGTTTGTCCTCTTAAGTACCTATTTCTAACTGCACACTGTTATATTCCAGCAATGTCATCAAGTCATTGCAAAAACAAAGTGAATGATGGATAATTCTGTGAATATCCATTACTCAATGGCATGCAGACAAAAGTCTAAATATTAAGAGATGTGTCATTACTGGATAATATAACTTATAAACAAGTGGTAAAAATAAACAAAAATATTGCACGATTTAGTGATTGATGCCATATTAGCTTTTCATTATTTGTAAGCTTTTCAGGCCTGTCTACTGTCAAATTTACTATTGCCAGAGATGCTCTTATAATGCTTGTGATAATGTGATACAACATGCAATTGATTGAGCATCTCCAATATAATAAATACAAGAATAACAAAATTGAGGAAGCTTCATAGCAAGTTACACAAAATAATATGATCCAGTATTCCAAAAGTTATTGCATAAACACATAATTTATTTGATTTAGACCTTAAAGTAGCTTATTGCTTCTGGCTCAAACAGAAACTTCTCATAAAATTTCACTTTCTTGTAAATGGGGTCTATGGGGTAGGGACAGATGGAGGTATGGATGGACAACCTAAGAATTAAGGCACCTCCAAGTAATAAATGCCCGCTGTGGTAAGAATCAATCCATAAATCAGTCCAGAAAAAAGTGGTGATCTGAGCCATACCTGAGGTCACATATATTAAGGAAAGCAATTCATGGACAGGACTTACATAGCCAAGTGGAGATTCTGGATCTTTTAAGAAAGGAAAGCTTGTCACAATGGCATGGGCCATTGATGCCTTCACAAATGAGCTTGGCTTGGTACCATACTCCCGTATCAGGTACTGAGTCAACATATCCACAACAGTATGCCGGTCCCTTTTGCTGCAGAGATTTGTAGCATTGATGTTCCTTAATGCTGCTCTTCCCATGGTGGTCTCTCTCAATATACAAGCAATGTTCTGCAACAGATAAAGGATTTTTTTTTTAAAGATCAGTAAATTCAGAATAAACAAGTGAAATGTGACAGCATGCAGTCGGTGGGTATATCTCTGGCTGTCCGACCTCCTACAATAAGCCCATCATAAATCACTCACTGGGCATTCCTTGCAAACTTTGTTCTGATAAAAAATTTCAATGAAACCTTGAAACTGACCTTAGACTAGCTTAAAACCCATAACCCCAACCAAACATTTTCCATAACATTCCTTTATTCATTCATACCAAAATGTACCTACCAAATCATATCACTAGCCATTCTGCAGATGTAGAAATAAAATGGTATTTTTAGTAAAAACTTGAATAACCTTTGAACTGACCTTTCACCTTTGAGCCCTGCTGCTTGTCAGAAATACTGACAGACAGATAACTCCAAGACATAATGCCTCCGGCACCCTTATGTGTTGGAGGCATAAAAACTGATGAATGATGGTGACTCGACATGCCCACTCTTCAATTGTATCAGCCCACTATATACATAAACTTACGAAATGCACTTTCTTGACCCGTTTCAGGGGAGGATGTTGATCAGGACTCTTGGATTCTGGGGAGTCGTAAAGTGGCGTATCCAAACTGGGCTGGGAAGGGCTTTGTCTGGGACTCCACTCACTTCCTGTTACACAAGAGAGATCTGAGCAGTCATCTAAGGAGAACACTGATGGGCTTCTTGTCGACGTTGATGCTTGTTCCATGCTTTGTTGATTTGCAGCATGATACTACAATAAAAAAATGAAAAATAATTGAACTTTCAATGTACATGTAAATGACTGATTATTTTTTACATTATTAATGACACAAACAGCCCCAGGTTAGACTTTAGTATCAAGTTTATTCCTTGAAGGGGAAAATCATTCTCACTGTTTCTGTACCCTTGTCCTATTTAAAGCAAACCCATAATTGAAAAGTGGTCACTCATGAGCGGAAGCTTCTTCAGTACATCTATAATATAATAATATCCAGTTAGGAACTTTCACTTTAGGCAGGAACATGCATTGGTAAAAAATAGCACATTTCCGGGGCCTCAATGAAGTACATATGCTAGAAAACTTGGCATGAGTCATGGTACATTTAAGAAATTACAACATAATATGAATGAATGCAAATATAACAGACACATTTTCAGATACAGAAACAATGAAGTTAATAACGAGTTAAAAATTCAAACCAGATATTTACTGTAAAATTTTCATTGGAATAATCAAAATTTGTTAGCAAGTCAGTACAGATCGATCAAGGTTAGCTTCTTAGCTATTTTTTCAATCAAAATGTGTAGAATGATACACTAAGAACTGATTCATAGATATAATTGTAATTGGAATAACAGTTTCTTTCTTTTGCTTTGTTTTGGTTCTGTTCTCTAAGACAAAATTTGCAAGTGCACCTGTAATGTCTAGTTGTAAAAATATATCACTTGCTTGCAACGGGTTGCCTACACGTACCTTCTTGTTCCTAGATGAATGAATGGTGCACCACAATATACAAGCAGCGCCCTCTTCCACTATAGGACTGGACAGCATTGACTGGCCTGTGATCAAACAGGTCACACCATTCAACAGCAGCTTGTGCTTCCTCTCTGCCCACCTGTACTGCAAATGCTTCAACATGTCTGTTGAAGTACAAGGTCTGATACAGCCGAAGGAGCAGATACAACTTTTCTTGCACCACTACAATATGCTGAACACGTCCAAACGTGGGTCCATCATCATCAGTCCAATATAGAAGTACATCAACACCTGCCCGGAACTCATATCCATGAATGTCCACTTTCCCAGCAACTGTAACTTCGGTTCCCCTTCCACAGTTAATTTTTTTGTGCCTCATCATCAAGTAGATCACCAAGCATTGCTGCAGCTTGCTGTGACACATTGATATCTTGGCTATCCAGTGACTGATTTGATACTGACCTGTAGCACCGTGCCATTTGGTATCTGTTAGCCAATGTTTTGACAATGTTTTGGTAGTTGCAAGATACACTGGCAATCTGCTTGAAAGGTCTGTGCATTGCTTCAAAACGCAATGCTGAATACTGGGTCAGTGGCCCAAGGTGTTTCAGTGCACGTGGGTAATGCACAAGAAAGTGCTGCTTCGGAGTTAGACTAGCTTCAGGGAAGAGCTGCATGAAGAGCCTGTGGTGATCATCAATCATTGCCTTCAGGACATAGATGGCAGACTTACTGATACTGGGACTCATAATGATTTTGAAGATGTCAATGATTGACAGTAAGAGTTCCCACTCATCACACATCTCATCAATCTTGTCTCCTAACATGAGAGGGATGTTGTATGCAAGGCACGTCATCTGTGCTGATGTCTGTCCACTTGTAGAATATGGATTCTTCAGTGATGCCTGCCTGATTGGGCTTGGTCTGTTTTTGCGGTCCACAAAGCCAAAATTGAATGAGGATATTCTACTGTTCACCTCATCCAGTGTTATGAAACCCTTCTGAACAAGTTTACTCAAAACAAGGTGCATTTCCAGGGGCAAGACTCCCTCTGTAAAATCATGCATTACATCTGGACATAAGTTTTGAGTGGAATGGTAGTAAGGCAATTCATTCAAAACTGTTGCATGCTTCAAGCCAGATTCTGACAAGGGCTTTTGAAGATCTGTATCATAGTTTATTTCATCACGGAGATATTGGGCATCCTCTTTTGGCTGTTTCTGAAGCAACGAGCGATGGCCTCTACAGAATCTACAGTAATAGTTGGCCCGGAAACAGGTTGTACATCCCAGCATGGCATGAATGCCAAGATTGTCCCCTACAACTTGGAATAAGTAGGGTTTGACCCTACCCTCAAACTCTTTGCACTTGATAATGAGGTCCATCAGTCCACATCTGCTGCAGATCATCCTTGATTACCTTCAAAACTTCTGAGATGCCATATTTACTCAAAAGCGGAGATGTGATCATAGCTGTGAGCATGATATTTTCCAGCCTAGCCTGGTATTTCCTGGGAAGGGATAACACACTTGTATAAA